>CM057454.1:475137500-475680000 GCA_016271365.2 Neoceratodus forsteri
GAATCAGAGGTGAGGTAGGAGGTCAGGTTGAGCCAGGGCTGAGAGTAGGATTACAGGGGAGGGAAGAGGGAACTAATCAGGGTGGGCAGGGAAGAGGAGGCAGGCAAAATGGAGTGGAGAATGAGGAGGAGGAAGAAAAGAAAAGGAAAGTAACAGGGGAGGGAAAACTGAAAGCAGATACAGATAGTCAAAAGGAGAAGGGCAGAGTGGAAGATGGAAACAGTTAGGGGGATAAGCAATGAATATGGAGATAAGTTCACCAGGGTGCAGGGGAAGCAGTTTAGGTGGGGAAGCAGCTAGTACTAAAGGTAAGAAAAGAAGGATGGGGTGCACGTGTGCAGGAGATGGAAGGGTGGCAAGCATGGGGGACACCATAATAAGAGGTATTCACTGGTGAAGGAAAGGGACCCAAATGCAAGCAGGAGGGTCATTTGTATGCCAGGGATGACAGTGGGGAAGATGGGTCCAAGAATAAGGGAACTAGTAAGGGAGGTTGGAGGAAAACTTAATTTAGTTATGTAACCTCCCCCCACTGGCCCCCTTTGTTTAACTAGCAGGGCTGCTCCTCTCACACATGGCGCCAATGAGAGGGATGGGGGTTGTCACTACGAACAGTTCTGTTTACCCATACTTCTACTTTGGAGCTTGCCACCCTCAGACAGACAAACCAAGTGTGGCAACTACCTGGCTTACACCTGGGGGTCCATTTATCATGGCCATCAACCTGGGTCCCTGGGAGAATACGTTTGCTCAGCATTATGCTAGGTCTGTTCTTCTGGTCGGGGCATCCAAGTAAATCCAGACACAGTGGAAGCAATAACAATACTGTTCAAACCAGGTCAGGATTCTAGAGTGTGGATTTTATTCCTCACACAGAGAATAATCACAAAGTGAAGATGGACCCCCACAGGGCTACTCCCACTGGTAATGTAGATTACTGAGGTACAGAGTACACACACACACAGCTAACCCTCAGGTTCTGAATGGAACTTGGCACTCACTGCCCAAACTGGTACACTTCCCTTGACTAAACAACCTCGGCCAGTACTAGGAGACTTTCCCATATTTCATATAAACATAGAAACATAGAAGTTGGTGGCAGATAAGGACCACAAGGCCCATCCAGACTGCCCATTTCTTTTTCTACCCTATGAATGTGCCATCGGCCTTTGCTCTGTCAATGGCCTATCTATTAATACTCATCTGTATTGCTCCCTTATGCCTATCCCATGCCTGTTTGAAGCCCTGCACTATATTCATATCCACCACTTCTTGAGGTAGGCCATTCCATGCATCCACCACACCTTCTGTGGAAAGAACTGCCTCACATTACCCCTTAATCAGCCTCCCTCTAATCTCATGCTGTGTCCTCTTGTCCTACTATTTTTCTTACATTGAAACATGTTAGAGTCTTTTACCTTGTTAATGCCCTTAAGGTGTTTGAATGTTTCAATCATATCACCTCTCTCCCCCTCCTTTGCTCTTGAGTATAAGTATTGAGCTCCATTAATCTGTCCTCATATGTTTTCTGATGCAGTCCCTGCACCATTTTGGTTGCCCTTCTCTGGACTGCCTCAATTTGGTTAATGTCCTTGTGAAGGTGCAGCCTCCAGTACTGTACGCAGTGCTCCAGATGGGTCCTAACCAGTGTCTTGTAAAGAGGGATTATTACTTCCCTCTTCTGACTTGTGATACCCCTACTAATATACCCCAACATCCCCCTAGCCTTACTTACTGCTTTAGTGGTCTGCTTGGATGATTTCAGGGCATCGGTGATGATGATGCCCAAGTCTCTTTCTTCCCTTGTGACTGCCAGCAACTCCCCTCCCAGCCTATAGGTGGCTTCAGGGTTTCTCTTCCCTTGGTGCATGATCTTGCACTTCTTTGCATTAAACTCCAGTTGTCACTCTTTCGACCATTTGCTAGTTTATCCAGATCTCTTCTCATTCTGCCCACTCCATCTGGATCATCTACTCTGTTGCAGATCTTGGTGTCATCTGCAAACAGACAAACCTTACCCTCCAGTCCATCTGCAAAGTCACTGATGAAGATATTGAAGAGGACTGGCCCCAGGATTGATCCCTGAGGTGCCCCACTTGTGACTTGCATCTCTTCTGACTGTATACCATTTACCACCACTCTCTGTTGCCTGCCTGTCAACCAGTTTGCCACCCAGTTGACCAACTTCTGACCCACCCTGAGCCTACCCAGCTTACTAATCAATCTTCTATGTGGCACGGTATCGAAAGCTTTGCTGAAGTCAAGGTAGGCGACATCAACTGCTCCCCTTTGGTCCACCACTCTGGTTACCCAGTCAAAGAAATCTGAGATTAGTTTGACAGGACCTTCCTTTTGTAAACCCATGCTGTCTTGGATCCTATGCTTCTATGGATTTCAGGTGTTGCACTATCCTTTCTTTAAGGAGTGCCTCCATAATCTTCCCCACTACTGAGGTAAGACTGAATGGTCTGTAGTTACCTGCCTCCTCCCTGCTACCACTCTTGTGGAGCAGGATCACATGAGTCCTTCTCCAGTCTTCTGGGACCTCTCCTGTGCTCAGAGACTCACTAAACAGTTCTGATAATGGCTCTGCTAGTTCCATCCTTAGCTCCTTTAGTACTCTGGAATGTATGCCATCAGGTCCCATCCCATTGCCTTGTCCACCCTGAGCTTATCTAGCTCTTGCAGGACCCTTCTTTTGAGAAGGACTAGTGCACCCTTCCCTCCACCCTGTGTCAATGGTGCTGAGCTGTGGCCCTGCCTACATTCTGTTCAGTAAATACTGAGCAGAAGTATCTATTTAGGATAGATGCTTTTACATGGTCCTCCTCCTCACATGCTCACCTATCCTCTTTGATCTAGCAATACCCCTATAGACTTTCTCCTTTCACTAATGAAGCTATGGAACTTTTGTCACCTTCTTTTACTGTTTATGCTAGTGTTTCCTCAGTTTGGGCCTTTGTCTGCCTTACTGCCTTCCTGCTTCCCTTAGGAAGTTTGGTATACCTCCCTATCTTTATCCTGCTCGTTCCTTATATTTCCTGAAGGCCAGCCTTTTGGCTCTGACCTTTTCTGCTACTGTTTTTGACAACCAAAGTGGTTTCCTTCTTCTCTTGCACTTCTTTTTCTGTCTAAAACAATGGGATATTGCTTCAAGTATTGCACCCTTAATGCTTGCCCATTTTGCCTGTACCCCCTCAACTGTATTTCTTTTTTCAGGGGCTAGCTGAACTCTGTTGGCCATCTTATTAAAGTCAGCTCCTCTGAAGTACCATATGTTTGCCTTGGAATGGGATGATTTAGTTCTAGTGGCCAAATTGAACCATACCATGTGATGGTCACTGGCCCCCAGGTGACCTTCTACTTGGAGAGCTGTGATCCTTTCCCTGTTAGTCAGTACTAGATCTAGGATAGCCCTGTCTCTTGTGTGTTGTTGTACCAGTTGTTTGAGGCCCTCCCCCTGCAGGGAATCCACTATGTGTCTAGTTCTGTCAGATGTTCCTGCTTGTATTGACCAATCTATATCTGGCATGTTGAAGTTCCCATTATCAGAACCTCCCCTTTAGCTGTCATGTTTTGTATATCTTCTAACAGTAATGTGTCTATGTCCTCCTCCTGGTCTGGAGGCCTATAGACAACCCCAGTCCGTATGGCTGTCCCATTTCCTGTTTCCAGGGTGACCCACAGTTCTTCTGGCTCCTTATGTGTATTCTGAAGTTTTGGAAATTGGACAGGACACTGTTCATAGACACTGTACTTACTGTGAACAAAAGGAAACAAGACTTCCATAATGTGAATTATGAGTGCCCAGATGGGGTAATAATTCTTGCACCTGACCCATGGACTGATGTTATCCGAAATCCCAGATGATGAATCAGAAACAGCTGGGCTGATGTCATCCTGGCTGACATCATCTGGAACACCAGGCAATGGAACTAGAAGGCACACTGCAAGGCTGATGAATCTGGATGCACCTTTGGATCCTGGAATACTAGAATGGCGGAGCAATGTGGGTACGGCAATGGCTGGATGGCAGCACTGGCTACCACTGCTCTGCTTTCCATTTGGTAGGCATGGACACATTCACAGGAAGTTGGTTACATTGAGTATAGTACCACAATGGGTCAGGTGCAAAAATTATTACCCCATCTGGGTGCTCATAATTCACATTATGGAAAGTCTTGTTTCCCTTTTTGTTCACAATAAGTACAGTGTCTATGAACAGTGTCCTGCCCAATTTCCAAAACTTGAGTCTGTCTCTGTCAACTTTGTGTCTCTGACATATCGAGTTGCACCTGGATGCAGGTTTTTTGTTCCCTCTTCCACTAGCCAGGCTCTCCTGTTTTTCTCAATCTCCTCACAGATTCTCTGAGGAAAGGTAGGAAAGGACATTCCATAGATCTCATCCGCCTTCCTACGAACCAGTCTTTCCTCCTTACTACTCTTCTTCAGTTCGCAACCCCCGGCCTGGCTTGGGGGCGGGCAGCCCTGGTTCTGCCAGTGTCACATACTCAAAGTTACATATAACTGGTCCCTGACCCCTCCTTCTGGGGGCAGGGCTGTGGAGTCACCAGCTTCTTCTTCTGGTTCCTCTGAGGCAAGAGCCTGAGGCTGTGGACTAGAACCTTTATCGTAAAGATACATAGCTCCCTCCTCTTCCTCCTCCTCTTCCTCACTTAGGACCTGGGACCAGGAGTGAGCAGTCGTCCTCACTCCCGAGACAGTCCACGTTTCACTGGGTGTGGAGGTAGACACCTCCCAATCTAGGGTTTGTCAAATCTCATCCTTTCCCACAAGGTTAGGACTAGGACCCTCTCTCCATGGATCCATTGATTCTTCCTCCACACTGTCCATCTGCAACACAGGCGTGGAGACATCATGAGGATTCTGCTCTGCCAGTACATCTACCCCGTCTTCCTTTGTGCCACACTCTGCTGGGCCTCCCCCAACAGGTTCAACCTGGTGCTGTGTGCTGCTACTTGCAGGGTCTTGAAGCTTTGTCCATGTGGGAGCCAAATGAATTTTGGGTGCACTTGTTAGACCTTGCTTCTCTAAGCACCCTGAACAGTGAGGAATCATGAAAGCATCCCTTCCAGCCTTGAGGCACATTATGCATACTCTCACAGGGTATCCGGGAATTGCAACATGAGGAGGCAAACTTCCACCATAGAAACATTTCTCTGTTTCTTTCAGCTTGGTAACCTCTTCAACTATTAAAGCCCAGGCATGATCTGGGTAGCAAGATGGTCCCAAAGCCATGACTGTAGAAAAACACACAAACGTTCACTGCTATCACTAGGTTCACACTGCTTGGAACAGTCTCACAAAATGGCTCCCTGCTGCTGTGTTTACATTACTACCCCACCCTGTAATGGCAGTGGCAGCACTCCTAGAGCATCAATATTCAGCATCTGACTCAAGCAACTGCGCATCCGATTTACTGCATACTGATAAATATTACTCAAACTGCACAGAATGCACTGTTTTGCTTCCTCAGCATATCTATATGATTTTTTAGGACTTTACATCAGCTTTCAATCAGTTTTACTTGCTTAAAGTCACTAAAGCCACAGTATTTCTTGACCAGGATTGCCTGTTTGTTGCAGTCTTTCATACAACTCACAGTCTCTCCTTTTAATCAGAAAATTACACAGTTGCTAAATCCATAATACATGCTTACAGTCTAATGCTCAGAATTCTTGCTTGGGTTTGATTTACTTTACACAGTCTTTCTTTGCAAAAACAATCACACTGTTTACACACAGATCCAGCTGGCTTTAGAAAAATCACAAACAGTTTGAGCTCAGTTTTGCTGAATGGTACTCACTGAATCAGTAGCTGACTTTTCAATGGAAATTATCAGCCTACAGCCTATCCTGGAAGGCCTCTGGGTTGAAACAAGCTGGTAACTCTGCCGAATGTCACTACGAACACCACACTTTCTCCCTAGTCGATCAGAATACAGGTTGAGCCCAATTTAGCACAGAAAAGTCTGTTGTTTTAACTTTTAGAACATTTGCAGTCACCGCGATGATCCTCCTGGCTAGCCAGCTCACACACCACTCGCTCTCTCCCTCTTGAACACTGGACAGCACTCTGAAGCTGGCTTGGGGGTGGGACTGATTGCAGTCTCACCAATCACTTGACACCATGCAAATGAGCCTCTCTCTCTCTCTCGTGTTCATCTCCTCACAGCAATTGTCGGAGCAGGCAAAATTTAAACTACAAAACAAACATTTTCTTTTCAACTGTACCTCCGTGGTGGAGCACCATTTTAACCATTTTGACCCCCAGTTCACACAGCAAACATTTTAAACTTTCAGGTGCAAATGTCTCTTTGTTTCCACAGTTCACAATTCTTTGTCACAGATTAGAAAATTAAAGCTGGCAAATTATCTTTTGATGTAGGACAAGGGCACACACAATCTGGCTTTACAGCACCTTGGTAAACTTTGGCGCATTTACAGCAGCACATGAACAGCAGGCACACAGTGGCACATATGGGTAGCACTAATCTGGCAATCCCTTATGCGCAAAGCTTCCAATTTTTGAGGCTATCAACTGCCAGACAGACAAAATGCTAGCTACAACCTGAGCAAACATCTCTTGTTTTCTCCCAAATTCAAACAAATCCTCAGCAGTGCCTCCATTTTGTAACCTCCCTTCACTGGCCCCCCCTTGTTCAACTAGCAGGGCTGCTCCTTTCACAAATGGTGCCAATGAGAGGGATGGGGATCATCACTATGAACAGTTCTGTTTACCCATACCTCTACTTCAGAGCCTGCCATCCTCAGACAGGCAAACCAAGTGCGGCAACCTGGCTCACACCTGGGGGACCATTATACGTGGCTATCAACCTGGGTCCCTGGGAGAAAATGTTTGCTCAGCATTATATTAGGTTTGTACTTCTGGTCAGGGCACCCATGTAAATCCAGACATAGTGGAATCAATAACAATACTGTCCAATCCAGGCTGGGATTCTAGAGTGTGGCTTTTACTCACATACACAGAGAATAATCACAAAGCAAAGATGGACCCCCACAGGGCTACTCCCACTGGTTATGCAGATTATTGAGGTACAGAGGACACACACAGTGAACCCATAGGTTCTGAATGGAACTTGGTGAACATGGCCCAAATTGGTACACACTTCCCTTGACTAGGCACCCTAGCTGCCAGTACTAAGAGACTTTTACCATATTTCATGAGAAATTACTGGTGGCACCTCGACCACTAATGAGCACAGTCAGATTCACAGAAAATCCAAAATCCCACATCTGGGTATTTTCTTCAGCCATTGGCCAAATGCACTGAGAGAAAACAAAGGTGCCCAAACTGAACCCAGAGAGGTAAACTTGGTTACTCCAGATGGGTGGTCTCCACCATTTGCTTCAAAATTTATACTCAGCCATTCATCTGGTTAATAACACCCTTCTTAGAAAACTTGTAGATGCTACCTTGAAATGTCTTTCACATTTAACATACTACTTTACACACCTCTGAGGTGTCATGAAGTTAAAAGTTCTGTAATTGGCAATGTCTCTTCACTAGATCCCCACTTTAGCAGACACTTTTAAATCAGACATGAACTAAAAGTTCTGTACTTGGCAAGTCTCTCTCTCGACCCCATAGTAGGCAGACACTTTTAAACAGAAACAGACTAAAAGTTCTGTACTTGGCAAGTCTCTCTCCGGACCCTATAGTAGGCAGACACTTTTAAACAGAAACATTCTTGGTGACAGAGTCTCTTTATCAGAGAAAAACTCACCACAGGAATGCAGGTGCCACAGGGCTTTTCCACACAAAAAGTCTTGGGTACTCACAGAGCAGATGAATCTCAGGCAGCTTCAACACAGTCCAGACTGGATCAGAGGATTGTCCCATAATTCTGGAATCCCCCACATCCCTCTGGGGATGTGGCACTGGAAAATCCTCTAGAAACTATCTCTACCACTTCACTAACTGGTCTTCTATGTTCTTCTTCTAGGGTGAGAACAAACTACCCAATCTTCAGAGGTAGCTCTCTGTCAGAGCTAAAACTACTGAGGAGCTGCCCAGGCAGCGGCCTCCTCCTCCTCATTCTCCACTCAGCTGACTACTGAACTCTAACTCAGCATTCTACAGCTAACTACCCCAGCTAGCATTCCACTGTGGCTTATGCTGCTGTGACAATTCTAAAGTGACATCATCCCTCCAGCTCAGCTGAGACTGAAAACTGAGTGGGGCACTGTGAAATCCATTTAACTGGCATCTCACAAGCTGCCTCTCCCTGCCTGCCACTGATTCTAAGTGGGATTCTAGTAACCACTGGGAACAAGGGGGTTACTGTTATATATGTGAGAACCAATGACTTAGCTGGGGAGGAGGTTGAGGTAGTGCAAAGTAGGTTCAGGCAGTTAGAGAAGATCTGGAGGGAGGAAGGAAGTTCACTGACCTTCTCAGAGGTGATACCAGTACCAAGGGCCAGCACGGCCAGGAAAAGAAGAATATAGGATTTTAATGACTGGTTGAGGAAATGGTGCAAGGAGGAGATGTTTATCTGTATTGGGGACTGGAAGGAGACCTAGTCAAACAAAGCACTCTTTTCACCAGACAGGCTACTCCTCAGTAGGGAGGGTTTGAGGGTACTCAGGGACAAACTGGGGGAATACATAACTGCTACACTTAATTTAAACTACTGGAGGAGGGAGTGGGCATGCAGGCCCAAAGACTCAGAGAGGAGGAGCTCAATGAATCTCCCCCACAGTGATGGAAGAGGTCTGCAGGGAGGAGGTGAAAGGGTAAGAACACAGTTAGCAAAGGGTGGAGGGCATCAGGAACACATAACAAGGGCACGTGGAGGGATGCACACAGAGGGGGTAAATGTGAAAAGAAGAATAGAGGGAAGGGAAAGTCAGATTCTAGGTGGAGGATGGTGTCTCTGAATGCACAGAGTCTTGGAAACATGATGAATGACCTGCAGGTACTATTAGCAGACAGGAGGGTGGACATAATGGCAGTAACCGAGACTTGGGCAACACCACACCATGACTGGGACCTTGCAATCCCTGGATATAAATGATACAGGAGAGACAGTGGATGCCTGATGCCATTGTATAAACTATATGTAGGCCACACCTTGATTATGGGTCTATGTTGTGGAATCCATATACACAAGGGGAAATTGATAGGGTGGAGAAAGTACAGAGATGTTATACAAAAATGGTGGGATCACTCAGGAAATATAGTTACAAGGAGCGACTGTTAAGAACTAGACAGTTTACCTTATAGCAGAGAAGAACAAGAGGGGGCTTAATGTCAGTGTACAGAATAATAAATGATACATTCCTAAGGGAAGAAATGGGTATACTGGTACAGGAGAAACCTATAGGCCTGAGAGGTCTTAAACAACAAATAAAGATAGACATAGCAAGAAAAAACATGAAACATTATATTTTATTTTCTTATATAGTTTCAAGCATTCCTCGGGGGATGTACCTATGCCCTTCCCTTCCAGCTGTCTCTCTTGGCCTCTGCCCCAGATGCAGCCAGAAATCGACACCTATGCCCCACCCATCCCAGCCACATCATGGTGGGGACTTACCCCTGCCACTGTGGAAGGCCAGGTGAGCACTAGGGAGCTGACTTGTGTGCATCTGCTGCAAATGCCAGTGGAACACCTTCACATGACCAGGAGGATTTTATCCCTTGTTCCTCCTCCCATGGTGCAAGCATGCAATGACACCAAGGACACTCTGTGCGTGTGTGTCTGTGCACAGCATGTTTGGCATCAGCCCTTGTCGACCCCTCAGTGGACTGCGAGGGTGCACCAACCCCCAGCCATTGCCAGGAGCCAGCATGTCTGTGGTCATCCCTTCCCACCCACCCTGAAGGAGCAATGCAGTCCCTGATGCTCAATCCTCCTCATTCCCAGCCAACCCCCAGTGGCCTGGGCTCATTCCCAAACCTGGGTCGCAGGCATGATGTGAGGTGTGGCATCTAGTGCCTTAACCCTCAATGCCACCTGGCCAATCAAACATGAATCATTATTCATTTATAAACAGAGTAGGTAGGCTTTGGAATAAATTGCTTAGTGATATAGTAAATTGTAGTTCAATACAAGACTTTAAAAAAACAATAGACAGGTGGTTGACCAGTAATGAATCTAGATGGACCCACTGATTTGGGGAATGGTGACTATGGGCTAAATAGCCTCCTTCCATTCTAACCCCAGTATGAATATCCAGTATGACAGGGCAGTCAGGATAGAGGAGGAGTGGAAGTTTATATAAGGCAGGGAATAACTTGTATGAGGGAGAAGTCAGAGGAAGGGGAGGTGGGGGTATTATAGGTTCAGTTATGGTCCAATAGAGGGAAAAAGGTGAGTATGAGGGTGGTTTACAGGCCATTCAACCAGGATGAGGAGAGGGACAGGGAACTGATCTCACAAATATTGGAAGTTGTGGGGAAAGGAGAGGTGGTAATTGTGGGGGACTTCAACCTGCCCAGGTTGGACTGGAACATAGCATCCACAACATATGCTAGGAGTCAGGTGATCTTGGAAGGACTGCAGAGTGGGTTCCTGACTCAGAGCATTGCAGAACCACCAAGAGCAGAGGCAATTCTTGATCTGGTGCTCACAAATGGGGAGCATGTACAGGAAATAATGGTCAGGGAGCCACTAGGTGAGAGTGATCATTGCACAGAGTGGTTTCAGGTTGGATTTTAGGAAGGTGGAACTCAGAAAAAAAGAAAAAGTGCTAAGGAGCCACCTGGTGGGCATCAGAGCAGATATGGGGTGGACCAAAGGTGGTTCATCCTTAAGGAAGGAATACTGGTTGCCACTGAGAAGTGCATTAGGTTCGTGGGAAGAACTCAAGGGCTAAAGCACCCAGCTAGTTTAGTTCTGGGGTTGCCCAGGCAGTAAGGGAAAAGAGGTTGGCTTATAGAAAATTCAGGAAGACCAAGAGAGAGGCGGATAGGGAAAATTACTTAAGGTTGGCTAAAATCTAGATTTAGTATTTTAGTAGATTTAGTAGTGCTCTGCTTGAGCAGTGTTATACTATGTTAATTAAAATTATATGCAATAGGATTCTTTGTATGTGTTTTTCACCAAGCACCTTTGATCCTGGGACCCTCCCAGCTCAAGGTAACATTGTGCTGTTAAACTTCTCTGACATCATCTTCTGTTTTTTTTTATGAGTATTTTAAACCAATGGGGATTTTTTCTGTTTTTTCTGCATGATCTAGCTGTTAAAATTATTGTTTTTTTCTCAATAACTGCATTACACTTCTGAAGAAGGACTGGTTGGTCCAAAAGCTAGAGCACTTTGTTCTTGTTGTTACATCTATTTTGGTCCATTAAAAGGTATCAAACCATTTGCTTCTGGATCTAAGGTTGGCTAGTGAGGTAAGTAAGGAAGTCCAGCAAGCAAAGGCACAGAAGAAGCTGCAGATAGCTGAAGGAATTAAAAAGAGAGAGAAGGCTTTCTTTCTCAATATAAGTGAGAAAAGGGACAAAAAGGAAGGATTGTTAGGCCTAAGAAAGAGGAGGTATGGGTAGATGATAATGGGGGAAAAGCAGACATACTAAATGAATACTTCTGTTCTGTCTTCACCAGGGAGAAGGAAGGACAAGTGCCTTCAGGAGGGAGAAGAGGAGCAGGTGAGGAGGGTAACATAGATGTAGTGATAGAGGAAGATAGCATGAGGGATGGGTTGCTGGCATTTAAGGTGGACAAATCACCAGGCTCAGACAGAGTACATCCAATGATATTAAGGGAACTGGCTGAAGAGCTGGCAGGGTCACTGGCAGATCTATTTAATAGTTTACTAGAGTAATGCATGGTACTGCAGGACTGGAGAACAGCACATGTGGTGTCCTCCACAAAAGCGATCCCAAGGATGACTTAGGGAATTACAGACCAGTCAGTCTTACCTCAATTGTGGGCAAGCTCATGGATACCATTCTAAAGGAAAGGTTAGTGGAGTAACTAGAGGAGCATGGCCTCCAGGATGTGAGGCAGCATGGGTTCATGGGGGGAGATTATGTCAAACAAATCTGATTGACTTCTTTGACTGTGTCACTAAGACAGTAGACAAGGACCACGTGGTATACATCCTCTATCTTGATTTCAGCAAGGCCTTTGTGCCACACAAAAGGTTGATCAGGAAGTTGGTGGATTTTGGGGTTGGGGAAAAGATGGCCAGATGGGTGGAAAACTGGCTGAGGGACAGAACCCTGTAGGTGGTTGTGGGGGAGAGTTATCTGGCACCAGAGAGGTAACCAGTGGGTCCTGCAGGGCTTGGTGCTGGGGCCGGTGTTGTTCTATGTCTTCATCAATGACATTGGGGATGGCATTTAGGCAAAAATGTACCTATTTGTGGAAGACACCAAGCTCTGCAGGAGAATGGACACAGTTGAAGGGAGAAAGGACATACAGGATGATCTGGAAATGCTGGGGAGATGGTCCAGGAGCTGACATCTCGGCTTCAATGCCAAGAAATGCAAAGTTATGTATATTAGAGCCAAGAATCCCAGGACAGAGTACTACCTGGATGGAGTCCAGGTGTCTGCATCAGAGGAGGAGAAGGACCTGGGACTGATGATCACTAGTGACCTGAAGCAGTCCACACAGTGCAAGAAAGCAGCAGCAAAGGCAAACAAGATGCTGGGATGCATATCTAGGGGGATCAGTAGTAGGAGTAAGGAGGTTATACTGCCCTTTTACAGGTCTCTGGTTAAGCCACATCTACAGTATGAAGTTCAGTACTGGTGCCCAAACCTCAAAAAGGACATTAACCTGCTAGAAAAGGTACAGAGGATGGCTATAAAGATGATAATGAGTCAGCAGGGTAAGGCATATGAGGTTCAGTTTGGGGCACTGAACATGTACTCTCTAGAGGACAGGAGAGAGAGACCGGACATGATTGGGACCTTCAAGTACTTGAAAGGGATAAATAAGGTGGATAAGGAGAGTCTCTTTAAGCTGAGTGACAACCATAACATTAGGGGACATAGACTTAAGCTGGAGGGTGGGAGGTTTAGGAGGGAGGTCAGGAAGCACTTCTTCACAGAGAGGGTAGTGGGCACTTGGAATACGCTGCCAGAAGAGGTGATCTTGAAGATAGTGGGCAGCTTTGTGAGAGGCTGGAATGGGGGGAAGGAAGCATCATAGGTAGGGAGGATGGGAGGAGTGGGGAAGGGGGCAGGAACAGTAGCTCAGGCTGTGGACCCTACAATACGAGCAGACTAGAGAGACCAAATGGCCTTCTTATGCTGGCTTCTTCATATGTTCATATATAAGTGTATTTGGGGAAATGGAAGGAGGCAGGCAAAGCAATAAGGAGTGCAAAGGCACAAGCTGAGGAAAGAATAGCCCAGACAGTGTTGAAGGGGAACAAGACATTTTTCAGGTATATAAGCAAGAAAAGGAAGACAAAGAGAGGGATTGTATGGTTAAAAAAAGAAGGGTGGGGCTGTACGGAGGAGGACCAAGAAAAGGCAAACATCTTAAACAAATACTTCTGCTCAGTGTTCCCAGTAGAAGGGGAAGGGTAGTGACCACAAATAAGCACCAAGAGCTTGGAAAGGAGGGAAGTGGACACCAGTCCCTTTTCTAAGGAAAGGGTCAGGAAAGCACTTGCTAATCTGAGGGTGGGCAAAGCCATGGGGCTAGAAGGGTGCATCCAAAAGTGCTAAAGGAATTCAGGGAGGTGCTAGCTGCACCCCTGGCAGACTTGTTTAACAGTTCACTAGAGACCAGCGTGGTCCTGGAGGACTGGAGACCTAGTCCAACTTCACAAAAGTGGTAGCAAAGTGGAGGCAGGAAATTATAGGCCTGTCAGTCTGACTTCTGTAGTAGGGAAATTGATGGAAACACTATTAAAGGAAAGATATGTGAAACACCTGGAATCCAACAGACTGCAGGACCCTAGACAGCATGGCTTCACAGAGGGAAGGTAATGCCAAGCAAATCTAATAGATTTGTTTGACTGGATAACCAAGGTGTTGGAGCAAGGAAGGGCAGTGGATGTGGGCCACCTGGACTTCAGCAAGGCCTTTGACACTGTTCAACATAGGAGACTGGTAAACAAGTTGGGCAGCATGGGGGGTGTCCAATAAAGTGGTAACCTGGGTAAGAAACTGATTATGGGATAGGAAGCAGAGGGTGATGGTAAATGGAGTTTGCTCTGAGGAGGGACAGTAACAAGCAGTGTACCTTAGAGTCAGTGATGGGGCGGTCCTCTTTAATGTCTTCATTAATGACATAGCAGAGGAACTGGAAAGGAAGGTCTGTCTCTTTGTGGATGACACTAACATCTGCAACAGAGTGGAATTCTGTGGTGGTTTCAAAGGATGGAAAGAGATTTAAAAAGCTGGAGGAGTTTTCAAAAGTTTGGCAGCTAAGGTTTAATGCAAAAAGTGCAAAGTAAAGCACTTGGGTCACACAACCTTTGGGTGCAGTACAAAATAGGGGTATAGATACTTGCAATGACCAAGCAGGAAAGGGACCTGGGAGTAGCCATACTGGATGGCCTGTAGGTGGTAAGACAATGCAACAAAGCAATTGGGAGAGCTACTGGGATGCTGGGGTGTATAGGTAGGGGTATCACCAGCAGAAAGAGGGAAGTGGTGTTGTCTCTATATAGGTCATTGATAAGACCCCACCTGGAGTACTGTGTCCAGTTTTGGAGACTACATCTCACGAGAGACATAGATAGAGTAGAGGCAGTTCAGAGCAAGGCTACCAAGATGGTACAGGGTCTGCATCAAAAGTCCTATGAGGAGAGGCTGAAGGAAAAAAATATGTATACCCTGGAAGAAAGAAGGGAGAGAGTAATATGATCGATATCTTTAAATACTGTGCCTCATGGGGGTAAATAAGGTACTGGTGGGAGATATTTTCAGAGGAAAGGGTACTCTTGAACAAGGGGTCTTGAAATGAAGCTGGTAGGAGGATAGTTCAGGAGAGACGGAAGGAAATACTCCTTCACAGAAAGGGTGGTGGATGCTTGAAATAGTCATTCAGTGGCTATAGTGGAGGTGAAAACAGTGGTGGGATTCAAAAAAATCTGGGATAGGCACAAGAAAATCATAAGGGACATGAAAGAGATGAAAGAGAAAGTGCAGTAGATATAGAAGCATCTGCAGCAAAAGCAGCACAATTTATTTATTTAGTTTTTGTTGACTGGGTAGGTGCACTAGCAAAATGACTATTTCAGGCATGACCCAGGAGAATACAACATGTAACAGCAAGAAACAATGGTGATACAGAAGTACAGTCATACAAAATAGAGAAACAGTGCAGCAATGCTATAAAAAATACATTAATTTGGAGTACACATTAAGGAAGTAAAACAAACAATGTAGCGTAAAGACAATAAGAGTAATAAATAAGCAGAGGCAGCAGTGTATATGATGAATGCAGAAACAGAGGGCATACCCTGGAGGAGAGAAAGAGTACATGAGAGACTAAGGAGTCAGGTGGGCTCAAAGCAAGTGCAAGTATCAGTAAGGTGTAGATAGCATTGATATTCAGTTTTAAAACTGTGGTGGGACTGAGACTGCCGAAGGTTGCATGGAAGAGCATTCCACAGCTGGGGAGCAGTGCTTTGGAAGTGCCTTTCACCATATGACATCTTGGAACAAAGAGGGATTTGTCAGCAGATCGCCGGCCATGGGAGGATGGTTGAGGAACAAGAAGCTCAGTCAGCAGGGATGGGGTTTTATTCCAGATGATTGAGTCCATTAGAGATCCCAGGTAATATTGTCGACTGGCAGTGGGTGAGAGCCAGTTATAAGATCTTTACAGAGAAGGCAGTGATGCTTGAGTTAAGGTGATGAGGAGGAAAAGCAACAAACGTTGTTATAAGTGACATCCCATCTCACTAGGGAGAATTTATGGACAGAGGCGAGAATAGAGGCACCATAAGTAAGAGCTGGTAACAGAATGCCCAGGGCAATAGCTAGTTTCACTGAGGGAATAAGCATGTAGCTCATTTTGTAAGCCACCCTAACTTCGAAGTTTACAGATTTGCAGGAAGATTGAATATGAAGGTTAAAGTCTAGGTATGGGTCCAACAGGATCTCAAGGTACTTAAAGGAAGTAACATTTTCTAGTGGAATTCCTCCTGGATGAAGAACCTGCAGCACATTGGAGCATGCCTTCATCTTCAGTACAGAGCCAAAGAGCATGGCCTTAGTTTTCTTTTGTGTTGAGAACTAGCTTGCGGTCCGGTAACCAGTCCAGAACTTTCTTAAAGTCAGAGTTAAGTGCTGAGTTTATGCAGGCAATACTAGAAGAACTAGTGTAGATGACCAGGTCATCGGTGTAGAGGATTGCCGAACAGGATTTTAAGGTATCAGCAGCATTATTAATAAAAATTGAGAATAGGAGGGGCCCAAGAATGGAGCCCTGAGGGACACCAATGTTAATAGTGGATGACTCTGACAAGGAGGAGTTAAATTTAACTGCTTGCATCCCGTTTGACAGATAACTAGGGAACCAGTCCACAACAGGGGCTGAGAAATGGAGTTGATGGCATGTAGAGAGAAGCAGGGGGTGATCCACTAGGTAGAAAGCCTTAGTAAGGTCAATGAAGATGGTGCCTAATAGTTTTCCAGAATCAATGTTGGTAAGTACGTCACTGGAAAGTTTGAGAAGAGCTGTGGTGGTACTGTACCCTTTTCTGAAACTGTGCTGGGTGTCCGAGAGGAGATTATAGAATTCAAGGTAGTCAATAGTCTGAGACGCAACTATTTTCTCTAGGATCTTACTGAGGACCAAGAGAATTGCTATAGGCCTGTAATTGGTCATATCCTTAGGTTCACCTTTTTTAAGTATAGGTGTTATATGGGCAGATTTCCAAAGGCCTGGCATGGTACTGCAGGTAAGAGACAGAGTATAGGTTCTGACAAGTGGGGACTCAATGAGAGGAACAGCCACCTTAAGTAGGTGAGGTTCAAGCAAGTCAGAGCTGGGGCTGGTATTGACAGATATGGACTTGAGAAGTTTCAGGACTTTCACTCTGGATAGAGCCTTCAAATAAAAAGGTGGAGCTGTGGGAATGTCATTCAATAAGGCAGCAATGTTGACTGAAGGTAATGTGGTAGGAGGATTGGAGCACATTCCACTAGGTTGTAATAGCCTGGTATATTGTGACAGGTGAAAGAAAAGTTTGTTAAAGCTATTCGAGATGGTAATAGAGTCATTACAATGTGCACCATGTATAATCATCTCGTCAGGAGTAACCAACTGTGAAACAATGAAACAAGGGCAGAATGCATGGGCCAAGCAGCCCTTATTTGCCATCAGTTTCTGTTTCTGTCATCCCCAAGTATACTGCCATCTCAAAACCATTACAACACATCACCCTCTTCCCACTATCCTGATGCCTGCACCTGTTCCTATTCCCCTACATTCTCCCAATCCCTGGCCCACTCACCCTCCAGATAGGACTTCCATATATAATCCATATGGGGATGGCTGCAAAAACTGTAATTCTCCTCTAGCCTAGGCATTTAACCCTAGATGCTCCAACACCCTACCACTTCCTTGAACTTCACTACAACTGTAAGCTGACCCTAGAGAGGAACCAGCTGCAACCACACCAATTATCTAGTCTCAAAACAAATATAAGCTGAACCTAGACAGGGACCAACTGCACTCCCCTGCATGAAGTAACCTTGTGGCCTGGTCCCAGATAGTAGCAGGCTGCCCTTCCTAGCAATCCTCTGATTTGTTACATACTTACATGCTGGCAATAGATAGGGATCAGATGCAAACCATTACCAACAGCTGACAATGTCTTTACTACCCTCCTTTTACACCTATCTACCCCCCGCCAACCAGTATGACATGCAGCCGTGGTCTTCCCTCCAGATGCCCAGTCGATGCCCCCAGAGCCACAAAGATAGAAACACATTCCTGATTCATGGCTCTCGTGCTTCAGGGTTGCTTACATGAGGGTCACTCAGAATTCTGGGATTGATATGGAAACTACAGCCACCCAATTGGCTGGCTTGTAGTATGTGGGGTATGGTGTCTGTCTTGGAATCCATCCCTCACCCTCCCTCTAGTGGGTTCTCCCTGTCACACACACCAGTCCCCCAATACTAACTGAAACATTTGCGCGATGTGGAGTTTAAATTTACTGATAAGTAAAGCGTGAATAAGAGCAGATTTTAGATTTACTGATCTCATGACCCCAGGTCCCTTTCCCCTGCTGTGCATTCCAGTATCAGCCCCCCCCCTTTCATAATGCATCCATGGATTAATTTTCCTAATGGACATTAACTTGCATTTTTTAGCAGTGACTCATAGCTGCCAGATCTTTGACCCATTGTCAAAGCTGTCAAATCCTACCAAAGTTCCCTTATCCTCTCCTCTCTGTCAGATCTGCACAGATCTTTTTGTCATCTGCAAAAAAGTATACTTTGCCCTTTATACCTTCCCCTATATCACATGAACACATTGAAATAGTCAGGGACCAGCATCACTCCCTTAGCTATGATTATACCCTCCCTTACCTCCAAGAACACCCCATTTATAGCTAAGCTTTGTTTCCTTCCCCTCAGCCAACCTTCTATCCAATTCAACAACATCACACCACTGTGACTGGAAAGATGGTCCAAGCAGGCAAGTTCTTTCCCAAAACTGCCAGTTGATCTGCTAGGGGTTGGAATACACCTTCCACTGTGCCACTGTTCCTCTAGCCATTCAGTTGTAAATAAATATTGAGTCCCTGCACCTCAAAAAGTAGCTCTCCACATCAGGCCAATGCTCTCCCTGGGACCAGCTACAGATCTTAGGCAGGCCTCCTCTTTCACAGAGCTTGCTTACAGGCCCATGTATTTTAGTCAGTGATTGTTTTTTTAAAAACAACAGGGAGACCCCTGTCTTTCAAATGGGCAAAGGAATCTTAGGATTTATGGACATAAGAAGCATCATCTATCAAGAATGTCCATTGCCTAACAGTGGTTTTAGCCAGTGATGCTCAAGCTATCCATGTATGTAATCAAACTTCTCTTGGACTCTTGTAGAGTCCTACTTTTCAACTGTGCTAGGTGGTAACTTATTCCAGTTTTGCAACCACTCTGACTGAATCATTCCCGTCTTTTCTCAGCCTTAAAAAATATGTATCCTCCTTTTAACTGGAACCTATGCATGCCAGGTTGAAAGATAGTTCTTTTAAATTCAAGTCCCACACAGTTTCTTAGAGCTACATCACCCATAGCCATGTATATCAAAATTAAATCTCCTCATAGTCACCTATATTCTAAACTGAACAGCTTTAACCTGTCAGCCTTTGATCACATTTAAGATTGCATAATCATATGATTGAGTTGGTGCATCTCTTCTGCACTGATCCCAGTCTGTTGCTATCAGAAATGAATACAGTATTCCATATGTGGCCTAATCAGAGATGCATACAATAACAATATCACCTCCCTGTATCTACCAGCAAAATGTTTCTTAATGCAGTTTGGGATGTCATTGCACTTCTAAACAATAGTTCACATTATGCTGAATCTTTGACATTACTGGAAATAATGACTCTCCAAATTCTTTTCACCAGTAAATTCCCTTCAGTAAACACTATTAAGTAAACATGCTTTCCTGTTGTTTACACCAAAGTATACTACCGTACATTTAATCATGTTAAAAAGACATCTTAGCCCTCTGCACCCATGCTGATACTGGGTTTAGCTGTTCTTGTAACTTTGCAGTATCCATATCTGAGTCCATTATCACTCCAATTTTGGCATCATTGGTGAACCTGGTGAGCTATCCATTAGGAATCTGCTCCTTAGTAACATACAGTGGTTGTTGTAGTAAAGTTTTTCCCTCTACTGCGGTATTACACTGCAATAAAATAAATACCGCTACCATGGTAAAAATTCCATTGACTAACATTGGGTTTTTGCCACGGTAGCGGTATTTGTTAATGTACTAAGGTAATACTATGGTAGTAGGAAACATTACTATAACAACCACTGTATAGTACATGTTAAGTAATGTGGACTACAAACTAAGCCCTGAGGCACCTCACTAGTTACCCTGTCCTGACTCTGACTAAACAACTATTTACTCTACCCTCTGCTTTCATTTTGTTAGCCATGCTGATATCCACCTGGCAATAGGGACCACAAATTCCTGTTTCCTAATCATACCTACAAACTCTATATGAGGCATAGTGTCAAATATCTTGTTATAATCAAAGTACAGGTGAATTCCAGCACTGCAAGTGCCATGGAACATCATCTACGCATTTGGATCTTCTACTACTGTCCAGGAGCCAATCAGATGCTTTGGAAGTGATAGTAGTATGAAGTGAGTATTGATATTTTGTAGTCTGCTCTGGATGCCTGCCTATGGGAAAACAAGCAACTAGCCTGTTTACAATAGCATGTTGTTAAGGAGCAGAACTACAGCAGCTGGTCAAAGGCTCCAGATATTTGAAATCATATGTACCTATAACAGTGTCAAACCACCGCCTCCCAACTTGACCCCATACTAAATGCATAATTCCCTCTCTCTGCAGCACTTGCTGCCCACCTCCTGACTCTGCTACAGCTGTCACACAGCTTTCTCCTGCTGCATTTCATCCTGCCTGTTTTCCAACTCAGGTCAAGAAGTACCAATGTCCCCTACCACTCCCTGAGCAACACCAAGCAGTCTCTGGTGTCCAGTGGTACCAACTTACATCTAATCAACTGGTACTGAGCCCTTGGTCTCCAACAGAACCCCATCCCTCTCCCCAACTGGTACCATGCAGTGTATGGAAGACACCAGACTGTATACAGTAGCTCTCCAATTTCCATGGCCTGTGACCCAATTCCCACAGCAGCATCAGTGAGTAAAGGTATTCCTGTATCCTGACCTGAATGGACCTGTTGTGATGGAAAGGGTTCCAATGTCATAACAAATTCCTGCACTGGCTTCACAGTGGTGACCTCTGATGTCAGCAGCTAGGGTAAATGGTATCTGCAAAGTAGTGTGGTTTGTGCATACAAGTACAGTATGTATGAAGCTGTGGTAGCACAGGTTTTCACAAGTCAGAAATCCCCAGTTCTCATGCACTACAGAAAACCTGTGGGAGATTATCACAGTTGGTTGGCACTGATAGATTAGGTAGGGGTAACAATACTGCTAATGGTAAGTGCTAGCTTCTTGGATTTAGCCAGTTGTGAGTTAAAAGCTTCAAACATATTTCCCTCTTGTTCTTATAACTTTTTAAATTATAATGCAGTTATTAAAAGGGAACATAAATCTTGTAGTTTTAGACATTTGGGCATGTACAATGTACAGAGTCTGCTTAATGCTCCCAGTATATTTTATGCATTTTATTTATTTATTTATCTGGTTTGTGGTGACTGGGTAGGTACCCTTAACAACTAAGGCCCGATATTCAAAACTTTGTCCAGGCGCAAAACCAAGTTTGCCCATGCAAACCATGTTTTGTGCGGAAGGGCAATATTGAAATGCCCAGCTAGCATGTGCAAACTTGGTCTACGTCTGGGAAAACAACAGAGGGGGGCACAATGTAAATGATGGGGCAGGGACCTGAATATTGCTGTAGTACAATATTCAGAGCAGGTGCGCTGAGAAGGCCATTTTGCTTGGTCCCCTTGCATGGCGTACATACTGCCGATTGAAACCCTGACTTACTCCCATGCAACCCTAGTGGTTGGCTGAGGAAGTGTGGTATCACCTGATCTCAAACACAGTGGTCTCTGGTGGCTAGTGGTCCCTTCTCCATCACCAATTGCCATCTCATTAAGACATATGATATATCTTCCTGGAGGCTAGTGGTCCTCCCCCACAATCATCACCAGTACATATAAAAAAAATATTCCTGGTGTCCAGTATAACAACCCCACCCGATCCTGATCCCTGTACTGCCAAGTGATACTTTTTCCCTGGTGGTCTAGCATGCCCCACCCATCCCCAATCCCCTGTATAGTTACTGTACCCTTTCACTGCTGATTTAGTGGACCCCCCACCCTTTCAGGTAGTGACCCACCACCCAGCTCCCCACATCCCGACTTGGAGCCGGAGACCAGCACTGCCCTCCTCTCTCCACCATGGCTGGCCACCGACAGACAAAATATACAAGCATACTGTACACAGTCAGTGACAGTTCAGTTGGCAGCCAGCCATGCTGGAGAGAGAAGGGCTATGCTGGTCACCAGTTCTGGGTCAGGATGGGGGGACCAGGATGGTGGGTCACTACCTGCCAGGGTGGGGGGTCCACTAGACCACCAGGGAAAGGGTACAATAACAATACAGGGGATAAGGAATGGGGGTTTGCTCGACCACCAGGGAAATGTATCATCTGGCAGTACAGGGGATCAAGATGTGGTGAGGTTACACTGGACACCAGGGAACATTTTTGATATGTATTGGGCAGATGATTGGGTGGAGGAAGGACCACTAACCTCCAGGGATATATATCTTATGTCTTAAAGGGACATAGATTGATGATAGGGGAGGGACCACTAGACCACCGAGGAAATTGTGATGCATTATTATTGGGATGGTGATCATTGATGGGGGGGACTACTAGACAATCAGGGGGAGGGACCACTAGATGACTTGGGAAATTGTGATTTATTATTATCGGGATGGTGATCAGTGATGGCGGAGGGACCCCTAGACCACCAGAGAAATGTTACTTTCTATTATCAGGATGGTGATCAGTGGGGGGAGGGACCACTAGCCATGAGGGATAGCTTTCAGGAAATGGACAATCTGGGGGTGGCGCCACATTGTACAGCCTCATTCCCTATGCAAATGTCCCATAATTGGCATGCAAATGGCCCCTTAGTGCCTTGCATGCCCAATGAACTCATTTGCATAGTTCCATTTGAATATAAGGAATTTAGTGTGGGTGCAAGCCTTTGTGCTGCTTTATGTTGGGGGCTGTGTCTGCTCAGAGCTACTGTAGGTGGCTTAGCGCTGGGTCTCAATAGCCCTATATTCAGTCGAATAGTTCTGATGCACTTTTCCACTGAATATAGCAGTTTTGGACACCTGGGTAACTGCAAGAGACTGCACAAAGTTTTGGCTTCTGCTTTGCTCGGATTTGAATATTGGGCCCTTGAATGCCTATTTTAGGAATGACCCAGGAGAGTACATAACACAAGATACAGCACAGTCAAAAGCACAAGTACACTGAGTCAAAAAGATAAAAAATATAGAGAATTAACAGCTCTGAAGTAAGGGTGTGTACAGTTTGGAATATTGCAAGTTGACAAATAATTAAAATAATTAACAAATTAAAAGCCAGCTCAGTGGCATGGAGGGCTGAGGCATCACTACTTTACCTCCTACCATGCGGTAACTCGTGTTCACGGTGCAAGCGGTCACTGGGGAGCACCCAAGAAGGGAGAGGATTGAGCATCTGGGGACAGCTCTCCTCTTCCAGGGAGGGGGAACATAAACTGGCATTTGCATGACCCCTAGCATTGGCAGGGGGGTAGGCATGCCATATCGCATGAACGTTGGAGTGGAGATGGAGCAGCCACCTGACATGCAGCGTGTGGAAGAGCACACTGCACATCATTGGCAGTATTGCTCACACCCTTCCATAATAAGATAAGAGGAAATGGTCCCCTGCTCTGGAAGAATGGCAATTGTTCCCCGCAGCACTGCCCTGGGAGGGTGCCTCCCGAGCTGGATCCGTTGTGGTGGATCGAGAAGCTCCCCCTGCCATGAAGGATAAGTCATGGGGGCAGTAGGGGAGGCTGTCTAATTCTCCCCACCTAGAGTACTGTGTCCAGTTCTGGAGACCACATCTCTGGAAAGGCATAGACAAAGTGAAGGCAGTCCAGAGGAGGGAAACTAAAATGATGCAGGTTCTGCATCAAAATCCCAATGAGGAGAGAATAAAGAACCTCAATATGTACTCCCTGGAAGACAGGAGGGAGAGAGAGATCTGATTGAGACCTTTGAATACCTCACAGGGGTAAATAAGGTACAGGAGGGAAGTATTTTTCAGCAAAAATGGTGGCCAAGAACAAGGGGACATGCTATGAAGCTGGGGGGGGGGCAGATTCAGGAGGGGTGTGAGGAAGTACTTCACAGAATGAGTGGTGGATTCCTGGAACAGCCTTCCAGTGGAGGTGCTGAGGGGTAAAAACAGTGGTGACGTTCAAGAATGCATGTGATAGGCTCAAGCGAATCATAGTGGAAAGGAACAGGGGAAGAAGAAAGAGCTGTAGATTAAGTATTGTCTGTGGTAATCATGTAGGTAGGGAAAAATGGGCAGACTGGGTGGGCCAAGTGGTCCTTATTTGCCATTAAATTCTATGTTCCTATATTTCACTTTGAGAATAGTTTACAAAATGTGCCAACTTCCTAAGTGCCGAGTTATGACGTTTTTGGCATGAAAAGTGACACTTGTTTAGGCAAACTCTTGAAAACTTTCTGGAAATTGTCACTTCATTATGTAGTCACATGAAAAAGTGCCACTTCACCGGAAAAAAAGAAATCTCGACGTGCCAAAGTGTGAAGTAACAACTATGTGAAGTACTTTGCAAAGGTGAATTTTAACCCTTTGCCAGTGAAATAAGCCTTCACAACATCTCTATGCTAGAGCAAAGGCTTGAGAACCAAGGTAAATCTAACAACAGCCACTTACTGCAAGATCCCGAGAACAAAACTTTACCTTTCAGTGCTTCAGTTCACTCAGTTGTAAAGCTGTGTAATAGCTGGAAGCAGCTCAGCTAGGCTACCCATGGAGAAAGTGCAAAACAAAATAAATGCTGGAACTAATGCAATTAAACAAGTCCTTGACTCAGTGAAGGATTGGTGATACCTCTCCCTCCCACCCCAGAACAGAGACCAGTATGGGAGAGACCTCGGTGGGACGTCAGCCCAGCCATTGTTTACCTCCCCCACACCCTGCCAACAACTGGTCTGGGAGGAGGCCTGTATGGTCCTGAATGGTTTCTTCCCATCCTAGTGGGGGCTAAAATTAGTGTACAGGAGGCTCACATGGGCTCAGTGTTCCAATTGTTTGATTTACTGATTGGCAGCAGCTGATAACAGCATGGGGTATGTATGGACTAGCAAAACGTGTTTTTTTGTGAACACTGGGGTCTGTATTCATGTGCCATACATCAAGGTAGGGAATGGGCTAGTGGTTAGAGCTCCAGCTTGGGAATGAGGCTACAAATTCAACGCTGGTAGAGCCACATCCTCACTATGTGACCTTGGGCAAATCACTTAACCTTGCAGTGCTCCAGTTTATCCAGCTGTGGAAATAGGCAGAGGCAGGATCTTTCCTGAAGAATAATAAATAATAATAATAATAACTTTATTTAGTATAGAGCCTTTCAAAATGTCAAGGATCTTCACAAATGCATACAGATTCAGTAAAAACAATAAATATAAATAAAATCATAAAATATCAGGAAAAGCTTTGTTCCATAGAAAAGTCTTTAGTGCCTGCTTGAAACTCCCCACTGTCCTGCACTCCCGTAGCTGACATGGCAGAGAATTCAGAGGATTGGGGCAACAAACATAAAAGCGTGAGCCCCAGATGAATTGGAAGTAGCCTCGGAATCTCCAGCAAACTCGTCAGCTGAGCGGAGCTGTCGCACAGGGGTGTAAGGAATCAGAAGCTCTTTCAAGTAGTCAGGACCAAGTCCGTGTAGGGCTTTGTAGGTAAATAAACCTACCTCAAAGGTGATCCACCACTGAACCAGCAGCCAGTGCAGATCACGCAGCACTGGGGTAATATGAGATCTCCTTAATACCCCAGTCAATAAACGCGCAGCAGCATTCTGCACTAGCTGCAAGCGGCAGATGTCAACCCCAGGAAGCCCTAAGTAAAGGGAGTTACAATAGTCGAAGCTCGAGGTCACAAAAGCGTGGACCAAAATGGGCAAATCACTGGGAGAAACAAGGTGCTTGATCCTGGCAATGTTCCTGAGATGGTAAAAGGCTAACTTGATGACTGACAACACCTGATAACGAAGGGTCAGCCCATCGTCAAGTATCACTCCCAGGTCACGCACCCGTTCAGAGGTAAGGATCTGAGTGCCCCCTAAAAATAAACCAGAGTGCAAATCAGTCCTCAATCCCTTTGTCCTGCAACCTGGGTCCACCACCAAAACCTCAGTCTTTCCTGCATTCAACTTTAACCCGCTGGAACTCATCTGATCCTGGATATCAACGAGGCAGCTGTTAAATACCGAGAGCACAAACCTGGTCAGGGGAAATGACAGCTAGAGCTGGGTATCATCAGCATAGCAGTGAAACCTCAGCCCATACCATCTACAATGTCTCCGAGGTGCAGCATAACACGCAAACAACATGAGGGACAGCACTGAGCCCTGGGGCACCCCATAAGGCAGAGAGAAAGACTCGGAAGAAAATATTCCCGAGACAACTCTCTGAGTTCTACCGGTGAGACATGTTGCACTTCTGCTGGGCTATCCTGAGTAAATAAATTCAAAATAAAAATAAATCCTATGCAAGCTTTGCTGAGCTGAAAAAAATGCCACAAGAAGATTGACACAGAAAACAAATCCTTAGAAAATGTCTCCTGTAACTGACTAGTTTTTAGGAATGTATTTTGGGTCTTTGGGCATGAAGTGAAATCATTTGTATTAACCTCCTGCAGCTTTTCTTTTTACTTCATTCTAACAGGGTGTAGAAGAAATAAAACAACAAATACCTGCAGCATTTTTTTTTCTTGTACATCATGAACTGGGCTATCACGACTATCTTGTTTGTTCTATCAGATTGTAGCTCAAGACCACCAAAATTATCAGAGGTTTGAGGAACAACAGTAGAGAGGCTGGTGCCCTCTAATATGTTTACCTCAGTGAAAAGGAGGCAGAAAGGTGCAGGCAGCAACAGGGGGTGGTGTGCATTGGGGTTCTCGAACCTAATAGCAGTCTTTTTAAAAAGTTGTGTGACCACCGGCAAATTGCACACCACCTCCTATTGCTCAGGGTGGGGGATGTGCACCCAAACCCTGGCCCATCAAGTTCACATCATCCACAAAATCGCCCAGAACATGGAACAATCAAAATAGCATCAATAAACATTAAGCCTCCCAAGCAAGCTGGACCAACTTCAAGCCTAGACCGCTCAGCACGACCCTGACATCCTGTCAGTAGATGAAACCTGGCTCTCACTAAAGATCTCTGATAATGAAGTTGCCCTCCCTGGCTTCAACATTTTCAGGCTTGACAGGGCTTCCAAGAGAGGGGGTGGTTGTGCCATGTATGTCAAGGACACTATCAAAGGTCTTGCCCTCCCCCAGGTGGATCTCGGGTCCCATGCCCAGGCCCTAGCAGTTAAAGCCATACTGGGGGCACACAACAAATTTCTAACTATTGTCTCTGTTTACGTGCCCCCAAATGAACACAAAAGGGGCTTCAAGGGTATTGTCGACTTCATCTGTGGCCTGCCCACTAACTCCGAGACCATCCTACTAGGGGACTTTAACATCAACTGACTCTCACCCAATGCATGCACATACAGGGACAATATCTCAGCAGTTCACCTTACCCAGCATGTCTCCTCCCCTGCCAGGGTTAATTGCAAAACAGACACCAGCACTCACCTAGACTGGATACTCTCAAGCAACCCAGAATGACTTACCAATGTGACAGTGCACCCTGATGCTATTAGTGACCACTACCCAGTCTCGTGTAACCATTCAAGCAAATTTCACAAGCCACCTCCACGCTTCACCTTCAGCTAGGGTACTAAAGCGTGGGCATCTTCAGTCCCTGAAGCATGATCTTGCCACCTCCAACTGGTCACAAATTGGCCATGCTACTGACATTAATACTGCATTGGATTATTCTTAAAACAATTCATGCAAGTCTGCAATGTACATGCGCCCCACAATAAGGTCAGTGAGGGTTAATTAACCCATGGTTATCATCTGACCTTATAAGCAAACTGAAAAAGCACAATCACCTATGGCACCTTGCCAGAGAGTCGGGTAAACCCACAGACGTACTAGCCTACAAGCAAGCCAGAAATGCCTGCACCCGTGAAATATGCCAGACCAAATCAAAACACCACAAGAAGTCACTCACTGCGTCCTGGGGTGATGGAAAAAACTTTTGGGCCAACCTGAAGAAAGTCTTAGGTAAGGATATGAAATCGGCACTGAACCTAATCAATGTACAGGGAACACCTACCCAGGACCTGCTCACCTTAGCCAATGCCTTCAATGAAGTGTTCTTGGACCTCTCTGGGCCACTCCCCCCTGACTTCTTTGATGACCCTCTACACTCCAACATCTCTACTACTGATGCTTGCCCTCACTCAACCCCTCCTTTTTACTTCAAGAAACTTACCACCACATGAGTCAGGAAATACCTCCTCAAAGTGCTCGGGAAATTGAGACATAGTGCAGACACACTGGACCTCAAACTGGTTGCCCTTACTATTGATGAAGTTCTCCTTCCCATAACCAAGATCCTGAACATGTCGCTCTGCCACTCACAATTTCCACAGCTGTGGAAATTGGCCATCGTGACTCCTGTGTACAAAAAGGGACATAAGGTATTGTTGTCAAACTACAGGCCCATCTCAATTCTGCCACTGCTTTCCAAAGCACTAGAACACATAGTGGCTGACCAACTAGTCGAATATCTTGGAAATCTCAATTCAATGCCCAGAGCAGCATGGCTTCCATAAAGGTCACAGTACCTCCACAGCACTACTTGAACTCACTGGGTTTATTCACTGGTCTCTGGACCAAGAAACCCTAGCAGGGGCAGTATTCATTGACCTCTCAAAGGCTTTTGATACTGTCCACCGCTCCCTCCTCTTAAACCAATTAACCTCCATTGGCCTCTCTGCAAAATCAACCCTCTGGCTCAAAAGCTACCTAGGACAATGTACACAAAGAGTGAAAATAAACAATGTCCTCTCTGATTATCTGCCTGTAAAATCTGGGGCCTACAAGGCTCCATATTGGGACAGCTCCTTTTCAGCATCTTTCTCAACAATCTACTGCTCCACTGCCCACAGCAGATGCTACTCTATGCAGATGATGCAGTAATCTTCTCAAACTGCCCAGACCCAGAAAATCTTGAGTGCAAGCTGCAACATAGCTTCAGGATTGTTGAGGAATGGTTCCAGGACCACAAACTTATCCTAAACAGTAAAAAAAAACAAAAAAACATGATGTTCTGCAGCACTCGAAGCAAATATAAGTCATACGCTCTCAACATTAGCATACCATCTGAACTCTGCTCGAACATACCCAGCACTTTAAATATCTTGGGTGACACTTGACAGCAGCCTGGCCTATGACCAGCACATCAGCAATGTGGCTAGGACTGTCAACTACAAAATTGGTCTCCTCCACAGGCACAAGCACTGTCTCACCTCGGACACTCTTAGACAAGTGATCAACAGCTCTCTTCTCTCTGTCATAGACTATGGTTTGGTCATCTATAGTGCTGCTAGTCCCACCACCCTCCGCAGAATATCAGTAGCACTGAACAAGGCCTGCAGGCTGCTCACATGAGCTGAGCATCTCACCCATACATGTGCCTCTATGCCAAATGGGCTGGCTCCAACTTAGTGGGAGGTTACACTACCAAACCTGTTTGCTGGCAAAAAGGCGCTACTTGGAATTCTCCCCATGGCACAGCAAACCTACTTCAGCCACCCAGCAGCAACACATAATGGACAAGAAGTGCTAGCACTCACCTCTATCATGTTCCTTGGCTTTGAATGATGCAGGGTCAGTGCTCTTTTGCCTACAGTGCACTCCTCTGGTTTAATGCCCTCAGTCAGGACATCTCCACTCAACCTACTCTAGGCCCCTTCAGTAGACTACTCCGCCAGCAGCTTTCTGCACCCTGTGACTGTTACCACTAGTCCCTCTGCCTCAGGGCTTCGACCCACCTATAGGTGGCTCACACCATGGCATGCCCAGGCCATTTCTACCACCCCCTACACCCCCTCCCCTACCTCCACTTGGTGGCTCAAAAACTCTGCTTGGCCACCCTCCTCATGCATCCACCCCTCATGCCTCTCTTGTCAAGGTCCATGACTGCAGCTCCACTTCCACCCTACTCCCCCTCATCATCTCTTAGCCCCTCTTCCCTATCGCCTACTTCTTCTCTCCACTAATCTACTGCCTCAGCGAACTGACTCCAACCTCCTTCTATCTGCAATTATCCTCTCCTATAACTTACTGTAAATGCAACCGTAGGGGTGTCTTACCCTCTATAGTCTCTTTTTGTTGATATTGACCTGCTTGAATAATCCATTGTAACTATTGTAAACATTGTACATGTTTTATACTCTATGTTGCTTGAACCCTTGTAATGCTGTCTTCCCTCCTGTTGATGTGGAACCTTTGTAAAAGAGTGCTCAGCTCAAAGGTATTTAATCCTTGATCCTAATAAATAAATAAATAAATAAATAAAATGTGCACCCTGTTCCATGAGTAAATAAGCTAGGATGGGTACAGTATATGAAAACAGGGTGAGCGTTAGGGTTGAGAACTCCTACAAGTACACCTCACCCCCTGTTGCTGCCTGCAGGGTGGGGTAGGGTATTAGGTTAGAATATCCCTACCCCATATTTCCCTACTTTTGTTGCTGTAACCAACCCAAACTAGTGCATTAATAACAATTTTTGCAAAGAATTTCCTTCCTTTTTAGATACTATAAGCAAGCTTACCTTAGTGGTTAAGGTGATTAACTGGGTTAGTGAAAGAGAAAGTCCAGAGGGGGTATGGCTAAGATCAAAGGGGATAAGTGGGAGTGTGTGGAGAAGGACCAATGAAAAGCATCTATCCTAAAAAGATACTTCTGTTCAGTATTTACTGAAGAGAAGGTAGGGCAGGGGCTCACAGCTCAGCACCATGGACACAGGAGGGAGGGAGGTGTGCACAAGTCCCTTCACAAAAGAATTGGTCTTACGAGAGCTCGCTAAGTTCAGGGTGGACAAGGCAATGGGACCTGATGGCATACATCCCAGGGTACTAAAGGAGCTAAGGATGGAAAAGCAGAGCTATTTGCAGAACTATTTAGTGAGTCTCTGAGCACAGGAGAGGTCCCAGAAGACTGGAGAAGGGCCTAGGGAATCCTGCTCCACAAGAGTGACAGAAGGAGGAAGCAGGAAACTACAGACCAGTTAGTCTTACCTCAGTAGTGGGCAAGATTATGGAGGCATGCCTTAAGGAAAGGATAGTGCAACACCTGGAATCCATTGGAGCACAGGATCCAATACAGTATGGGTTTACAACAGGAAGGTCCTGTCAAACTAATCTCAAAGATTTCTTTGACTGGGTAACCAGAGTGGTGGACCAAGGGGGTGCAGTTGATGTCATCTACCTTGACTTCAGCAAAGTTTTTGATACTGTTCTACACAGAAGATTGATTAATAAGCTAGGTAAAATCAGGGTGAGTCAGAAGTTAGTCAACTGGGTGGCAAACTGGTTGGCAGGCAGAAAACAGAGAGTGGTTAGTAAATGTATACAGTCAGACGAGATGCAAGTCACAAGTGGTGTACCTCAGGGATCAGTCCTCGGGCTAGTCCTGTTCAATATCTTCATCAGTGACATTGCAGATGGACTGGAGGGTAAGGTTTGCCTGTTTGCAGATGACACCAAGATCTACAACAGAGTAGATGATCTAGATGGGGTTGGCAGAATGAGGAGAGATCTGGAAAAACTGACAAAATGGTATCAAAAGTGGCAACTGGGGTTTCACACAAAGAAGTGCAAGATCATGCACATAGGGAAGAGAAACCCTAAAGCTACCTATAGGTTGGTAGGTGAGTTGCTGGCAATCACAAGGGAAGAAAGAGACTTGGGCATCATCATCATCACAGATAACCTGAAATCATCCAAGCAGACCACTAAAGCAATCGGTAAGGCTAGAGGGATGTTGGTGTGTATTAGTAGGGGTATCACAAGTCATAAGAGGGAGGTAATAATCCCTCTTTACAAGACACTGGTTAGGCCGCACAAGCACAAGAACATTAACAAATGGAGGCAGTCCAGAGAAGGGTAGGAAGAAATAGGCTGTTGGTTAACTAGGATCTGCAGCTTATCCTGTAGGTAGGGAAATGGGCAGACTAGGTGGGCCAAGTGGTCCTTATCTGCTGTCAAAGTCTATGTTTCTATGTTAATCAAAATGGTGCAGGGACTGCATCAGAAAACATATGAGGACAGATTAACAGAGCTCAATATGTATACCCTAGAGCAAAGGAGGGAGAGAGGTGATATGATTGAAACATTCAAATATCTTAAGGACATTAATAAGGTGAAAGAGACTAACACGTTTCAATATAAGAAAAATAGCAGGACAAGAGGACACAGCATGAGATTAGAGGGAGGCCAATTAAGGGGTAATGTGAGGAAGTTCTTTTTCACAGAAAGGTTGGTGGATACATGGAATGGCCTACCTCAGGAAGTAGTGGATATGAATACAGTGCAGGGCTTCATACAGGCATGGGATAGGCATAAGGGAGCAATACAGATCAGTATGAATAAATAGGCCATTGACAGAGTAATGGCATATGGCACATTCATAATGTAGAAAAAATGGGCCTTGCAGCCCTTATCTGCCATCAGCTTCTATGTTTCTATGTTTCCATGTTACCCTTATTTGCCTGCATCCATAATTTTTGAGATATTGTAATCATTTCCTTATTTCCCTGTGGGACGTCAGTCCATAATAGTCCATAATGGTATCCTTATTTGCATGTAGGAGTGCAGAACCCTCTAGGCACTGTGCTCCCATCCATCCATAATTTTTGAGATACTGCAATTGTATCCTTATTTCCCTGTAGGAGCGAAGGACCCTCCAGGCCCTGCACTTCCATCAGTGCATAATAGTATCCATATTTGTGGGTAGAAATGCAAGGCCTTCTGGGCCCTGCACTCCCATGCATTCATAATTTTGAGATAGTCTAATCGTATCCTTATCTGCCTGTGGGAGCGTTGGGCCCATCCCATGGTGCAAAGCTTTAATGAAACACCTCACAGTGCATTGTTATCCTGAGGGAAACACAGCAAAATTTGAAACCTGTATAATCCACACCAAATTGAATTCTTTTCACCAAATCAGCAAAAGGCACATCTGTGGGGCAAGCGCTTTATATCTTATAAATTTCAGAACAAAATTGCAAAGCTTTTCCTCAGAGCTGAGTGACAAAGAAACAACTGTGTACACCTCACAATAAAATGTTATCCTATGGGAAACAAAGCAAAATTTAAACCCATAGAACTCCAGAACAAGGTAATCTATTTTCACCAAACCAGCTAAAGGCACATCTGTGTGCCAAGCTCTTTGTACCCTGAAAATTTCAGACCTAAATTCCAAACCATTTCTTCAGTGAGTTGTGACAAAGAAACAGCTATGATAGAATTCTTTTTTGCTAATTGTGAAACACATTCCTTTTTTGTGTTTCCTTTTTCATAATTTGCGCAAAAAGAGAAATCCTTCTTTTATGAATTGCGAAACAGGATCCTGTTTCATGTTTTATTTTTAACAATTTGTGAAAAAGGACTTTGGCATGTTGAAAAAATCATTTCCAGGTGATTTTTCAAAAACTAATGGCAAAATGCGATAGAACGGGTCCCATTTAGCAGAACACATGTATTGGTTACTTCTGAAAACATCATTTTTTTCAGTTATTTAATTTTGTTTTCCTCGCTAAGAGAAAACAAGATGGTGGTGGCATGGAAAAAGATTCCGCATTTGCGACACAGGATTCTGCCTTTGTGAAATAGGATTACCCATTTGAGACAAAGGATCATTTTTCAAGGCTCACATCTAACTGGAGAGTGAAATTCCTATTGGAAATAATGGGAAACTTGAAAATGTAATAACTTTGGAATGGATCAATATTTTTTCACCAAACCTTCAAAAGGAGCATCTCTGACCCAAGATCTTTTTACCCTAAAATCTTCAGACCAAAATTCCAAGCCATGTTTGTGCTGTGGCATAACAAAGAAATGAAAAAAAGGTTGTTTTCACATTTTGTCATACTCTGTATCTCCACACTCATGCATCCAACTGGAACAAAACTTGGCACATCTTCAGTCCCTGATGGCACATGCAAAATTTCATGCAAACCATTTGAACAATTGCTAAGTTATTAAAGTGCAAAATTTTGATTTTAACATAGAAGTGACCGCTCAACCCTAACTATAGAGGCACAACTGTGCCCTTGAAAAATATATCTTATAGGGGAGCAGTCGCACCCCTATAGTTAAGGTTAATTTTTCACTTCTATGTTAAACTCAAAATTGTGCACTTTAATAACTTTGCAACCATTCAAATGATTTGCATGAAATTTTGTATGCACTATCAGGGACCAAATATCTCTTGATGTCACACGTTTGGTTTATGTCGGATATGCAAGTGCAGAGATAGAGAGTCAAAAAACATGTAAATTACAATTTTTGGTCAGATTCTTTGTCATGCTGCTGTGTAAAAATGGTAAGGAGTTTTGGTCTGAAATGTTCAGGGTAGAAAGGTCTTGGGTCACAGATGTGTCTTTTGAAGATTTGGTGAACAAATATTAATCCATTCAAAAGTTATGCAATTTTAATATTTCCCATTATTTTCAAAGGGAAAGGTTAGATGTTCACCTCAAAAAAGGATTCTGTGTCACAGATAGGCAATCCATTGCTGCAAATAAGTAATCCTTTGTCACAAATAGGGAATCATTTTTGTGCTTTTTTCACTTTGATAACTTTGCAACCATTCAACTGATTTACATGAAATGTTGCATGCCCCATCAGGGACTAAATATCTCCTCATGTACAAATTTCATTCTAGTCAGAATGTGTGGGTGCAGAGATACTGAGATGTTATTATAGGAGCACAGTTGCACCCTATAGTTAGGTACATTCTTCTCTTCTATGTTAAATTTAAAGTTTTGCATGTTAATGACTTTGCAACCGTTCAAGTGATTCACATGAAATTTTCCATGAGACATCAGGGACCAAAATCTCTTGATGTGGCTAGTTTTGTTTAAATCAGATGGGCGGGTGCAGGCATGTGAGGTGGCAAAAAACATGTAAATGACCATTTTTTGGTCAAATTCTTTGTTAAGCTACTGTGCAAAAACAGTGTAGAGTTTTGGTCTGAAATTTTCAGAGTTGAAAGGTTTTGGGCCACAGCTGTGTCTTTTGAAAATTTGGTGAACAAGTATTAATCTGTTTGAAAGTTAATGCATTTTTACATTTTCCCATTATTTTCAATGGGAAAAGTTGGATGTTCACCTCGAAAAAAAAATTCTGTGTCTCAAATGAGCAATCCTTTGTCACAAATGGGTAATTCTTTGTCGCAAATGGAGACTCTCTTTCCATGCTGCCACCATTTTGTGTTTTTTTAATAAGGCAAACAATTTCAAAAAATGAAAAAAATGATATTTTGTGAAATAACACGTGTTCTGCTAGTCGGGACCTGTTTAGATGGATTCTGGTGTTAGTTTTTTGAAAAATGACTTGTAAATGTGTTTTTTTCAACAGGTTGAGATCCGGTTCCCGATCTGTTTTCATGCTCAGGAATCCTTTTTTGCAAATTCCAAAAAAGGATCCTATTTTGCAATTTGTGAAAAAGAAATTCCTTTTTCACAAATTATGTAAAAAAGAACACAGAACAGGATTTCAAAATGACTGAACTGCACAATCCAGTAAAACAGCCCCAGATTAGCAGAATACATGTGTTGCTTTACCCCTCTTCACCCTGCGGTGCCGTGGTTCCTCCTCCCACCCAGATTGCCATCACCATATTACATACATGATTCCCTGGTAGTCTAGTGTTCCCTTCCCCGATGTCTGATTGCTGTCCCCATATAAAGATAGCATTTTCCCTTGAAGTCTAGTGGTCTCCCCCTCCTCCGATGTCAGATAACTATCCCTGTATAAAGAAAACAATTTTCCTGGTAGTCCTGAGGTCCCTCCCCCAAATCCGTTCTCTGGTCACCCTCCCCGTGTGATTCTCTGGTAGTCCACTGGTCCCTCCCTTCCCCCATTCTCCAAACACTGTCCCTATATTACATATATGATTCCCTGGTAGTCTAGTGGTCCCTCCCCCTCCCTGATGTCCATTCACCATCCTTGTATAAAGAAAATATTTTCCCTGGTAGTCTAGTGGCCACTCCCCCATACCACATTCTCCAGTCACTGTCCCCTTATGATTCTCTGGTAGTTCAGTGGCCCCCTCCCTTGTTCTCCAATCACCATCCCCCTATAAAGAAAATATTTCCTGGTATCTAGTGGTCACTCCCTTCCTCAATGTCCAATCACAATCTCGTGATATAAAAAAAAATCCTGGTAGTCTAGTGGCCCCTCCTCACCCCCCAATGTCCAATCACCATCCCTATATAAAAATATAATTTCCTGGTAGTCTAGTGGTCCCTCCCCCTCCCCTGATGTCCAGTCACTGTCCCCATATAAATAAAATGTTTTTCCTGGTAGTCCAGTGGTCTCTCCCCCATATCCCATTCTCTGGTTGCCATCCCTGTATGAATCCATGGTAGTCCAATGGCCTCTCCCCTCTTCTCCAATTACTGTCCTCCTATAAAGAAAATCTTTTCTGTGGTACTCTAGCTGTCCCTTCCCCAATGTCTGATCACTGTCCCCGTATAATGAAAATATTTTCCCTGGTAGTCTAGTAGTCCCTACCTCTCCCCCGGTGTCCAATCACCATCCCTGTATAAAAAAATATATATTTTCCCTGGTAGTCTATTGGTTCCTCACCTCTCCCTTGATGTCCAATCACCATCCCAGTATACAGAAAATATTTTCCCTGGAAATCTAGTGTCCCTCCCCCCTCCACTGATGTCTAATTAATGTCCCCATATAAAGAACATATTTTTCCTGGTAGTCCAGTGGTCACTCCCCCATACCACATTCTCTGGTCACTGCCCCCATATGATTCTCTGGTAGTCCAGTGGCCCCTTCCCTCTTCTCTAATTGCCATCCCCTATAAAGAAAATATTTTCCCTGGTAGTCTAGTGGCTCCTCCCACTTCCCCAGCATCTGATCAGCATCCCTGTATAAAAAATATTTTCTCTGGTAGTCTAGTGGTCCCGTCACCCTCCCCCAATGTCCAATCACTATACTATGCAAAACAATATTTTCCCTGGTAATCTAGTGGTCCCTCCCCCCTCCCCTGATGTCCAATCACCATCCCCATATAAATAAATATTTTCCCTAGTAGTCCAGTGGTCCCTTCCCCTTCCCTGTTTTCCAATTGCCATCCCCCTATAAAGAAAACATATTCCCTGGTAGTCTTATGGTCCCTCCCCCTTCCTACAATGTCAGATTGCCATCTCCATATAAAGAAAATGTTTTTCCTATTAGTTTAGTGGTCTCTACCCTGATGTCCGATCACCATCCCCATATAAAAAAAACACATTTTCCCGGGTAGTCTAGTGGTCCCTCCCCTGATGTCTGATTGCCATCCCTGTATAAATCTCTGGTAGTCTAGTGGTCCCTCCCCCTCCCCAATGTGTGATCACCATCAGTGTATAAGAAAAAATATTTTCCCTGGTAGTCTAGTGATTTTCCTGATGTCCAATCACCATCCCCATAAAAGAAAATATTTTTCCTCAGTAGTCCAGTGGTTTCCACCCCATACCCCATTCTCTAGTCACTGTCTCAGTATGATTCCTGGTAGTTCACTGGTCCCTCCCTGTTCTCCAATCACCATTCCCTGTAAATAAAATATGTTCCTGGTAATCTTGTGGTCCTCCTCCTCCGTATATCTGATCACCGCCCAAGACAAAGTAAATATTTTTCATGGTAGTCTTGTGGTCCCTGCCCTCCATCAATGTCCGATCACCATCCCCTGATAAAAATATTTTCCCTGGTTGTCTACTGGTCCCTCCACCCTCCCCAATGTATGATCACCATCCCAGTATAAAAAAATATTTTCCCTGGTAGTCTAGTAGTCCCTACCATTCCCTTGATGTCCAATCACCATCGCTGTATAATGGAAATATTTTCCCTGGTAATCTAGTGTCCCCCCAACCCTTTTCTCTAGTCCCCGCATGATTCCTTGGAAATCCAGTGACCCCACTCCTGTTCTCCAATCACTGTCCCCTATAATGAAAATATGTTCCCTGGTAGTCAAGTGGTCCCTTCCCCTTCCCTGTTCTCCAATCGCTGTCCCTCTATAAAGAAAATATCTGCCCTGGTAGTCTTGTAGGTCCCTTCCCTCCCCAATATCAGATTGCCATCCCATATAAAGAAAATATTTTTCTTATTAGTCTAGTGGTCCTCTCCCTCTCTGATGTCTGATCACTATCCCCATATAAAAAAGTATATATTTCCCTGGTAGGCAGGTGGTCCTCCCTCCCAATGTCCATTCACCTATCCTGTATAAAATAAATTATATTTTCCCTGGTAGTCTAGTGGTCCCTCCTCCTCTCCCAATGTCTACTTGTTGTCAATCTATAAGAAAAAATATTTTCCCTTGAAGTCTAGTGCTCCCTCCCCTCTTCCCCTGGTGTTCAGTCACCATCCCCATGTAAAGAAAATATTTTCTCTGGTAGTCCAGCGATTCCCTCCCACCCCATTCTCCAGTTGTAGTCCCCGTATGATTCCCTGGTAGTCCACTGGTCCCTCTCCCTCCCCTGTTCTCTAATTGCTGTCCCTGTATTACATATATGATTCCCTAATAGTCTAATGGTCCCTCCCCCCTGATGTCCGATCACCATCCCTGTATAAAGAAAAGATATTCCCTGGTAGTTCAGTGGTCTCTCTCCCCTTCCCCATTCTCTGGTCACCATGCCCATGTTGTGTTTCCTTTATTTGTACCTAATCTCTAGTGGCACTCCCCGTCCATCGCTGTCTCCAGTTGAAATAAAAAAATCCCTTTTTGTTAACCCTGTAAAAGAAAAGGTACTTCACCAATCAGTTCCCTACCCCACCTCCCACTCAGGAACCGACACCCACACCAGTACACCCCCACACAGGTCACTCCACCTGAACAGGTTCCAGGTTCGAGATCCAGTCTCTGGGCCAAGAAATGTCTTACTGCTGGAACTGGTGACTGCAATATGAGAAACTATGGTAAATGTGCTTCACTGTATTTCAATGGTATTTTCAACTTTGATGCATAACTCAGTCATTTGTGGACATTCTCATACCAAATTTTCTGCATGGCCTTTTGGGAAGTCCACCTCATGAACAATATCACAGACATTACACAACTCCCGACCAAAAGGTGATTTCATGGTCACTTAGCAAAATCTCCTTTTGGGCATTATTTGAAACTTTTCACTGCCTTTGTCCATCAGGTGGGGATCATAAAAAGGGTATGTTAAAAATGTGGGGTCAAAATATGTAAAAATGGCAAAGTTATGTGCATTTGTTTAAATTTAACTACGCTCCCTCATAACTTCAATAATTTTTAAAATTTTCACCCCAGATTTTCAACATAGCCATTTGTTTTACTTCACCTCATGAATGTGACAGCTGTCATTTTTCAAATCCTGTCCAAAATGTATTTTCTCACCTGTGGCATGGAAAGTCATGGAGGCACGGAATGATGTTTTGGTGCACATTTGAAAATTCTTAGACCAGCATTCATGAGGTGGGCTCATAACAAGGCTAGGCTGGCAATTTGGTTTGCTGTTTTGGCTCCAATGCCTCCATGACAACATACATGTATGCATCTATGGAGGAACACACAAATGAAGATATGATTATTGATTGAAGGGCAGGAAATAAGGATACAATTACACTATCTCAAAATTATGCATGGATGGCAATGCAGGGCCCAGGAACCTACACTCCCGGAGACATATAAGAATATGATTATACTATCTCACAATGTAAGGAAATTCATTGCAAAAGTATTGTTAATGCACTAGTTAGGGTTCCAGTGACAAAGTAGGAAATGTGCTGTTAGGGTTTCAACTCTAAGACCCACCCCACCCTGTAGCAAAGTTTTTGTGTCCTAATATTCTTTGCAAAAAACTTTGTTAATGTGCCAGTTAGGGTAACTTAACCCACAAAAGTAGGGAAATGTGGCATTAGGATTTCCAGCCCTAACTTCCCACTCCCACTTCCAAGAAGCCAAAGGAAAACAACATTAGGGTTTTGGGTCTCTGGTGTCTTGGAGAATCAGTAGTGGGATCTTCCTTGGGGTTGTCAGCCCTAATGCTCACCCTTCCCCCCAAGCCAATAGGCTACAATCCAAAGTACAAGCTGCAGCTTTAAGCCAGTGTCTCATGTTTATACACTCTGCAACTATAGAGAATTATGTCTTGTCACATGTTTCCAACTCAATTTGTTGTAGCTTTCTTCACACAGGACCCTGCAGAACAAGCATGAAGAAAGGAGTTCATGTGTGACGTTGTTTGCTCAGGGAATGAGTGCACGTTATGGTTGACAGCTCAAGAATGACCCCACCACTGATGCCAAGAACTCAGAGACTCAAAACCTAATGTTTTTTCCTTTGCTGGTTGGGGGTGGGAGTTAGGGGTTAGAAATCTACTGCCACAGTTCCCTATTTTTGTGGCTGGCATTAAATTGCCCTAATTGGCGCATTAACAAAGGTTTTGCAAAGAATTTCCTTTCTTTTTGAAATAGTGGAATCATATCCTCATTCGGGACCTGCATAAACAGGTGCAGATATGCAGGCCCATAGACTGTGTGCCATGGAGACTCCATTCATCTGAAAAAGTGCAGGGCCTGACACATTCACTCTCTAGGCATTCACTCTTTACACACTCACTGTTACACATTCACTCTTCATGCATTCACTGATCACACATTCACTCTTGTTTTTTTTAATTTAATGTTGTCCCCAAGTTTTCAAGTTGGTCATTTTATGACTACCCTTAGAAACATGACAAGTAGCTCTTATCGTACAGTATACTGGCTGAAATGTCATTTCATAACAGAAGTATGAAAAGATATCTTGTCCAGGATTTAAAAAATTACATCTATCACATTTATGAGGTGGTGTGAAAAAATGGCTATGTTGAAAGTTTGGAGTCAAACTATTGAAAGTTAGCAAGATTATGAGTAAACGTTGAAATACTGCAATGTCAAGTCATAACCTAGGCATTTTACAGTATCTGTGCACCAAATATTCTGTATAGCCTTATTACTCCACCTCATGTACCAGGTAAGTGAAAAATTTTAAATCCCCATCAAAATGTAATTTGGCACCACTGAAATGTCATTCTGCACCACAAGTGCTAAAACTCATTTTGGCCAGGATTTGAAAAATGAAAGCTGTCATGTTCATAATATGGTCTGATTAAAAATGGCTATGTTGAAATCTGGGGTCAAAGTATTTAAAATTACCAAAGTTACAATTGAGCACAGAAAAATGTTATTGTACACTCATAACTTTGTCATCGTTACAAATTTTGATCCCAGATTGTCAACATAGATATCTGATGAACCCACCTCATTAATAATGGTGGTGAAAATGTTCAAATATGGCTCAAAAAGTGATTTTGCAGCGACCACAAAATCACTTTTGAGCCTGATTCACTAATTCTACCATGATTGGTCATGAGGTGTAGCCCCCAAAAGCAATGTTGAACATTTGGAGTTCAGTTACACAAAAATAACACATTTATGGATCAAATTTCAAAACCCCATTGGAATACATTGAACTGCAGTTACCATACTTTCTCATATCACAGTCACTGCACCAGCAGCAAGACATATATTCGATTGGAGAGTGGATCTACACCACGAGATGTTCAGGTGAATGAGGATGTGTTGGGGAGTATGATGTGGCTGTGAAGTGGTTAGTGCTGGTGGGAGGTGATGGTGATGGGGTCAGATTGCGTGAGCTGTTTTCTTTTTACAGGTTTAAAGAAAAACATTGTTGGATGATTTTCATTACTACAGCTGTAATTCTGACTGGGAGACTGAACACCCCTCTGTTGGGCTACCGTGGGGAATGGGGATGGGTGACCTGGAGGGTGCAGAGAGAAGCAGTACTGGGGGGTTCCACCAAGTTGCAGTGACAACAAAGTTGTTGAGGTGACTTTATAATGGCAGCACTTTTGCCGATGGTGATCACATCACCATGGCAAAGTGCCAACAATTCTCCACAAAGGCAGGCCTTTTACAGTTTGAGAGTTCAAGCCCTGCAACCCACCATCGGGGGCTCTGCCTCTGCACTCATCAGACATAATGATTGTTAACTCCAGGGGTGCAGATTACAGGGGAGAGCAGCTTACAATAGCATCGCTGTAACCACACATCACAGCAACAACCTGTTCAATGCTGTAGATGTCAAATGGGTTGTTGTCAGTGTAATGGAGTCGCTGTGGGGGAGTTATTGTGTGAATGGCATACCCTGGAGGGGCACCCTGCTCTACTTATATATTACAAAAATAAACATTTGGAATGTATCTAAAGGCCAGCGAAGCACAGCACCCAAGGCAGCATGAATTTGCAGTGGCAAGGTCATGTCAGACAAATCAAATAGATTGATTTGACTGGGTGACCAAAGCAGTAGACCAGAGAGGGGCTGTGGATATGACCTACCTAGAATTTAGCAAGACATTTGACACAGTCCCACACAAAAGATTAATAAACAAGTTATCCAGCCTGGGAGTAGATCCCAGGGTGGTAGCCTGGGTAAAAAATTGTCTGGACAAGAAGACGCAGAGGATAACAGTAAATGAAATCTACTCTGAAGAAAGAAGGGCTACTAGTGGGGTACCACATGGTTCATTACTGGGACTGATCCTCTTTAATGTCTTTATAGGTGACATTGCATAGGGGCTGGAAAGAAAAGCATGCCTCCTTGCAGACAACACAAAGATCTGCAACAAGGTTGATACACAAGGGAGGGCAGTGGAAAGGATGGGAAGGGACTTGGCAAAGTTGGAAAGATGGCCAAATGTATGACAGCTAAGATTCAAAGCAAAAGTACAAAGTAATGCACCTACAAACAAAACCCAAAGGGAAGAGTACACATTGGGGGGGTACTAACAACAACAAAATGGAAAGGGACCTGGGGGTGGTCATATTAGATGACTAAAGGTAGGCAAACAATGTGAGAAGGCAGTAAGGAGGGCTGGGAGGATACTGGGATGTTTAGGAGCATCACCAGTAGAAAACAGGAAGTTGTTATCCCTCTGTACAGACAGTTGGTGAGACCCCATCTGGAGTATTGTATGCATTTCTGGAGACCCCATCTCTGCAAGGACATAGAGAGGATGGAGGCAGTCAGAGGAAGGCAACTAAAATTATGCAGGGTCTGCACAGAAGCTATATGAAGAGAGAGACTAAGGAGCTTAATATGTATACCCTCAAGGAAAAGGACGGGGGGGGGGGACATGATAAAAATTTTCTAGTGCCTCAAGGGAATCAACCAAATTCAAGAGGGTAACATCTTTCAGAAAAATATATTATTTTTTCTTCCATTACTTCCGTTACTTCCTCCTGCAACCTTAGATAACCTGCTTTGTCTTCCTATAGACACTTCTATATATGTAAATACCCTGTAATCTGTATAATTCTATGTACATATGAACTTCTTTTTCTTCCTCTCTGTAAACAGTATTATATGCATTGCCTTGTAAGTAACTGTGTTGACCTGTACTGTATATACAATTGTTCATGCTCCACCCAGGTCCATCTTGCAAATGAGCTTCTGCTCAATGAAGAATGCCTGGTTAAATAAACACTTGATTGATTGATTGACTGATTGATTGAGATGTGCAAGAATAAGTGGGCACAATTTGAAGATGGGGGGATGGCTCAGGGGCAATGTGAGGAAGTATTTTTTCTTGAAGAAGGTGGTGGACTCATGGGACAGCCTTCCTGTGGAGGTAGTGGGGTCAAAAACAGAGGGGGAATTCAAGAATGCATGGGACAGACATAAGGCAATTCTATTGGGGGGTAGGAGAAAGTAGGCTGTTGGTTAACTAGGATCTACAGCTCATCCAATAGGTAGGAAAAAGGGTAGATTGGGTGGGCCAAGAGATCCTTATCTGCCATCAAAGTCTGTGTTTCTATGAATGGTGAATGGGCATTGATGGAGGGAGGGAGAAGCAAGCTGCACTGATGATGAGCCACCAGTCCACTTAATAAATAGACAGACTGACAGACAGGCAAGAAAGAAAGAAGACAGAGACAGACAGACAGAACAGAGATTGGTGGCTCACTGCTCACAGCTGCCCACAGAACAACCTTCAGCTGAGGCTACAGAACTCAAGTAAGTCCCACTGTTGTCATTCAAAGAACATGGGTGAAAGGTTCTCTCATAAGCTGGCACCCTGGATTTTGGGGTGCCCAGAAAAGGTATTCCTGGCAAGTGTTTAAAAAAAACAGGCAGCAGAATCTAGCTAAAGGGTAACATTTAGCTTAGCTTAGGTTTTATTTTTTTAAAAAGAGATAATTGTAGTGTGTTTTAGGAAAATCTTTATTTTTTCTTTTTTTTGTAATCACCTACAGCCCAGAGTGTTTGGAATTTAGGTCTGAAATTTTCCAGGGTTGAAGGTTTTCCCAGAAGAAGGTGTCTTGCATTAATTTGGTGAAAAATATGAATCCATTCCCATGTTATAAGTATTTGAAATTTTGGTTCTAAGCATGCTTATTAGGGTATCAAACATATATCCAAAAAACTGTACTGAGCATGCTCAGAACCAACATTTAAAATCGTGATAACTTCAGAAAAGCTTAATATTTTTCACCAAATCAACACAAGGCACCATTCTGGGGTAAATCCTATCTACCTTGAAAATGTCAGACCAAAATACCAAACCATATGGGCACTAGGCAATGGTAAAAAACAGCAAAAAAAAACAGATTCTTCCTTAAAATGCACTATAGGGATCTCAGAATCCACACATCCAACTGGAATGAAACTTTGTACGGCAAGAGATTTTGCCACCGAGACCGTGCATGTAGAGGATCTTGCAAATCTGTTGAATGGGGCAAAGCTATTAAAGTGAAAATTAGGGGTTAACATTAAACAGCCTACTCAATCCTAACTATAGTGGTGCTACTGCACCAGTATAATATAAACTATATATTACATTCTTTGCAAAAACTTCATTAATGCATCGGTTAGAGTTAACTATACTGCTACAAAGTGGGAAATGTGGCATTAGGGTTTCTTCAACTCCCCCAAGCAGCAAAAGAAAAAAAACATTTGAGTTTTTGGTTTCTGGAGTCTTGGTGAATCAGTGGTGGGGTCTGCCTTGGGATTGTCAATCCTAAAACTCACCCCTTCCCCAGCTCATAGCCTCCTGTCTGAAGTAAAAGGTACAGCTCCAAGCCAGTGCCTCCTACTGATACACTCATCAAAGATAGAGAAATATGTCTTCCCACATGCTGCCAATACAATGTGTTATAGCTTTCTTCACGCAGGACCCAGGAAAGGAGATCACATCTGACCTTGTCTGCTCAGAGAACAGGGTGGGCATTAGGGTTGACAACCCCAAGGAAGACCCCACCACTGATTCATCAAGACTTCTGAGATGCAAAACTCTAATGTGTTCTCCTTTTGCTGCTTGGGGGATAGAGGTGGGGAGTTAAGGTTGAAAAACCTAATGCCACTTTCACTTACTTTTGTGGCATTAACTTGTACCCTAATTGGTGCATTAACACAGTTTTTTGCAAATAATTTCCTTAAGACATGCAGATGTGCAGGATCCAAAGGGAAGACTCTGTCCATCTATGGGCATGCAGGGTCCTTGTATGCTCTGCAGTTCTATGCAGCAGTGGGTCCCAAGAATTCATGGGGCTGTCACGTGGGCTGCAGAATTACAGGGCTGTATGTTCTCTGTGCTTTCATGTTGCTGCATATACAGAAGCACAAGGGAACGAGTCCATCTGTCAGCCAATGTACAGGGTCCTCTGCCACCCACAAGTGCAGACATGCAGGGCCCTATGCCAAGAGAAGAATGGTCTTTGCTATATGCACACACAAATTTCATTGTGAGAAATCAACTTTAGTTGTGTAACCAAAAATTATGATATGCAATCAAATTTCAAATCCAGCAACCAATTTTGGACACAGAATGAAAAATCATGGTGTACAAACAAATTTCATGCTGAAACTAATTTTCTGCTGCAAAAAATATTGTAGGCAGTCAGATTTCATGTCATGCAACCAAATTAAGTGATTTGATGCAAAATTTTATTTGCAGTGCAATTTCATGTTGAAGTACCAGTTTCAGCCCTGGAACAAATAAATTATGAGCCACACTGAAAATTTAATGTCAAAACCAATTATAGTTGTGCAATGGGAAATTATGATCTGCAATTGATTTCATATCAAACAATCAATTTCCATTTTCACAAGTGCAAATTATGATACAGAACCAAATGTGTTTCCAACAGACTTTTTTAATTGTAATTAAAAATAGTTTCACAACTCAAATTTAGATTTGTATTTTCACCACATGAAACTAGAAACTATAGATTGCAGTCAAATGTCATGTTCTGCAACCAGTTTGTCATGCACAATGATAAATTATGATCTGCAGTGAAATATCATATGGGTGACATTTTTTTTTTTGCCGTGAAACAGAAAATTAAGATACACAGTCAAATTTCATGGTAAGAAGCCAATTTAAGTCACAAAACCAATGATTCTAATATAAAATTAAATTTCAAGTCAAAAAACCACTTTTTTGTTTGCAAAACAAAAAATCATGATGTGCAATCTAATTTCATGCTGAGAAACCATTTTCTGCTGTAAAATTAAAAATTCTGACATGCAACCAAGATTCAAGTTGAGAAACCAGTTTTTGTCACAAAATAAAAAATCATGGTGCACAATCACATTTCATGCAGAGAAACCAATTTTCTGCTGGAAAACAAAACATTTAGATGTGCAATCAAATTTCATGGTGCAAAACAAATTTTCTGTTGTGAAATGAAAAGTTCTAACGTGCAATCAAATTTCATGCCAAGAAACCAATTTTCTGCAAAATGAAAAATTCTGATGTGCAATCAAATTTCATGCTGAGAAACCAATTTCCGGCTGCAAAACAAGGAATTTTGCTGTGTAATCAACCTTCATGCTGAGAAACTAATTTTCTGTTGCAAAACAAAAAATTGCTATGTTCAGTCAAATTTCATACTGATAAAACTATTTTCTGCAGCAAAACAAAAAGTTACAGTGCACAATCAAATTTCATGCCAAGAAACCAATTTCTGCTGTGAAATGAAAAATTCTGGATTAAATTTTCAAAATGTGGCGCAGAGCTTATTCAAGCCCTGTGCCACCACATAGTATTGGCGGTGACGAAACCGCTTTGTTACAACTGTGCCCAATTTTGCAATCTCGGGACCAGTTGTGACAGTTTTATGATTTACAGTGGATTGCATCAAATATTTGATGCAGGCTCTGTATAAAAGGCCCTAGGTATTGCCACAAGCTACACCACAAAAGGTTCATCTAACTTGCGGCAATTCACCACGGGATAGAAAATTCCAATCACTGGCCATGAACCATATGTTTGGTGTACAAGCGGCTTGAAGCATTCTTGGAGGTTTGAAAATCACGTCCCTGATGTATAATCAAATGTTATGCTGAGAAACCAATTTTCTACAGCAAAACAAAAAATCATGCTGTCAAATAAAATTTCATGCCAAGACACCAATTATATGCTGCGAAATGAATAATTCTGATATGCAATCAGATTTCAAGCTGAGAAACCAGTTTTCTACTGTGAAATAAAAAAATTCTGATGTGCAATCAAATTTCATGCTGAGAAACCAATTTTCTACTGCATAATGAAAAATTCTGATACGCAAACAAATTTCATGCGAGAAACCAATGTTCTGCTACAAAACAAAAAGTCATGGGGCCTGCTTTTTAAAGAGCCCTTGGAGCAACACCATTTTCATCACTTTAGGGCTGTGGCAAACTTCAGGTGAGTCAGGGATCCTCCACCCAATTTCATAAAAGTGGGTGTCCCTGTGCCAAAGACCAAGGCATTGCCACAGCCACAGGCTTGCACTAAACATGTAGTGCACCTGCAAGGTTAGATGCAGGGATATGACCCCTCCCACCTGGAATAACAGGAAAGGGGCCACAGGGAAGGACATGAACACATGCTTCCGGAGTGAGCCTGGGCCAGAGAAAGGAGCATGGGGCCTTAGGGGACATCGGACTACAGAAGCAATGACAGAGTGGTGAGGTGACACCCATGGGGGTTCCCATTGGCAATGGCAGATGACTGATTGGACCTCTTAGTGGGGGGTTAGCATGACAGACCATGATGTGGTCCCAGGTGGACACAGCCCTGGTATCTGCCCAATAGGTGACAAAATCCCACATCATGTAGATGGGAGGCAGCCTGCCACAATGTGGGGAGGGCTGTGTACCAGGGGACTGTTGCAGTGCTGAGAGAACATTCCCCTCCACCACTGGTAGCTCTCACTCTGTAGCCACTGCTTCCTGCCTACGTGATGTCAGATTTTGGCATCTATGGGGCAGGTGCCAGGGCTATGCCCACCAGGGGCAATGTCATGGTCCATCTGTGCCAACCCTCACTAAGAGGTCTGATCAGCTATCTGCCTGTGGCATGCCACCTCACTACCCTGTCATTGCCACCATAGTACCGATGCCCCCTTAAGGCACCCTCATTCTCCTTTTAGCCATAGCTCCCTCCTGGCAGGTCTCCTCCCTCAGTTGCCACAATGTCTGACAGTGGCACATGGCCCTTAGACCACCTCCTGGCTGGTCTAACCATTGCCCCCTGTTGCATCCACCGCAGGGCTTGCAAAATTCCCAAGAAGTGGTGCAAGCCCCCTCGGGACATGGTGCAAAGGCACTTTTGCTGCAAGGGTGGCACTGGGTGACTTGGGTGTAAGGCATCCCAATTTTGAAACAGCCTGGGTAAAAAACTCAGGATTGCCACAAATCTTAAGTCAAAGTGCCACTTTCGTCAAAGCCATTTGGTGCAGGTACATTGTGCCAAAGTTTACCCTTTTAAAATTGGGCCCATGGTGCATGAAATTCATGCCGAGGAATGAATTTTCTGCTCAACATGAAGAATTCTGATGTGCAATCAAATTTCATGCTGAGGCCCAGTTTTATGCTGCAAAACAAAAATTTCTGATGTGCAATCAAATTTCATGCTGACAAACCAATTTTCTGCTACGAAATGAAAATGCTGATGTGTAATCAAATTTCATCCTGCAAAACTAATTTTCTGTTGCAAAACAAACAATATATGTGCAATCAAAATGTATTTCCAACCAACCTTTTTTTGAATCACAATTAAAAATTAGTTTTGCAAGTCAACTTTAATTTTGCATCGTGTTAACAAGGAACTAGGTCAAAATCACTCAAAGCCGCAATGGGACTTCAAACAGTGAACGTACCAGGATTTCTGTAAAAACTTGCAACACTCAATACAGAATTCATTTCAGCAGGATTTTCTCTAACAAATTCTGTATTAAACAGTACAAAATTTCTCCACTGTGGAGTTTTATTCATTAATTTATGTGGACTACAACAGAGGACTTAAAGCATGCTGTCTGCGCACAACCTCAGACTCCACATTAATTATTCCAGCTACGTGGGGGGGGAGTATTTGTGAAGGTTTTGTACAGAATTGGATAGGACATTTCCCTACAAATGGAATTCTGTCTGAAACATTACAACGTTTTACAGGAATTCTGCAAAAATTGCCATTTGCAGTCCGCTGTAGCTGTTTTAGTCCACCAGGATTTGAACGACTACAGCTTAACGGTGTGACACAGAAAAGCATGTCATTATTCAAAAAATGAGAAAGACATTAACATGGCCAGGAGAAATATGTAAAACATATTTATAATGATGATTGACTGAAACAAGCCTCAAAATCTGAACCAGAATGTTTAAATGAGGTAGATTCATGTTTTTCTATTGTATTGTGGCTGCTGTAATAAAAGTTTGAATTAATAGGTTGTTACTGATGTGAGAAACAAGATGACAGCTGTTACAAAATTTAAAAAGATGTTGGCCTCGTGAACACAGCATCTCACGAAACTAAAAATGGTCTTGTATCACCAATGTTTTGGTGTTGTATCGTAATGTTATCCCAAAACCCCTACCGAGCATGCTCAGAAAAGAAAAACACAAAATTTAAATCCTTATAACTCTGGAACCATTAAATATTTTTCCATGTAATCTTCCAAGACACTGCCTTCCCAAAGTATGCTTGTACCTTGAAATTTTTAGGAAAAAAATCCATTCTATGTAGGCTATAGATGACAGCAAAAGAATCCTGTTAAGTATAGGAAAAAAATTACACTTTACAGGAAAATGACACATGTAGATCTCAGAAACTTCACCAGCTGCTGTAACAAAACTTTCCACAGATCTAGACCTTGCCCACTAGACAACACATACAAAATTTCAGCTAATGTCATCAAATGCTTCCAAAGCTATTAAGGTTTAATGTTTAATGCTCAATAAACAGAGAGTCCTTACGGTACAGTCAAACATAGATGCATACAATAAATATAGCATAAAAAGAAACTTATGAATGTAAATACATATAATGCACTATCACAACATTCAAGATTTCATAGACACATAGCGGAGCTAGATTTTTCCAGACATTGTATTATAAACAATGTAAGTGGGGAGGAGATGCCACATTGAGCTCCTCCTATTCACAACCTTCTGTGAGTATCTCAGACAAACCCTATCTCCCCCTCATAGTTGGGCTGACATAAGCAACAGTACCTCCAGATAAGCCCAGAATCAGTAAATGAGATCATTCTGGCAAAGCCAGCTTGCCAGCAGGAATACAGTCTTATGGTCTAAAAGAAGTTAGCACACGTAGCCTAACAAAAATCTGCCTCCGTAAAAGGAACCTTCATAAAGCCCTATTTAACCTATTAATGGCAAACACAAAATGGTCACTTGAACTCCACAGAGGCCCAGAAGACCATATTTGTCCCTTTACTATTGGACAAACCGTCCCATCTCCTTGCCCTAAGGACTTCATTGAGCCCATAACCTCATAAACCCTTCCTTCTGAGAGGAAGGAGATAGTCTGTATTAAAGGTTGTCATACTACTAGTTTATAGCTATTGAAATGGGGAAAATAACGAAGGACCCACCACAACCGAGAATGCTGCAGTTTAGAAAGGACCACCAGTTCTCACCCAATGAGAAATCAGGTGTGCTAGCTTTACACTAACCACAACAGTAATTCTTACCCATGCCTCTTCAGGGGATGAAATTAAGCTACTGTGTACAGGACTAGTGACTGGGCCCAGGATCAACTCATGGGGTATACTTTCTCCTGAACAAAATAGCAAAAAACACTGCCACTGGCCCCACAGTTGGGTCATCCCATAGTGTCAATAAAAACTGCCATCACTGGTGAATTTACAAGGGCACCATGCAGGAAATGCTGCTGTGTGCCCTTATCACCAGTTGAGGCAGGAATTATATGTTAACTGCAGTTAGGAGACCATATACAGGTTCCTACAGATCGTGTCTGACACAATACAGCCAGACATTTTGCCCCACTTTTAGTTATGGTGGCCACTAACAGTCCCAACCATGGCTCGCCATAACCTCATAGTCTTCAGGTGAAGCTACTCTCGCAAGCTGCAACACTGGACTTAAGATTTGCAAGAAAGTGAGTAGTGCTCACAACAGAGGAGGTGAACTACAATTTACAATTGTCTTTAGTTTGAAGCAGATTCCTTAGGAAACTTAATATTCTTCAGGTGGAGGATACTTCTAACTGAAGGGTGAAATAAGCAACTTAGAATTATCAGAAAAGGCAGTCTTTCAATCAACAGAGGGAGGTGGAGTTTGCTTTACTTGTTACAATTGTTAAGATTTTACTGTTTTCTGTGTTTCTGCCCTTCTGACTTGATTGGAGTTAGTGATTGACTGTTTGCATTGCAATATTTGTAATACTGTGAGTATTCACTGGGCTAAGAATTTGTCATAAGCCCTGAATTGAGAGCAGGTTACAGGCAGTGTATTGGACCCAGACAGTCCCTAGTAGGTGAAAACTGTTTTTCTTTGTTTACCTCAATTGCCTTATAAGGCCAAGACAGACTGTGTCGAAAGTGCTTAAATCATAGCTACTTAACAGCCAATAGCTCTGGAAGAATCTTACAGACCTTGATAAAAGTATTAATTTTAGCAGGCTCATCAGATAACCTCATAGTCTTCAGGTGAAGCTACCTCTGGCTGCAAGCTGCAACACTGGGCTTAATTTTCCTAGTCAAACTATCTCTTGTTGGGAACTGCAATACTGAACATAGGATTTGCAAGAAAGCTGAGCTAGCTCACAACAGAGGGAGGGGAACCTTTCAATTGTCTTTGCTTTGTAGCAGATATACTGCAGGTGGAGGCTGCTTCTAACTGAAAGGTGAAATAAGGTATTTACAATTATCAGGAAAAGACAGTCTTGTTACAATTCTTAAGATTTTCAGTGCAGGAAGAGTTCAAAGCACAGCTCACTTATTTTTGGGACTGACTGCTTTCAGAGCACAAACCACCAGGCTGTTTTGGGGCTGGGAGGTTTACCTGTGTCTGACTTGAATGTCTGGATTTTCTCTGTTTGAGTAGCAGGGATTTTCTCTGTCAAATTGTTGTGTATAGTATCTTGCAGACAGGAAGGCACTCATCACAGTGGTGGGTCAGAGCTCTTAGCTGATTGTTTGTGAGGGCACAGTTTAGGTCCAACCCTTCCCACCCCCACCCCGAAATAGTTCCTTTATACCTGGGGTTCTGACATCATTTCTCAAGAGTGCAAGGTATATCAATGTCATATCCTCTCTAGCACACAGCACTGAAAATATACGCATACACATTGTATAATATATATATATATTTCTATATAACAAACCAATCACTCACACAAGCACACACACACACACACACACACACACACAAAAAAGTACATAGTCATGTGGGGAGTAGTGCAATGTAATGGCTGTGGGGCAGCAGTCTTCCGGGAGTCTTTCTGGAGGCTGAGATGCTGCCCTATTTGCAGACAACTCTCTGCCCTGAGGGAGGAAGTTGCCCGTCTTCAGGCCACACTGGACAGCAGTAAGAAAACCTTCCCCAGGCCAGACTGGATGGTAGGAAGGAACCCCCATCCAGGGAGCACCAGAGCCACCACCACTACCTCAGAGGTTGCAAAAAGCACAGCAGTTGGACCACTGTGGGCTCAGGGAGGGTGAGGAGGGTGGAACAGAGGACACCCAGTCAGTTGTTCCACTCCCAATCCATACACCATTCTGGGGAGCACAGCTCCCCATGGATGCACCCACGGGAGGAGATTAGGGAGGCTGAGGACACCTGTCACAAGGGAGGCCCACAGGAAGGAGGCAGAGGATGCCACAAGGAAAGGAAGCAGCTCCTGGTGGGGACTCCAATTATTAGGGGATAGAACTGGGGGGCAGGGAAAACTGAAGTAAAGTGCCTGCCTGGTGCCATGGCTTGTAGGGACAGGAAGCGATCCTCAGGATCACGAGAACAGCTGCACGGAAGTCTGAGCTGGATGTCATTGTCCACCTAGGGACAAATGACTTGGCTCAACATGAGCTTACAGCAGTGCAGAAGGACTTTGTAGAACTGGGAGAGGCCTAAGACAAGTAGCACACACAGTATCCTTCTCAGAGGTGCTGCCTGTAAATGGCATGAGTGAGGCAAGGGTACTTTGCACCATGCAGTTTAATGAGTGGTTGAAAAATGGTGTGGAGCACAGGGTTTGGCTTCATTGGGGACTGGGGTTCCACCTGGAGGGACACCAGCCTATACTGGCAGGATGGTCTGCATCTGTCCAGGAAGGAACAAGTCTTTGAGCAATCAGTTTAAATGCTTCATTGCAAGCTTTAAACTAGTCAAGGGGAGGCACTGATAAGCAGCAGAAAAATCCCAGCCTCTCCCTACAAAACAGGGTACTAAATGGGAAAAGACCGAGGTAGAAAGGTCAGTGGGGATGCTGCAACAGAAAGTAAAGCCATCAAAAATGGAGAGCAATGAGTACCAATGCCCGTAGTCTGAGTAACAAGCTTCCTGAATTAGTGGCCTTGATGGAGGAGGAACATCTGGATATCGTGGCAGTCCAGAAACATGGTACACAAAAACCATGACTGGGATGTAAACATACCAGGATACACTATCTACAGGAGGGACAGGGAGTAAAAGAGGAGGAGGAGTAGCTCTTTACATAAGGAAGGAATCAAAGCAACAGAACAAAAGGGTAAACAGGGAGGAGAAGAGCACTGTGGGTAAATTTGGAGACCGGCAATGGCACCACAATCTGCACAGGGTGTATACAGACCCCTTCTCAGGGAGGAAATGGACAAGGAAATGATAGAAAGTATACTTAGTATGGCAGAAAAGGGAGATATTGCTGATGGGTGATCTGAATATGCCAGATGTTAACTGGAGTGCAGTTGCAGCAGCCACTTCTAAGAGTGGGGTTATTCTAGATGCCCTACAGGGGGCATGCCTTAGACAACTAGTATTGGAGCCCACTCGAGAGGGAACAATCTTAGACCTGGTTCTCTCAAATGGAGATGAGAGGATCACAGATGTAGAAGTGGGTAGCCATCTGGGAACTAGCGACCATCGAACAGTATGGTTCACAATAAACACAGCAATAGAGTCAAGCCATACAAAGACAAAGGTACTGGATTTTAGGAGGCTGACTTTGTCAAAATGGGTGAGTGCCTAGGAATGCACTAGCAAATGGGCAGGAAGGAGGGTGGAAGAACAATGGGAATAATAAAACTGCCATCACAGAGGTAACAAGCCTTTGTGTAAAGCAAATAAACAAAACGAACGAGGTAAGAAGCCACTATGGTTCTCAAAGGAAGTGGCAGTGAAGGTTCAAGAGAAAAGAAAGCATTCAGGAAGTATAAGGAAACACAGAAGGAGCAGGACAGAGAACTGTATCAGTTAAAGCAAAAGGAAGCTGGGAAGGCAGTCAGAACAGCAAAGGCCCAAACCGAGGAAAAGATAGCCAACTCAGTTAAGAAGGGATAAAACCTTTATAGGTACATCAGGAGCAAGTAAGACCAAGGGAGGGATAGTGAGGCTTAGTAAAGGGAGGGAGGGTGGGCAGAGGTGACTGTGAAAAGGCAGAGATACTAAACAAATACTTTTGCTCAGTATTTACAAAGGAAGAGGGGGAGGTACCTAAAACAAACAGCAGAAACACTCTGGATACAGAAGTTGATACCAGCCCATTTACAGAAGAAAGGGTTCTGAAAGAACTCTTAAAACTGAAGGTGGACAAAGCAATGGGGGCCTGATGGGATTCATCCCAGAATTCTAAAAGAACTAAGGGTAGAACTAGTGACACCACTGACTACCCTCTTTAACAAATCATGGGAGGATGGGGTGGTACCCGAGGACTGGAGGGGCAGATGTAATTCCTTCACAAAAGTGGAGCAAGGCAGAAGCAGGAAACTACAGACCTGTTAGTTTAACCTCAGTGGTAGGGAAAATGATGGAATCACTTCTGAAGGAAAGAATTGTTGAGTATCTAGAGGCCAGAGGGGCACAGGACCCAAGGCAGCATGGATTCACAGCGGGAAGGTCATGCCAGACAAATCTGATAGATTTCTTTGACTGGGTGACCAAAGTAGTTGATCAGGGAGGGCTGTGGACATGGCCTACCTAGACTTTAGCAAGGCATTTGACACAGTCCCACACAAAAGATTAATATACAAGTTAGCCAGCCTGGGAGTGGGTCCCAAGATGACAGCCTGGGTAAAAATTGGCTGGAGAATAGGACACAGAGAGTAATAGTAAATGGAGTCCACTCTGAAAAAAGGGGGTTAGTAGTGGGGTACACTGGGGTTCAGTAATAGGACGGTCCTCTTCAATGTCTTTATAAGCGACATTGCAGAGGGACTGGAAGAAAGTATGTCTCTTTGCAGATGACACAAAGATCTGCAACAGAGTTGATGCACAAGGTGGGGTGGAAAGGATGAGAAGGGACTTGGCAAGGTTAGAGGAATGGTCAAATGTATGGCAGCTTAGATTCAATGCTAAGAAGTGCAAGGTAATGCACCTGGGAAACAAAAACCCAGGGGAAGAGTACACAATGGGGGTGAGATACTAAACAAAAAATGGAAAGGGACCTGGGGTAGTATTCAGATGACCTAAAGGTGGGAAAGCAATGTGAGAGGGCAGCAAGGAGGGCTGGGGGATACTTGGATGCATAGGAAGAGGCATCACCAGTAGAAAACAGGAAGTTATTATTCCTCTGTACAGACAGCTAGTGAGACCCATCTGAGTACTAGTGCAGTTCTGGAGACCCAATCAAGTAAAGACATAGACAGGATGGAAGCTGTCCAGAGGAGGGCACTAAAATGGTGCAGGGTCTGCACCGGAAGACATATGAAGAGAGACTTAAGGAGCTTAATATGTATAGCCTCGAGGAAAGGAGGGAGAGGGGAGACATGATAGAAACTTTCAAGTACCTCAAGGGAATCAACAACGTCCAAGAGGGTAGCATCTTTCAAAAAAAGAGGTGTGCAAGAACAAGGGGGCACAATTTGAAGATAGAAGGGGCAGCTCAGAGGTAATTTAAGGAAGTATTTTTTCACAGAGAGGGTTGTGGATGCATGGAACGGCCTTCCAGAGGAGGTTGTGGAGTCAAAAACAGTGGTGGAATTCAAGCATGCATGGGACAGTCATAAGGCAATTCTAGGGGGTTGGGGTAGGAAGAAGTAGGCTGCTGATTAACTAGGACCTGCAGCTTATCCATCAGGTAGGAAAATGGGCAGACTGGGTGGGCCAAGTGGTCCTTATCTGCCGTCAAATTCTATGTTTCTATGTTTCTATGTTTCTATTCAAACCCTTAGTTCAATCAGGAAGTGACCTCCTGCAGTGGTTTGATGGCAACCCAATGTGTATATCCCTCTAGGCTGTCCAACGTGACCTTCCTATCCTCACTGCCTCCTATTAGTTTTGTAAATCCTTTTTGTATTTCCCCCAAATCTGTAACCTATATTAAATTCCTTTAAAATCTATATAGGTCTTTTATAGATAATCCATCATACCAAAGAAGCTGTCCTCCTTCAAAAGGATGTATAACAGTATAACAGTCCAATGTCAGGCTTGGACTGTTATACCATCATAGGGACAGCCTACCACAAGAGGCCCTTAGATTGGCAATCACCTGCTCTGTCCTGTTGCTAATCGACTATGGAGTGCCCAGCTATGCTGCAGCTGACAACTCTGCACTTGCAAGAATCCAGATCTCTATAAACAAGGTCTGCAAACTAATGCTAGGAGCCCCTAGGTGCACCCATACGTGCCTGCTGTACTCCACCACCAACTTGCTCAACCTTGAAGAAAGACTCCACTTCCAAACCTGCCTTCTTGTAAAAAAGACCCTGCTAGGACTCTCCCTCCTGGGTCACCACCTCCCTGCAGCATGCCTCCCCCTCAGTCTCCTCCCACAGCACTGTCAAAACCTCCCTTATTGTCCCCAGGGTAAGGACCTCTATGGCCCAGAGATCCTTTTGCATCGGGCCCCTCCTGGTTCAATTCCCTCCCAGCCAATATAGCTGACTCCACTAAGCTTGATCCTTTCAAGGTCTCTCAGAAGCCATCTGACAAGCACTCGCTGCTACAACTGCACATAATCCCCCACCTGCCCCTTACCTTCACCCCTAGGCTGAGTCTGCCCTGTCTACTTTAGCTGTATATACCTGGGGTCTCATGCAACATCTGCTGACTAATGTAGTAAAATATCTCTGGTTGATACCTGACGTGGTACTCATGTACCTATATTATGACTATTGTGATCTACCTATTACCAAGTGTGCACCACCAGTGAATGCCTGTAACACTGGTTGCTTTTTAATCTAGAGTTATGTACTGTACTGTTTTGTTTGCTGTGATGTATTGCTCTCTTGATGAGGTGCCTTTTGTAAATGAGTCTATGACTCAAAGGTCTGTAAACCGATGATCTAATAAATAAATAAATAAATAAGTGCTAAATGATGCAGAAAAACAAATAACACATCTAGAAAATGCTCAACAATAAAACAAACACTCATAGTAACCCAGCCCACATTGAACTGATAACCTGAAATGTTTAAGAACTTCAACAAATCAGTTGTTTGAATCTAATACAGACAACAAAGACTCCATTATGCATATTTACTACTAATAAAATTGCTTAAAAAATTGCACCAAGGACAAAAACATTATGGGCTAGATATAACTGCGCTCAAAAAGTGCGCAATAGCAGGAGCAAGTGAAAGTCTATTGCGCCCATGCGCAAGAGACGCGATATTCAAAAACAGAGCAGGCCAAATTGCGCCTACAGCCGACGACTGAATATCGCACCACCTGTGCCATAGCGCAACTAGGGATGGGAAGCTGAGCAGATCTGATGCACCATAGCGCAACAAGGGATGTTCAGCTGAGCAGTCCAGAGGCACCATAGCGCAACCAGTGAGCCCCCCAGCTGCAGAGCAATGTAACTGCACAATCAGGGAGGTAGGGGCCCACCACCCATGCCACAGATGGGCACAGGAACACACAGCAGAACAGACATCACCCCCCCACACTCCCAAGCACAGCACAACTGGGGGAGGCTGGAATAACCACTGGCCCATGGAGACCAGCAACCAACCCACAGCCTGGCCATGGTGCCCCATCACACCTACCAGCAAGCTGTGACTGGCACACAAAGAGGGCAGAGCACCCCATGCCACACCATGCCCCCCAATGCAGAGCATACCCTGCACCATGACCCCCAGACACCCCCCATAAGCAGTGACCACCACTGCAGGAAACCCCATGCATGCCACCACCCTCCACTGTGTCAATGCAACCCTGTGTACCACAGACCCATGCAAGCCAGCCCCATGATGAGCACCCATCAGTGGGTTGCAGCACCGGCAATGCAACAATGGCAGACATGTTGCCACCACGCACAGCCCCCCAAGCTACTGCTGACAGACTGACCATGCGTCGGCACAAGAGGTACCTCACATGGGACAGGGCGTGCCCTTGACACCACCACCAGTAGTACAGCACCCTGCACAGTATTACAGTGACACACCCCGACCCACCACTGGCCACAACAGCCAGCACAGACACCCACAGTGGTGTGTGGAAGCATGCACCACACCGGATACCACACAGGGTATGGACAGACACCCACCCATACCCAAGGGCACACCAACACAGGGACGCAGTGGTGGGGCAACTAAGCCCCCATTGTGGGCCCATGTAGGCCGTGTACACACAACCCAAGAGTCTTCCATGGCACTGGAGTGCCAGAGCCACCCCCTGCACAGGCACTGTGGACCCTTACAGCACCAGTAGTCGCCCAGAGCACAAAGCCACAGACAGTGGGGCACATCCTACAACACACACACAAGGCACAGCATGGAGGTGGGACAATGACTGTGGTGCCCACAGTGCCACCGAGCCAAGTATGCACCACACCAGTGACAGGGGCAACCCAGAAAAGTAATGGGTACAATGGCGCCCTGCAGGGACTGCCACCAGTGACATGCCAGTAGACCGTGCAGGTCCAGACATACGCAATGTGTCAGCTGCACAGGCCATGCACCGGCCGATGAGTGCACCATGGACACAGAGCGCACACCATGGACCACTACACACAGTCATCCAGTGCACAGGAAACAACACACACACCACAGACACTGACTGACAGCTACCCCCACACCATAGTCACCTCCACCGGACACACACATGTACCCATGACTGCACCACCCTGATGCCATGCACACCACTGCAGCTGAGCACCTATAGCCGCTGCAAATCAGAGACCACCACAGTATTCATATCAAAATCAAATGTATTGAAAAATATAACAGTTAACTATGTACAAGAATAAAACTATATACAAGCTTGGGGGCCACAAACAAGGTGGGGTGGGTAGGGGAAGGGGTGGATAAATAGGATGGGATAGGAGGAGTGTGATAGTGGGTCCAGGGGGTAGGGGAAGTCAGGGACAGAGGGACTCCTATCTGGACCACCGTTCAGGACTCCATGACCTCCGGCCTCTGTGCCTCCTCAGCACCACCGTCTTGTCCAGCCTCTTCAGAATGTCCAGGGACTCGTGGGCCAGCTGTAGGACCTCCGTCAAGGCATCCCGAATGTCCTTGAGATGGCAGATACCTAGGACAAGGGAGCACAGCCAATAGGTGTGAATGCACAACCCCATACAGCCCACCCACTGTGCATGGCATACGGCCATGGGACATACCACTGTGATGGTGTGTGACCACCTGCAGTGATCATAGAAACATAGAAGTTGACGGCAGATAAGGACCGCAAGGCCCATCCAGTCTGCCCATTTCTTTTTCTACCTTATAAATGTGCCATCGGCCTTTGCTCTGTCAGTGGCCTATCTATTCATAGTCATTTGTATTGCTCCCTTATGCCTATCCCATGCTTGTTTGAAGCCCTGCACTGTATTCATAGCCATGACTTCTTGTGGTAAGCCATTCCATACATCCACCACCCTTTCTGTGAAAAAGAATTTCCTCACATTCCCCCTTAATCGGCCCCCCCAATCTCATGCTGTGTCCTCTTGTCCTGCTATTTTTCTTATATTTAAACATGTTAGACTCTTTCACCTTGTTAATGCCCCTTAAGGTGTTTGAATGCCTCGATCATATCACCTCTCTCCTCCTTTGCTCAAGGGTATACATTTTGAGCTCTGTTAATCTGCCTTCATAGGTCTTCTGATGCAGTCCCTGCACCATTTTGGTTGCCCTTCTCTGGACTGCCTCAATTTGGTTAATGTCCTTGTGAAGGGTGGCCTCCAATACTGTACGCAGTACTCCAGATGGGGCCTAACCAGTGTCTTGTAAAGAGGATTATTACCTTCCTCTTACGACTTGTGATACCCCTACTAATACACCCTAACACCCCCCTAGCCTTATCTACTGCTTTAGAGGTCTGCTTGGATGATTTCAGGTCATCAGTGATGATGATGCCCAAGTCTCTTTCTTCCTTGGACAGCTAGCAACTCCTCCCAGCCTCATAGGTGGCTTCAGGGTTTTCTTCCCATGTGCATGATTTTGCACTTCTTGCATTAAATCCCAGTTGCCACTCTTCTGACCATTTTGCTAGTTTATCCAGATCTCTTCTCATTCTGCCCACCCTATCTGGATCATCTACTCTGTTGCAGATCTTGGTGTCATCTGCAAACAGACAAGCCTTACCCTCTAGTCCATCTGCAAGGTCACTAATGAAGATGTTGAAGAGGACTGGCCCCAGAACTGATCCCTGAGGTACCCCACTTGTGACTTGCATCTCTTCTGACTGTATACCATTTACCACCACTCTCTGTTTTCTGCCGTCAACCAGTTTGCCACCCAGTTGACCAACTTCTGACCCACCCCGAGCCTACCCAGCTTATTTATCAATCTTCTATGTGGAACAGTGTCAAAAGCTTTGCTGAAGTCAAGGTAGGCGACATCAACTGCTCCCCCTTGGTCCACCACTCTGGTTACCCAGTCAAAGAAATCTATGAGACAGGATCTTCCTTTTGTAAACCCATGCTGTCTTGGATCCTGTGCCCCTATGGTTCCAGGTGTTGCACTATCCTTTCCTTAAGAGTGCCTCCATAATCTTGCCCACTACTGAGTAGACTGACTGGTCTGTAGTTCCCGCCTCCTCCCTGCTACCACTCTTGTGGGGGGATCACATGAGCCCTTCTCCAGTCTTCTGGGACCTATCCTGTGCTCAGAGACTCACTAAACAGTTCTGCTAATGGCTCTGCTAGTTCCACCTTTAGCTCCTTAAGTACCCTAGGATGTATGCCATCAGGTCCCATTACCTTATCCACCCTGAGCTTGCAAGCTCTTGTAGGACCCTTTCTTTTGTGAAGGGGTGGTGCTCACCTCCCTCCCCTGTGTCCATGATGCTGAGCTGTGGGCCCTGCCCTACCTTCTCTTCAGTAAATACTGAGCAAAAGTATCTATTTAGGATAGATGCCTTTACAGGGTCCTCCTCCTCCATGCTCCCTTTTCTCATTAAGCTTAGCAATACCCCCTCTGGACTTTCTCCTTTCACTAATGTATCTATGAAAGTCTTGTCACCTTCTTTTACTGTTTGTGCTAGTGTTTCCTCAGTTTGGGACTTTGCCTGCCTTACTGCCTTCCCTGCTTCCCTTAGGCGAGTTTGGTATGCCTCCTATCTTCATCCTGCTGTGTCCCTTATATTTCCTGAAAGCCAGCCTTTTGGCTCTGACCTTTTTCTGCTACTGTATTTGAGAACCAAAGTGGTTTCCTTCTTCTTTTGCACTTCCTTTTCTGTCTAACACAATGGGATGTTTCTTCAAGTATTGCATCCTTAATGCTTGCCCACTTTGCCTGTACCCCCTCAAATATGTTTCTTTTTGCCAGGGCTAGCTTAACTCTGTTGGCCATCTTATCAAAGTCAGCTCCTTTGAAGTCCCATATTTTTGCCTAGGAATGGGATGATTTAGATGTAGTAGCAAAATTGAACAATACCATGTGATGGTCACTAGCCCCCAGGTGACCTTCTACCTGGAGATCTGTGATCCCTTCCTTGTTAGTCAGTACTAGATTTAGGATAGTCCTGTCTCTTGTGGGTTGCTGTGCCAGTTGTTTGAGGCCCTCCTGCAGGGAATCCACTATATGTCTAGTTCTGTCAGATGTTTCTGCTGGTATTGACCAATCTGTATCTGGCATGTTGAAGTCTCCCATTATCAGAACCTCCCTTTAGCTGTCATGTTTTGTATATCTTCTAACAGTAATGTCTATGTCCTCCCCTGGTCTGGGGCCTGTAGACAACCCCAGTTCTTATGGCTGTCCCATTTCTGTTTCCAGGGTGACCCAAAGTTCTTCTGGCTCCTTATGTGTATTCTGAATTTCTGTAGCTTTGATATTTTCATTGATTACACAGGCGACACCTCCCCTTGCACCTCGGTCTCTTCTGAACAATACATAGCCAGGTACTGAAGTCTCCCAAGTGTGGTTGCTTGTAAACCATGTCTCACTAATTGCTACTATGCCCAGTTTAGCCTCTGATATTATTGCCTGCAGGTCTGGGATCTTATTTCCAGGCTGTGAGCATTTATGTACATGATTTTCACTGGCCAGATTTTGGTGTGTTAGTTGTTGGGTGAGGTTTGGCATTACCCTGTGCATCACTGGGGAGACAAACCTTTTTCTTACCTCGTGATGCAAATGAACTGCAAACATGCTGAATCCTGTTTGACAACTAGCTGAGGAGGGAGTTCTTCCCATTCAACGAGTAGGGGTCACCTCTCCCCGCTTGCTAGTTTAAATATTCTGCAAAGATGTCAAACTTCTGCCCCAATGCACTGACTCCTCCTAGTCAGATGCAGTCCATCAAATTTAAAGAACTTTCGCTCCCAGAACTGTTGCCAGTTCCCTACAAATCGGTGTCCTTTTTCCTGGCACCAACCCTTGAGCCACATGTTTAGCTCCCCTATCTCCACTTCTCTGACCTTCTGTCCATCTGCTCCCCTCTCCCAGACTGGCAGGATCTCAGAGAAGGAGATGCGGATCACATCCACAGGACCTGCGCACCCAGGCGCATACAGCCATGCGGAATGCTGCACACACCCACCGGCCAAGTCACACACAGCACCACCGTGGCCGTTTAGTGACATGGCTATGTGGTGCAAAGGCAGTGGCACAGCCATGCACCTGGTGCATGCGTGGACCACCAGTGACACACACCCAGACATGCATTGCCACTGGATAGTGTTGACTGTAAGAAGTTGTGTGCATGGCAGTGGTGTCAATGAATAGTAGCCATGCCCGCTGCCCACCTGTAACACAGCATGTAATAGTAATCATGGATGTATGGCATTCACTGTCCTTTCGGGCTGGTCAGGTGGGCAGTGAAGGCCCCTCGCCCGCCTGTCTGCACTGTCCTCCCCCTCCATAGCTTGCCCGCAGTCTGTGGAGTTACGTCCGGCCTGTGTGGAAAAAAAGGAGAAGAACATCAGTACATTCCCAAAGCAAAGTCCCCTGCCCTAAGTGTGTGCCCTCCCACTCAGCCAGACCCACCCACCCACACCTGTGAACACCACCACGGCCAACTCCATATGGTCCCTCCCAGTGTGCTGGACAAATACAACACTGTGACCCATATGGATGATAAAAGTGGGTTGACGGAACCCTACCTGGATGTGGCACCATGCCCCTCATGGCACATGCCCGCAGTCAGGCTAGTAGCTCCAGCTCCCTCCTCAGGTCACCATAGTGGTGCCTGCACTGCTCTGCACTCTGCCATCATCCAGTGGCCTCTTTCAGGGCAGTGGCCACCTCCTGCCACACCTGGGTCCTGGCCCTGTCCAGAGGAGCCTCCCAAAGAGAAGCCCATGGTGTGGCTCCACAACTGCCACCAAATTGGTGGGGCGCAATTGCTGTCCACTGTGCTGCCCATCTGTGCGCCATCCCAGCAGCTAGGTAGGCAATATGGCACTCTGCAGCATGGCTCCCCACATGTGCAGATGCTGCATAGTACAGCTGCCATTCCCTATCATGCTGTTACAAAACAGCATGATGAAAGTGCACCATAAGTCTGATGCATGGCGCCCAGGGGGAAAGGTCAGGCACAGAGTCAAGGGGCTCATGGCGCATGGCCATGCACAGTGCCATCAGATGACTATGCATGTGCGTGATTGGCTGCCTGTGTGCCAATGCCATAGCGGACTACCGAAGAGTTGGGCCATTGCACCTATGATAGCCCAGTGCCACAGCCATGTAGTGACCATTGCTATAGCGCCACTGGCAAAATGGTGGCCATGCCCTGGATTGCCTACCATGCACAGCACGTCACCAGCATGGCAGATGCCTGCGTCAGCAACCCGGGCATGCGCAGTGAGGTGTACTACGCATGTCACAGGACTGCACCATTGACTCAGCACGTTCAACACAATTGCACAAAGTGCAACAGCGTGATATTGAGCCGTCATATGCAAATCATCTAATCAGCCATTCGATGGCACAGCACTGCAATCTGCATCTACTTAAAGTTGCTCCTCACCTCATTTGCATGGATTGCTCTATAAAAGTGGGACAAAGTGCTGCAGTGGCCATAGTCAGTTACTGCAGTTTATTGGTGTGTTGCATGCTGTTTTGGAGTGTAGACTGTGGATTCAGGGACATGCATAGGACTGCACAGTCACAGGTAACAACCTCCATTCTTACAGGCTACATAATGACCGAGCAGATTGTTGAGAGGAGGAAAACAGTGGTGGGAGGGAGGGAGGCTGAACTTTACAAAGGCTGAAACTGAGGCCCTGTTCGAGGCATACCTGGATCAGGAGCCACTTCTCAGTGGACCAGCAGAGAACCCAGCAAGCCCATGCTGCTGCATGGGAGGAGGTGACCACATGCCGTGAACCTGCATGGCAGCCACCAGCACTCGGTGCAGGGTAGTAAGAAGATGGGCATGGACAGGAGGAGGGTAAAGGAGAAGGTGGCTACCATCAGGCGGCATATGCTGCAACAGGTGGGGGACAGTTGGAGGTGGTACAGCTGACCCAGTGGAGGACAGGCTTGCTGGAAGCATGCAGTGCAGTGCCATTGAGGTGTCCCGGTGGTGGCCCATCACTGCATGGTAAGTCATGAGTCTGTATATGGGGGCAGGGTGGGTCACATGCAGTAACGTGACTTTGCATTCCTTTACAGATCCTGAGCATCTGCATGGGTCAGCGGTGGTGGGCCTGTCCACTATGGACAGTCGGATGGAGTCAGAGGTGGGACCATCCACCTCCACAGGTATATGTGGATCATGCGACAGTGGGCCACCTGTGTCACACTGTATCATTGCGTGGTGTGAGAGCCCTGCTATCCCCAACATGCAGGTGTCACGATGCACACGCTCTGGGGTCGGCACCGATGATGATTGAGGTCACATGCAGGATGGACACACAACAGGGCAATTCGTGCCCATAGTGTGAGTGGGGCAGCGCGGTTTTGCATGTCCGCACAGTCCCAGGCTGTGCCTGTCAGCACCAGTGGGGCAGCACTGGTGTCTGTTCAGGACAGTGGGACTGTTGCGGCCACTGTGGCAGCACCACTGAGCCCTGGGGTGGGCAGCCGGAGGGGCAGCATCAGCAGTTGCCCAATGGGCTTGGGGGTATAGAGTTCAGCAGCGTCATCTGTGCACTGCCTGTGGACATGCCCAGACCTGGTCCTGGTGCACAGCACCCACCCTCAAGGGGTGCTGAACATCAAGGCCTGACACAACCTGAGGGACAGGATGCCTAGGAGGCTGATGACCTCTTGGATGAGCACATCCACCTACTGCGAGCATTAGTCCAGCAGCAGATGCGGCTTGCGACGTCCGTGGACGCACTGTGTGTGGCTCTGGAGTGGGCAGAGGAGCATCGCAGCAGGGACACTGCACTGATCCTGGCAGGGATGGACCATTTACGTGAGGATGCGACCGCTGCCATTGACAGGCATGCACAGGCATTCACTGCTGTCATGGCCACAATGGGCACACAGTCAGGTGCCCATGCCTCGCGGACACCACACAGTGCACTATCCACCCCCCCGTTCTCGGTGTCATGCGACTCCCACCCTGTCGATGCCGGGTTCAACTGTGGCATCCCGAGCACTCCTGGTGCAGGCATGTTCAGTGTGCTGCAGACCCCTGCACAAGCACGTCACGTTCACACAGTGGAACCCTGAGACCATCGGTGCCACCCCATGAGGCCAGTGGTCAGCCTGCCAGTGCTGGCAGATCTCGGCGGGGTCGCCCACGCATCCATGGTGGCCGTGGCACTGTGTCGTGTGACTGACCTGTCTCCCAGCATGGATACTGTCTGGTGCTGCCCTGTGTGCATTATGTGTGTCAGTGGGCAGTGCACAGGTGGGTACCCGGCCCTGCATGTGGACACACAGTCCACCTGCACACCCTCCCGGCTGCTGTCTGCAGTTGTGTGTGCAAGATGATGCCTGCATTGTGCTGTACACCAATGTACAATGGTGCTCAGCATCTGACACATGCACATGGACAGGCATTGGGCGTGGTGGCCTGTGAACATGTGTGTTGCTAGGGTGTGCATTCTGGGTCAGTGTGCCTTCTGCCCTCTGTGCACGTTTGTTGCATTGTGTGTGAGTGTGTGTGTGTGTCCTTTTGCATGGCATGTTAATCCTCATCCATCCCTGGTTGTATGTGTGCCTCTGTGCCCTGCCACTTCCCTTGATGACATGCACCCCCGGTGTGTGGCCATGCGTGTTTGTGGGTTGTGCCTTAGCTACTGGTGGTTGCACATGGTCCCATGACTTACCTGGGTTGGCTGGAGTGCTCCTCCATGATGGTGTCCAGGTGCAGCTGTGCCAGCCGGAGCAGTCGGGGGTCCCGTTGGCCAAGGGGGCTGCCCATCACTATCGTCACCAGCGTCCCCATCGCTGTTCCCCTCTTCGACCTGTATGGCTATCCCACATTCATTGGCCATGCTGTGCAGGATGCAACAGGCCAGGAATAGCCCGCAGGCCTTTGAGGGGCTGTACTGTAGGGCACCGCCAGAGGTGTCCAGACAATGGAAACGTGCCTTCAGCATCCTGAACACCAACTCGATGATATTACATGTGGTGGCGGTGCCTCCTTGTAGTGTTGCTGTGATGGGGTCGAGGGCCGCCGGTAGGGTCTGAGCAGCCAGGGACGGAGTGAGTATCCACTATCACCTGTGTGTAGAGGGCGGAGGTTAGTTTTATGATCAGCATTGCCCTGCTCCAGGCCATGTAGGCCACTACCCATGCTACCTCTGGCCATGTCCCCCCAGGCCCTATGATTGTCCATGTGGTTTGCATACTCATCCACTAGGTGTCCAGTGGGGATGTCCCCAGTCTCAAATCTGTGGCACAGTGCCGACTTGTGCCAGGTGAATGAATCATGTGCTCCCCCAGCGTGCGTGGCACAAACATTGATTATGCACCCACTGGCATCGCACACCATCTGGCAGTTGATGCAGGCATAGCCCTTGTGATTTATGTATGTGGGCCCCTCAGGGCCAGGTGGGGTGCGTATGGCCATATGAGTGTAGTCTATTGCCCCTAGCATGCCAGGCATACATGCTACCCTATGGAACTCCTGTATGTTTGCTGTGTGCTCCGCTACTGTACTGAGAAATGGATGTACTCCTCAGCATGTGGCAGCAGTGTGCTGAGGGTGGGTGAGTGGCGTGACTTGGCCGACTGGGTTATGCCTGTAGTGTTCCCAGTTGGTCTCTGGAAGGTACCTGTGATGAGCAAGCACATGCAGGCTGTTACCTTAGTCTCCACTGACAGGGCATGGCTCCGTCGTGTAGGTGCCTGCATCACATCACTGCACAGCTCACAGGGCCACCTCAGAATTGCCCTATTCAGGTGGTACTGGCCCACAATCTCAGTATCAGTGTACAGCTCAAAGCTGGTGCGGGCTTGGTACTGCCTGTTGGGGGCATACCACCGATGGGCCCTTCCACGGCCACGCCCCCCTGCCACCTGCCTTCTCACCCCCCTCATTATGGCCTCCATGTGGAAGGTGGCACTGGCCATGTCCCTGGCTTGTGTTCACCCCGTGGCAGCTGTTGCTGTATTCCCCCCGCTGTCCTGGCTGCTACCTCCCTGCACCGGTACACCTGCCTGTGCTGGCCTCTGTGCTGTGTGGCTCCCCACCTTCCTGTGCCTGGCTGTTCAGAGTGACCTTTCCCTGGCCTGCCCTGTTTGGGCCTCCTGCCCTGTCTGTCTGCCTCTGACACATGTGGCTTCCCTGTAGCGTTCTTGCACCCCTTCCTTACTCCTTTTCATTTTGGCTCATTTTCACTATTGTGCAACTTCCACTTGATCCCCTATTGCACATGACGCAAGTCATTGAATATCGCACTGTGCCATTTATGCATGGTTCCTCCCCCTTCGGTTGCGCATGTTTCATTATCATTGCGATGTTGCTCAGCATGATTTCATGCACTGCTCTCGCGGAATATCGAGAATGGCGCATTTTGACTTGCACAGGCGCAACCCTATTGAGCATGGCTCAACTCTTTGAATATCTGGGCCTATAAGTATAAAACATGTCACATAAAAATACATAGCTACCCTTTAAATTCATTTACAAAAATAAATTCTTTATATAGACTCTCATATACAGTAACACTTAAAATCAATGGCTAAATATAACTGTGTATAATAAAATGGGCAATAGATCCATATTCATTTTAGAGTGTCCCCAAATAGAAAAAGAGATTCTTCAGTCTCACAATTAGCAAGTTCATAGGGAGTTGCATATAAAGAAGATCAAGACTCTCAAATCCTGTTCAGAAATGGATTGCCATTTCCTTACCTCTCAGGACATCCAAGCAAGATTATATAGTTTCTGGAAACTTGGCCCTTTAATTAAGTACCAGAGTGACAACCAAAAGCAGGACCTTAAATAGTTTCCCAAATGTCTCACCCTAGATAAAGCACAGGTTTAAGAGTGCAAAAGTCTCCATTTTAATATAAGAGTTTACTTTCTATACCGGATATCCATTCGTCAGGACGTTACATTTATAATCAGATTTATATTCCAGTTGTATTAAAGGCAAGGGTTATTTGAGAAAGTCTTATTGAAGTTTTATATCATAGGAGTTTATTAGAGTTTTAAGTCATACCTGGTTGTAGGCCCCTCTGAACAGGGCTCAAATGGTCATGTAGACAAAAAACAAAGGAGACCCTCAGGCAATTTAGTACATCAAACCTTCAGTTTTTCACCATAAGTGAAATTAGCCATGAGGAGCTCCTGTCCGCCAGAGCTGGACCAAAGTTTTGCATTCTTTCCAACCTTCTCTCCAACCCTTTTAAATAATGACATTTCTAGTCCACAGCACCTGATCAAGGCATTTGACTTGGTGGCTCACTCCCTCCTCTATTCAGGGCTGCAGCAGGTTGGTTTTGGGTTGCCAGTTTTAGGATGGACTCTCAGTTATCAGAATGGCACAGCAAGCTGAACTGATGTTCCCCAGGTTTCGCCACCTTCTTTCCATTTGGAGCAGTCCACCTGGATACTCCACTGTCCACTGAGATACTGCCACTTGCTCTTTCCTCAGGAATTCTACTCCACTGCTGCCCTTCAGCTGTGGTGCCTTCAGATGAAATTAAGATATATATATATATATATATATTGAGGCAAAAACCTCCATTTAATGCATCAGTTAGGGTTGCTCCACAGCAACAAAAGTGAGGAAATTCGATGTTAGGGTTGAAACCCCCTTTGCATCCCTCCAGCCCACCCCCCAACTGGAATCAGTGTGCGCATTGAGGTCATCGACCCTAACTCTTGCCCCATCACATGTGGAAAGAAGCTGAGGAATAGGAGAATGGGGTGAGAGCAAGGACCGATGACCCAATCGCACCCTGATTCCAGTTGGGGGGTGGGGATGGAGGGAATGGGTTTCAACCTAACATTGAATTTCCTCACTTTTGTCACTGTGGAACAACCCTAACTGATACATTAAACAGAGTTTTTGCCTCTAATTTCCCTACTTTTTGAGAATGATAACGAGAAATAGTGAATGTAATGCAGCGGCGGGAGCGGGACCAACTATCCCGCCACATGATGTCTTGTCACATAGTAACATTGTGCCTGCAAACACAAATCATAATGCGCATGGTGACGCAAAGCGAAACAGAAAGAGAAATAGTACTATAGACAGAAATGTTAAAAACAATGAAAACGCAAAGGGTAACGCACATGGTGGCATAAACGTGAATGGTAAGTGAAACGGGTACAGAACCGCAAGCAGAAATGGTAATGGTAACAGTAATGTAAGCGCACAGGCTGGTTTTACCCAAAAGCTGCATAGAGAAAGACAGTGAGTACAAAGAATGTATGCAAAAGAATGACTCTCGGAACAGAAAATGAGGACTTGGAATAGTAAATTGCTTATATCTCAGGAACCGTACGACATAGAAAAAAAATTTAAAAGTCATATGAATTATCACTTTCCTGGTTAGTTTTGTACTTAGCCCCTGTTAGTGGGCTAAGCATTTTTCTGAAGAAAAGTCCGTATCTCGCATCGTTTCCGAGATACGGGCCCTGAAATGCGCGGTGAACGCCGTAATGTTATCCTATGGAAAAAAAAAATTCAGAGTGCCATAACTTTGCCTCCCTGTAATATGTTTTCACCAAACCATTGAAAGGCACACCTGTTGGATGTTGGCTATGTTCCCAGCAAATTACAGCTCAAAAGACCAAACTGTTATTTTGCAGCAGGGCGCCAAATGATTGCTGCAATGCATCGTACGCCGTAATGTTATCCTATGGGAAAAAGCATCAACTTTGGAGTACGTAACTTTGCCACCGTGAAATATTTTTTCAATGAAACAGTAAAAAGTAGCTCTGTGGGATGTCGTCACGTTCCTCCAAATTTCAACCCAAAACTCCAAACCGTTCTTTTGCAGCGGGGGTACCAAAAATTGCTGTCATTTTCCCACAGCCTAGAAAAGTACTGTACTTAATTTGCAAAAGCTTTCACAAATTCATTCGACAGTGTCATGCATGTGAAAGAACTGTGAAAGTACTTTTCCAGAAATGTAAAAACATATTTCTGGGGTGTTTACCCCAAAATAAAGACATGGCTAGCATCCTCAGGGTCTGACTAGGTGAATACAAAAATAATTAGGTTGCTAGAGGGTCCCAAATTTAAACACCAAGCATTTTTCTGATCACCAACTGAAAACGAAATGGTGGATTTGGACAGTAAAGGGCCATTTGCAAAAGTAAAACTGCATTTGAGACACTGTTGAACTTTTGTTAACTTTTCCCATTGACTTATATTGGGAACTTGTTTTTAATAACTTTTCAACCATTTAATATTTTTCACAAAATCTTTGAAAGACACATTGGGGACCCGGCTGCCACGTTCCCTGAAGATTTTGGACCAGTTGCACAAACACCGTACGACCTGTAGTAGGCGATGCAGAATTCCGAATTCAAGCAAGATAAGCGCAGAATCACTCTTAATAACTCTGCAACCGTGATATCCGACTGGTATAAATCTTGGCAGATCCCAAGGCGTATGGGTCTTGATCATGTATTCAAATTTCAGGCAAATCTGTCAAACAGTTGCAAAGTTATTAAGGTGCAAAATTTTGGGTTTAACATGTAAATGGCTCCGCAACCCTAACCATGGTAGCACTATCGTGCTACCATAATATATATATTTTCTCCTTAGTTCTAGATGCAGATTATTCATGTTATATGAACTGCTAACACCTGCTACTCCCCTTCTGCCCCAGCCAGCCCAGCAATCCAGCCTGCACTATGACGGTCTTTCTTGTACTGCAGCATTCTAGACCCACCCTCTCTCCCAGTCCCTCACACCAAACTATTATAAGTGGTTCATAGCTCAGTGCTTGTGCTACGTACTGTAAGTGGATAATGTAGGTCTGTGCTTGGATACAGAGGCCAGGCCAGTAATTAGAATGATGCTTCCATGGTATTAGTTGTATTAAATAGTTAGTGTTTAGATACTCCAGCACGGACATGAACAAGTCAGTGCGTATAGTACTTATGAATGGGAGCAGTACAAATGATCAACTACTACAAGGTCAACACTCAATTGATCGATGCCGAAATACTGACGCGCTCACAAGATCGACAAAATAAATAACGAAAGACGAATGACCGACAGCTCCCCTTGAAGCAGTACAAATGCATCTAGTAATGCACTTGGAAACTGTATTGCACAAAAGGTGAAGTAGTGAAAATGCACAACTCGGGGGACAATTACCTTTTTGCTGCACATCGCCAACTGGAAAGTTGCATTGTGGCTGAGCCTCTCTCTCTGTGGGGTGGTGTTTCTTTCCCTCCCCCTTCTTTGATTGGATGGTTGGGCAGAGTTGGCCTGGCTGGTCAGCATTCTGAAGAACTAAGTTTACTTGGGGTAGTAATATCTTAAAACTGTAGGGACCAACAGATTCAGTGTTATTTCTTTAGAGACCAGGTGTTTTTAATCATGAGAAGAGTACTGTGCTTTTGGAGTGTCATAAGCATGCAGTCACGAACAAAAATAGTCCTGATTGCCAAAATTATCTTTTCTTCCCCCATGCCAAAGTCAATACCTTGTTTTTTGTTCTGAAATTCAGAAATTTTAGCACTATGGTGCATGGCTTCATTTTGAGATCAGTTGTTTTTTTCAGTAGCGATCTGTGGGGCCAGACTGTGTTCATGAGTTCACCCTTATGCCAGGATAGGATTTCTTGGAGGAATAATTCAAGAAATATCTCCCAGGGCTGACCATGTACCTTCCAAGAGTTGGTAAATCCTAAGATTGCCATGATCGTGATGGAAGCAGAGCTCTAGATCACCTAATTTATATACAGTGGAGCCCGCTTATGAGAACACCTATTTGCCAAAGAAAATTGTTCTAATAAGCGGGCTGTTCTTATAGATGGGCTACCATTATAGCGATAAAATCTCATGCAATTTTCGATTCCTGCAGCAAGATGTAGTGATGCTGTTAGAAATAAACACACAATACAGTACTGGAATACTGATATAAAACTTTATTTGCTAAAATAATCAGTTATCTTTAGCTGTCTGGCATTTTTTAGAGTTAACTCATCTAGATATGAGTCTAGAGCATAAAAAGATGCCAGATCAGCTGACGGTTTACTCAAAATGTACTGCTGTATCTGTGCCATGCAAGATTTAATATCAATATTTGCAGATGTATCGAGGACGTCCACATCTGTTGAGTCCTCATCATCCAATGGCTCTTCTTTCATTGTGAGGATGTCATGGGTTATTTCCGCCTCGGTGATTGAGCCTGTAGTTTCGATCCCATCGTCGCACCGAACATAGGTGTCAAATTCCTCCCGAGTGAGCCCTGGTGCATCCACTGTCTCTTCAACACTAGCCTCTTCCAGGCTGCATCTATCATCTGTATGCAGTCGAGGATGTTAATTTCATGAGCAAGATCACTCTCCCTGGTTGCCCTACCTCCATCAATTGCCACCAACAGTTTTTCAACCACTTTCTTACGATAGTGCTGCTTTAGATTTTTAATGACACCTTGGTCCATTGGTTGGATAAGTGCTGTTGTGTTAGGAGGCAAAAAAACAAAATGAATGTGACTCAGAGTTAAATTGGGGTGGGCACTACAGTTTTCAAGGATTAGACAGATTTTTTGTTTCTTTCTCCTCATTCTGGCATTAAGGCGAGTTGCCCACTCAGTAAAAATCTGCCCGGTCATCCAGGCATTTGAATTTGCTTCATATTCAACTGGTAAGGAACTGACATCTATCCCTCTAAAACATCGTGGCTTTTTGGATTTGCCAATTAAGAGCAGTGGTAATTTTTCATCCCCAGTCATGTTGGCGCAGACTAAAGCAGAGATTCTTTCTTTACTTTTCTTGCCCCCGGCTGCAGTATCCATGCAGAAAGCTAGAGTCCCATCAGGAACAGCATAGAAATAGATTCCCGTTTCATCTGTATTAAAAATGTCACTTTCCCAAAAATCGTTTAGAATCATTGGCAGCACAGTGTCTTTCCAGGACAATGCTCCTTCTGTATCAGCGTCTTGTTTTTTCGCCATGGCATCTTTTGAACTGTATCCCATGGCGTTCTTTTCATCGGCAGAGCCATCCGTTTTGTGGCTGTAGGCTGAGACCCATTCCATCGGCTAGTTGTTGTGCCTTACTTAGCAGACTAGGATCACTGATAGGTGTATCTACTGTGCGACAAGCACTGAACCACCTAAGCAAAGCATTTTCAACTTGTTCATCCTTGCCAGTTCTTTTGTGTTTACTGTCCTTGTTCAACCCTCACTCAAAGGCAGCAAACAGCTGGTCCTTATTGCTGATGATTTTTGAAATTGTGCAAACATTCACACCAAACTCCTTCGCTATGTCACTCCATCTGGATGAAGGGCTGCTAAGGCATTCAATTATAGATAGCTTCTGCGATAAGGTAAGCGCTGTTCTCTGCTTTCCTTTCAGAGGGGTGTTAGCCTGTTTAGCAATGACTTTTCACAGTTACTGCCACAGGATGAAAGGGATTAGGAATCAGTAGAAAGGCAGCACACTTATAAGGTGAACAAATGCAGGAATTTTGCTCAGAATGCTGCCGTTAATCATTCCCTATTAACACCTAGCCGCATACCAGGGAATGTGTTAACCGCTGCTAATCGCCTGTGCTGAGAGGGGATGAGCTAAGTCAGTGACACAGTTTGTTTCAGTCACTGACAGGTATCAGATCAGGCACAGAGGCTGAAAATATATGTTCTTTTAACCGGGCTGAATGATTACTATAAGTGGGCTATCACTGCATAGGAATACATGGGGAAAATCGGGACATCAGAGTAATGTTCTTATAACGAGGATGTTCCACTAACCGATGTTCTTGTAAGTGGGCTCCACTGTACATAAGAAAGCTGTTGGTCATTCATTTCTCGATATTTATTTTGGTGATCTTGTGGCGCATCCGTATTTCCACGTCTGTCAATTAAGTGTTGACCTTTCAGTAGTCGATTTTTCGTACTAGACCCCTTATGAATTGGATAGTATATACAGGGTGCTTAAATGTTTGAAATGATGAGTAGCTTGTTATGACTTGATTGTTTTGGCCTTTCTCTGTATCCCACCATATGAAGGATGCTTAGACACGTAGAATGAAACCCCCCAAAAAGAATAATGATATCGTATGATTATCTCCTCCAACTCCAGTGAGCGTGACCAGTAGCATGCAGGAGAGGAAAACCCCCCTTGGGGGGAACCTCTGAGGACCCATGGCTACTGACCTGCCCGTCCTTCTGGGCATACTAAAGAAGAGCAATCCTAAGTAACAATTTTAATTTAATCAGCTAATCTGAAATCCAAAGTTGTAAATCCTGATTCAGTGAAATGGAAAACTGAAGAAAGTACTGAATTTTGATGTCTCAGGTGAACATAGCAGCATCCTTCTATTAAACACCTAGTTTCAAGAATCCATGTCCAGGGCAGAATGATAGTGGATTGGAATCCATGGCCGATAATAATTTGAAGCGTCGAAGTTGCATTGGTGAAGTGTTTCAGCAGGTGAGGACATCTTCTCTGAGGAGAACCAGTAATCAAAGGTTAAGTATCCATGTCTAGAGTAGGTGGCCAGTTGGTTCATGTTCCACTTGCCAAGCTTGCGAATGAAGGCCTTGGTGATGAAGCACAGGAACTTGCGCATGCTGCGTGATCTGGAGAGCGTGGAGCAGTAGGAACCTCCGATCCAGAGCGGGGAAGCAGGTAAGTGTATTAGGTAAAGATCTTAGTGCGAATAGGTAGACATAAGTTAGATGTACCTCCAGATCCTGAGGGATGAAGTAGGGTTGTAGAATAGGTGAGTCAGTCTTGATGAACCTCTAGGTCCTGTAAGGGTGAAGCAGGTAATATGAGCAAATAGTGTAAATAAGTGGACCTGTACATAGATCAGTAGTAGTAGTAATTAAATCTGTATGATGCAGACATAGTAGCAGAGGAGTAGTGTTGCATAGATTATGTACAGTATACGGCGAGGAGCATGAGGAAATGGTAATAGCACAGGAATCGAAGAGCTTCATCTGGTGATCCAAATAGTTACGTAGCAATCTAGATATCCACATTTCGAAAGCCAGAATGGTATAGTAGCTAGAATTGACTTGGTGAGAATAGTCTGACAAATCCTGAATATTTGAGCTTATGAGTCGTAACTGATGATAATTGAAGAAGCTGAGCTGACTGAAGTAGCGTTATCACAGGGTCCAAGAAGCCTTAGTGCATAAATCATGATATTGAAAGTCTTCTGGATAAGCTCAACTAAGTGTCCTGGTAGGAGTGTAGTAGTAGTAATTCATATGACTGAAGCAGCAAGGCAGAAGCATTCAAAGAATAGATGATGTACGGCTAAACAAATCCTGGACGAGAGTCCATAGTAGAAAGGAGCTCCTAAGGCTGGTAAACATGGTGGCAAGCAGGCATATAGTAGAATATATGAATCTCCAGGCCCCGAAGCTGGGTGAAGCAGGTGTAGAGTAGAGGTAGTTGAACCCCAGGCCCAATGGGCAGAGCAGGTCATAGAAGCAGGCGATTATGGTGTACTAATATAAGATCAAGGGACCTCCAGGCCCATGGGGCACAGGTTTTTTAAAGTGCGATGCATTGAACCTCCGGCCCCACGGGGTGAGGCAGGTTGTAGAGCAGAGATAGGTAAAGTAATAGTAATGTCGAACTGCATGCAATGCAGAAATAGTAGTGATGTAGTAGGGAATAGATTGTAAATGGTATTGTAAATGGTAGCAGAATCTAAGCCAATTCTGTGCAGTGTAGAAATATATTTTGAGGCATACTAATGAGAGCAGTAGAAGGGTGCTGTAGACTGTCATTTCCTGATGATCGAGGATGGTAAAGTATGAAATGAAGAGACCTGGGTGAATGAGTTGGCAACTCAACCAGAAGTAATAAGCATCCTAAAACTGTAGTAGATTTATGTCTTAAGCTTAAGCTATGATAAGGAAGGCATTATCAAACAGTAGTAGTAACTCTGAAGGAGTTGAAGCAGTATGACAAGAAGCATTCTAGGGAATTTAGGCGAATATCTGATGTAATCCAGAATTAAATCCAATGGAAGGAAGAAGCGTATCCTTGGCAAATGGAAGTAAATGTGAGCAGCAAGGTCCAGGATCTGAGTAGTACAACTGAAGGCAAGGAATAACTGGTGGTGCATCCAATCCTGAGAAGTAAAGTGAATAGAGAGTGGCAGCTAAGCCCCAAGAAGGCTAGCATGGCAGCTGGAGCATACATATGTCAACTGGTAAAGTGAGTAGAGTGGAAGCAGGCTGCAAACCTCATGTAGGCAATAAAGGAACAGAAGTGCACTGGGTGAGGCCCCAGCATGGCTGGCAGTGCAGCCAGATCCCACGTAGGTTAGCGGAGTCAAGCTAGACCCCCGAGTGTAGCATGATGCTGCCACCATGGAGGGCTGCCCAGCTGGACAGAGCACCAGAGTTGAAGCTGAATGGCAGTTAGTTGAGCTTGTAGAGTACATAGCAGATAAAGGAAGCTGGCTGCCACCGAGCACTTCTGTGTAGAACAATGATATGTCCACATATTGAGGGCCTCATGATATTGGGGAAAGGAGTGATCCATCACGGTAATATTATAATTATAGCTTATGTGCCCTGAAAGGCTGTAGCAGGATCAAGAACAGCCAGAATCCTATGCAAGTATGAGCCAATCTATGAGCGTGGAATCCTAGCACTGCACAAAGTGTCATGGCAGGGAAAGGTATGTTACCAAAGCAACAGCTTGGAATACTGCATAAATACGGGACAGAAAATGCTAAGCTGGAAGGGCTGACAAATCAGAGATCCATCCCAAGGCAGCTGCAGGCCAGTGTAGGATTCAGCAGGATGTTAAACGAGGTTAGAAATGTCAGGGTCCTGAATAGCAGCATACAGGCAGAAGTAGTAGGGGATGTATGCAGAAGTAGCCGAGGCAAGGAAGGTCCCAAAGGCTGCAGCAGCAACAGGTTCTAGGCTGGAACAGTGGTGGAAAATGCAAAAGCTGAAAGTGAGGTGGCAACCAGGAAATGCAGTGTAAGAGAGGAGACATACAGGTCTACCTCTCAACCTTCCCTGATTTTCAGGGACAACCCAGATTGAGTCTCAAACTCCCAGGCCCTCTGACAATTAGACATTGTTTGCCACTAGAAGTAATGTTTGGATGCTTGTGTCATCTGACATTAATGCTGCAGTCCAGGTCTCTTTGAGAAATGGCTGTCATACAAAGCCCTGCAATATGGCAGGCTTCAGGAGCAGATATGTTCACGGTGCAGGAAATGGCCCTGACAGTAATGATTAGACCCTGAAAACTGGAAGCCCTGTCCATGGTTAACAATACAGGAGGTGGAGAGGTATGCAGACAGGTTCCGGCAGCGGGCAGTAGCCGTAAAGAGGTAGTCCAGTAGTCATGGAGCCAGGTGGGGGAGCAGCTATGAATGAGGGAATCCCAGCAGGTGGTGGCAGCAGACAGCCATGAGGAAGGTCCCAGGAAGAAGGCACAATAACATAGGCGAATGAAGTCAGCTGTGCAGCATGCTGGTCAGAAAGGAATCCAAGGGTTATGGAGCGAATAGCACCTGGGGGAATGTCAGACTGGAATGACTGCAGTACAAGAGAGGTCAGGGCTGCACAGCGAGGTACCAATGTGGAAGCAGTGTCCAGTGGCAAGGTGGAGGAGTGCAGGATGCTGAGGTAGAGGCAGTCCAGAGGGAGTAAGTGAGCTGAATGAAGGTGGCACAAACTGCTTTGCTGCAGAGCTGGAGGTGAGGGGGAAAAAAAGAAACCCCCCTCAAAAAAGGTAAAAGAAAAAACAAATGGAGAGGGAGGATTGGGGGGGGGGACAAACAAAAGGCAGAAGGCAGCAGAGGAAGGGACGGGAGTGAGAAGAGAGGGGGAGTACAGAACAGAGGAAAAACCACCCCCAGCACACAGCATGGAGTGAGTGCAGCGAGTGCAACTCACTCTTAGCAGAGCAGATGTAGCCTGCTTGTTTAAATCGGATGTGGGGAAGAGCTCTTCCCACATAGTTACAGGTGATAGCCTTTCCATTAAAGTGATTTTCTTAGTTTTGTTTTAATAAAGATATCATAGTTACATATTCTTCTTTGAAGTGCCTGTGTGTTTTTTTTTTTACATTTTATGGAGTTGAAGTCTGTTTTTTTTCAGAGCATTTGTTTCCTGACTAGTGCTCCAATTTCCATGCCCCCTTTCAATTCACCGAGGCAGTTTAGTGCAGTGGTTTAAGGCTCTGAGCTGCAAATCTGGTGACATCTAGCAGACAAGACCTGGGTTTGAATCCCAAAGCTTCCACTAGCATACTGTGTGACCCTGAGCAAGTCACTTAACTTCCCTGTGCTCCCAGGTCACTCCTGTAAAAGCTTTCAGCTTAGCGTGCTACTCCTGGAAAACAACTCAAAAAAAAAAAAATTCTATGGCGCTGAACTGTGACACTCTGATGTCATGCAAACGAATTAAACATGGTTGTCAGCATGTGTGATAACAGAGACTATACCAGTGATTCTGACGAATCATCAGCGCTGTTGCCACTCTGTTTAGCTGTGTATTAAGATACATGTGATCGTAATCTGCATGCACAAATACTCATACAGTTATTTTTGCCAGCAAGTGTGTTAGTGTTCCTAAGCCCTCCCATTAAACAGAAGGTCATCACACATCTTTATGTTCAGTTTTATGGACACTGTAAAGTGAAATTTAAAGTATTTTTAATAAAACTCCTCCAGCACTTACTGTTGTTTTCTATTGTGCTTCTCTGTAAGTGTTTCTGTCATTGTATGCCTTGTTAATTTGCTGTTATTGTTAACTCACTTTGTGCAGGTTGGAGACCATTGGAATTCAGCTGCCTCAGTGGACAGTCTGGTCTCTGACTCTTTGCTGGAATACTGATCTTGAGACGTAAGGACTGCTAACATGTCACAGCCTCACTATTCGGCTGAGCTGACAGAAACACTCAGCTGTCAGACGGGAGGTCCCTGTGGAGGAAAATGTAGTCCTGAGTGTCCTCACTCACCACAGTTGATGAAATGTAAATTGTGATGGTGTAGTTTGACTAATGTCTCAAGTAACTGCGAAAAACAGTGCCAAAGCAAGGTTTTCTTATTCCCTTGATGTTTCTTGAAAATGTTGATGTTTTCCAGCTCATCTGTGCTTGAGGTAGTTGTCAGGGACTGCAGTCAGTACTGAAACTCAATCCTATGTGAGCTGTTGTTTTTGTCACTGATAATGTAGGCTGGCAGCTTGTAGTAGTTTTCTCATGATGACTGGATTTATTTGTTAGAGATAAACTGCAATCCTAATTGTATCCCCTATGTGTGTGTGGTGTTTTCAGTTATTGGTTGTGTTCCAATGATTTTGTCCTTCAGTGTAAAAGTCAGCAGTCTCACAAGACTACCGTAGTATCTATGCAGGCTTCATGTGTGGTGCTGCCTAACTGTGGTTTTCATTGGTAAACTGAATTGTTTTCTGCAGTAACACTATTTCTGCTAGTAATACACTGTCAGTGTGTGCCCTGTTCAGCATTAGCTGACTGAAATATGTCACTGTAGTTTTATACAGGGGGCTCAAGGACATGACATTTCAAGCAGTCAGGCATGTATACATCTGCCTGGATGGTGGTAGTTCAGGTGGATGTTAAAGTTCCATGGCACTTATCGAAGAGTATGGGAATTTCCCCAGTGTCCTGGCCAAATTTCCTCATTCACTAAAAATACCACCAACAGCTTAATCTGGTTCAAGGTCAGTTGCCATTCATCTGTATCCTCGAGTCGCGGCCTGAAAATAGGCAGGATTTGTCTAGTGCACTTACCCGGTCAACAAAAGCTAAATAGATAAATAAATAATTCAAACAGGCTCTTAAAAACAAGAAATGAGACCTCCTGATTCTGTGCCCTCAGTTTACACATTTCAGTAAAACAGCAGTAACCCCCCCCCCACCAGAATCAGCACCACACATGACACTTACCTGCAATAAATGCATACTAGTCATTATTTAAATGACTGCGGTGCCCGGAATGGCATATTTCAATTAGGTAATTCTGAACTTGGAACACACCTGCAGCATATTACTATAACAGAAATAGTATTACTGCTAAACATAGTTCAGTTTAACCATGAAAATGAGCATTATGCAGCACCACACATGAAACCTGCATAGACACAATGTCAGTCCCATAAGACCGCTGACATTTACACCGGAGGGCAAAAATCATTAAGATGCACCAATGACTGAGAAATGCCACATACACATAAGAGGGATACAATTGTAATTGCAGCCTTGTTATCACTAACAAATAAATCAAATTACAATGAGAAAACTACCACAAGCTGCCAGCCTACAACATTCAGTGACAAAAAGAACAGCTCGCATAGGACTGAGTTTCAGTACTGACACCAGTCTCTGACAACCACCATGAGCACAGACAAGCAGGAAAATAGAAACACTTTCAAGTAACATCAAGGGAATAGGAAAACCTTGCTTTGGCATTGTTTTTCATAGTTACTTGAGACATTAGACCACACCATCACAATTTACATTTCATTAGTTACGGTGAGTGAGGACACTTGGGACTGTGTTCCCTGCCACAGTGACCTCCCGCCTGACAGCTGAGTGTTTTTGACAGCTCAGTTGGATAGGAAGGCTGTGAAGTGTAATGGTCCTGAGGTCTTGAGGATCGGTATTCCAGTGATGGGCCACAGACAGGACTGTCCACTGAGGTGGCTGAATTCCAAAAGGATCTAAATCTGCTCAAAGTGGCATAACATTAATGGCAAATTAATACGGCATACAATGACAGAAACACACACTGAAAAGCACAATAAAAACAGGACATCAAACACTGGAGGGGGTTTACTAAAAAATACCTTACATTTCACCCTTTGAGTGTCTGTAAAACTGAGCATAAAGATGTGTGATGATGTTCTGTTGAATGGGGGTCTGAGGAACACTGACATACACACCAGCAGAAATAACTGTATGACTGTACATGCAGATTGTGATGACAAGTACCTCAATGCACAGCAAAGCAAAGTGACAAACAGCACCATGATTCATCAAAATCACTGGTATAATATCTGCTATCACATGTGCTGACAGCCATGTTTGTTTCCCTTGCATGACATCATAGTGTCACAGTTCAGCAACACAAATAATTGAAAAGGGGTGTGGAAATAGGAGCCTTAGTCAAGAAACAAAATATTGTGAAAAACTTGAATTCAACTACACATGGAAATAAAAAAAAAAACAAACACACAGACACTTCCAAGAAATGGTATGCAACTACAATATCTTTATTAAAACAAAACTGAGAAAATCACTTTAAGCTATTTAGGTGCAAAGTTTGGGGTTTAACATTGAACACCTGTCTGCTGTGTGTGACCAAACATCAATAGACTGCAAAGCAAGCCTGCTTTTGAATGAACTAATTGTTGTTTGCTATTGTTGTGTATCCCACTGCTGTCCACCATTTGATGAGGCTCAGTGGTGAGCCAGTCAATGAGCAGGAGGGGGTGGAGATCAGTGCTTTAAAAGCCTGTGCTGCAGAACAGCATCTATATCACAGCAATTCCATCTGGCTGCAGTACGAGTAAGTTTACAATCTTCGAATGCTAGTTTAACTTCCTACAGCATTTATGAGTCTGCAATGTGCCTGTATACATGACTGAAGTTTTACAGCTGCTCTGAGAATGATCTGCAGTAAGTTATCATCAGGTGCCACTGAAGTCTGTAACCTGCTAGTTCATCTGTCAGCTGTGTATGGCCAAACATCAACAGACTGCAAAGCAAGCCTGATTGTGAACAGGGCTTCAGTTAATTTTTTTTGGGTGAAAGTCAAATACTTCCATGGATTGAAGAAATTTGGAAGGCATTTTAGTTTTACTGGAGTCAAAATACTCCAGCTTTCAATTTTTTGGAAGTCAAACTATTTTCAGTTGACAAATTTTGGCAGTCAAAATACTCCAAGCCCTATAGTTTTGGAAGTCAACTCATTGGCCTTCTGAATACGTCACTGGCTGCAGGCAGGTAAAAGGGAGTTAAACCGGGGAACAGTGACCACTAGTCACTGTGGTTTGAAATCACAGAAAGAGCAGAACCAAACCAAACAAAAACACATATCCTGGATTTTAGGGAGGCAGACTTTGGGAAACTGGGGAGATACTTTAAAGAGGCATTAAGGGGAATGGGGCAGGAATCAGGGGTTGAGAAACAGTGGGCAGTATTTAAAATGGGGATTACAAGAGCAACATAATTATGTATTAAGCAGGTTAGCAAGAGGAAAAGGAAGAGGAGACCATTATAGTTTTCCAAAGAGGTAGCAAAGAAAGTGAAAGCCAAAAGATTGCATTCAGGCAATACAAAAAGACACAGGCAGAAGGGGATAGGGAGAAGTACCAGGAGAAGTAAAAGGAGGCAGGAGGCCAGTAAGGGAAGCCAAAGCTCAGACAGAAGACACATTGCAAAATCAGTTGGTAGAGGGACAAACCCTTTACAGGTACATATGAAAAGGAAAGGCAAAGGAGGGATAGTGAGACTGAAGGAGGAGGATGGGGCTGTGGAGGATGACAAATGGTAAAGGTGACACATTGAACAGGTATTTCTGCTCAGTCTTTACTGAGGAAGAGGAGGGTAATGGGTCTGCATGGAGCACACAGGGGTGAGAATAGTGCAGAAATGGACACAAGTCCCTTTAGATGAGAAAGGGTCCTGAAGGAAATGGAAGTAATAGGAGTTGATAAAGCAATGGGGCCAGATGGGGTGCACCCCAAAGTCCTTAAAGAACTAAGAGAGGTGGTGGCTGAACCTCTGGCTATCCTGTTTAGCCGATCACTGGAAACAGGGGAAGTACCCAAAGACTGGAGGATAGCAGATGTAGTCCTCTTATACAAAAGTGGGAACAAAGAAGAAGCGGGGAACTACAGACCAGTCAGCCTCACCCTCGGTAGTGGGGAAGATCATGAAGGACTACTGAAGGAGAGATTGGTGTAACATCTGGTTGTCAATGGACTCACAGGACCCAAGGCAGCATGGTTTCACTCAGGGATGGTCATGTCAGACCAACCTCATTGAATTTTTTGACTGGGTGACTAGGAGGTGGATTAGGGGAGGGCAGTGGACATGGCCTATCTGGACTTCAGCAAGGTCTTTGACACTGTGCGACATAGAAGACTATTGCACAAACTGGGGAATATGGCTGTGGACAGGACAGCAGTGTGGTGGGTAGGTAACTGGCTGGGCGGCAGGACACAGAGGGTGATGGTAAATGGCTGTCACTCCACAGAGGGAAGAGTGACCAGTGGGGTACCACAGGGATCAGTGCTGGGACCGGTCCTATTCAATATCTTCATCAGTGACATTGCGAAGGACCTAGAAGGCAGAATTTCACTGTTCGCTGATGATACAAAGCTCTGTAACAGAGTAGACACACCAGAGGGTATAGACAGAATGAGAAGGGACCTGCAGAAACTTGAAGAATGGTCAGGAGTTTGGCAGTTAGAATTAAATGCAAGGAAGTGCAAGATAATACATATGGGGCACAAAAACCCTGGCACAATATATCAGTTGGTGGGGGAGGATATAGCATGCAGCAAGCAGGAAAGGGATCTTGGGGTTATCATCTCTGATGACCTCAAGGCAGGGAAACAGTGTGACAAGGCAGCAGGTAAAGCAAATAGGATGCTGGGATGCATAGGCAGGGGCATCACCAGCGGGAAAAGGGAGGTTATAATTCCACTATACAAGACACTAGTGAGGCCCCATCTGAAGTACACTGTACAGTTCTGGAGACCTTACCTACGTAAGGACATAGACAGGGTAGAGAAGGTTCAGAGAAGGGCAACAAAGATGGTGCATGGATTGCATCACAAGTCCTATAAGGACAGGTTGAAGGAACTGAACATGTACTCGCTGGAGGAGAGGAGGGAGAGAGGGGATATGATAGAGACATACAAGTATCTTACAGGGAGGAACAGGGTGCAGCTATACACTATTTTTAAGTGAAAAAGATGTTCCAGGACTAGAGGGCATGGGATGAAGTTGGAGGGAGGACGATTCAGAGGAAATGTGAGGAAGAATTTCATCACAGAACGGGTGGTGGACAAGTGGAACACCCTGTCAGAGGAAGTGGTGGGGGCTGAAACAATCACGGGATTTAAGAATGCATGGAATAGACACAAAGGAATTCTGGAGGTCAGGGGTAAGGGGCAACAGACTTCTTGGAAAACATAAACTGAACTTACAAGCTCAAATGGGCAGACTGTGTGGACCATAGGCCCTTATCTGCCGACACTGTCTATGTATCTATGTATGTAAGTAACTTACTTAACAGGTGCAAATTGCACAGTAACATTGGAGTGAAATACTAGTAGCTATAGCAGGGCAGGGCAGGGCAGGCTGATCATGCAGACGCAGACACTGCACAACACAAACTATCATTTATTCACTCAATGGTGATGAATAACATCTAGCCACCTGCTCACTGCTGAGAGTCAGACTGGCCTAGCTGTATGGTGGAATCAGTCTGCTGCCAACTGGAGAACAAGGTTTTTTACATTTTGATGTGGACATTTTGCTCTGGAACTGGCTGTGGGGAATCAGAAGCAAATCGGAGGTACTACTATTTACTACTACTAAAGTACTCAGCTCCCAGGGAAGAAGGTACTTCTATTGAAGTGGCTGCTAGTTTTACCGTGGGGAAAGTAACTGGCTGCCCTACAGTCACATCACTGAAATGTTTCTTTTTGGGGGGGCATATTACCTGGCTTTCTCCAGAGACTCCTCCTCTCCACTCCACCACAGTCCACCTTCCTTGTTTCAGTTCTGACCATAGCATGACCGATCACGCAGCTCAGGCTCCTCCAGCTCCCAGTCTCACCCTCTCTCCACTCTGCCTGTCATCACACCCTGGGCCATGAGGAGCCTGCCCCACACCATCTGCATGTGTAGTCTACTGCCCTTTGCTCTCTCTGAATCCTTGAGTCAACGGGCAACTGGGGTAAGCGCAGGCAGTAGAGTAAACTCTTCATGCATCTGTATCACTCCACACTGGATTCATAGGTCCCAAGTTTCAGCAACTGGAATGCTGGTCACCACGGCCAAGGAGCAAGGATGGGGGTTGGGGGGCCTTGGAAATGATGAACCTTTTAAATTAAATTGAATCATGGCCTAGTCATCCAGTCTCCCCCAGTCAGGCCAGTTCTCAGTGAGCAAGCCCAACTGTCAGAGCAGTGAGCAGACCTGACATATCCACATACTCCAGTAAGTATGATCCTTTTCATTTATATGATATCTCTCTGTCTCTCTCTGTCTCTCTGTCTCTCTGTCTCTCTGTCTCTCTGTCTCTCTCTCTCTCTCTCTCTCTCTCTCTCTCTCTCTCTCTCTCTCTCTCTCTCTGCCATGACTGAGCTGAAATCAAGAGCTGCAGAGCACCAAGAAATAAACCCGACTGAATTATAGGACAAAAATTCTTGCTTGAGAGACAGAGCTCACTGTGCTGCACCTCAGATAAGGGAGATACCTAGCTTTTAAGCCCCTTGCAGACTTGACTTAAGTTCTGCATTAAAAAGTTCATTTAAATCAATACTGCCACATTTTTCACCATCTTCCTTCAGAGCTGCACTACACTAAATCATATCAGAATTTAAAACAAGGACTTACTGTGCACCATTCTTTCTCTGGGTTCCCTTTGACAGGCTGTACAGCCTGTACTGAGGGCCACTGTGAAGACCACTCCTTCTGGAAGCTGATCAAAGAATGCTTCCTCCTCTTCTTCTTGCCCGCCATGATGTCTGACACCCCAGACTGGTCCAGGCCATCCTCCACCTCACTATTTTGGCTATCATGGTCAGACATCGTGACCCGAATTAGTGAGTGCAGCTTAATTAAAATTCCGCACTAATCTGACTATCCCTTGCTGCAGAGCTGTTCTCCATGGTGAATTGCCCGCTCAAAAATGTCCACATGGCACATTCTGTGGCTGCACAGTGGAGCCAAGAGGCAGGGAACTAGTGCTGTGCAGGTGTGCGCTGTCATTGTGCTTCTGCAAGGACTCAGAAAGGATCCATAAAGTGGGTTTGGCCATGGGCTTGTGGGCGAGTGGGTTTAAAGGTCCAAAAAACCAACTCTGAAAATGATACTTTTTCTGACACTAGAAGTCAGAATAATCGGGGGACATCTGGTAACACTAGGGGGAATGCCTTTTCAGATTTGTTCAAAAATAAGTTGGAACAAGCCCCCAGGAAAAATGCAGTAAGGTTAAAATATAGAGGAGGCTTGCAGGAACATGAGGTCTTGTGAGCTGCAAATTACATTGTGCAGGACTGGTAAATTCATGTCAGGATTTTGTGATGTAATACAATCCAGGATTTGCTTTTACTAGGTCCTGTTGTGCCTTCTCTATTTGTGACTTTAGCCTGGTCTTTGTAAACAGCATTGCGGAGTGCCACCATGTGGTCATGTTTCTCCTTCCGTGAACTACTCTCGTATTTGACAGATATTGTGTCAGCTTTCACCTTACTTGTTGTCTGCTCTCTAGTCAGCTGTGTATCAATTACAGCCATCTCTTGTGTGAGCTCTGGGTCAACTGGTGCGGAGCTCATTAACACAGACTCCAAAAAACAAGGTTCTGTTTCTGTGTCTGAATTTAATTCACCTGCCGACTCACACATATCATGCTGATTAGGTGAGTCTTTGTCCAGGTATATCCTTTTCTCCATTGGTACCACTGTTTTCACTGCTGTAACTGGCACTGTGCCTTCTTTCTGCATAACCTTTGTAACAGAACTCATGGGGGGTAGGTATCATGGGTGAGGAGATGCGGGGGAGGGAGCTCTCATGGATGAGGAGATGCAGAGATGCCTAGTAATACTTGTGAGCTCTGTTGGAGGCTTTGTTTGAAATCCTGTAATTGGCATTGTTGGGCAAATGAATGTCTGTGATGTTTTTTGATGGTAGCTTAACCTCAGTGGTCAATTGGTGGTGGGGAAAGATATGTCAGGTGAGTGTATGTCGGGAAAACGTATGGATCCCATTCAATCCATGTCCAGAATAAACGTCATGTGTCATCTTCCCTCTCAGAGCATACTTTCAGGGATCCTCTCACTGTGGTCAGTGCAGCCTCACAACAGGTCAGGCTGACAGCATTTTATAATGAATACAGTTGACAAACATGCAAACATACAAGCAGACAAATAATAAATGAAGTGGCCATGAGGAGCTGGGAGTCATCCATCCCAGAAACCAAGGTTTGTGAGTCAGTTTGGGTTTTGTGCTCTGGGGAACAAAAGGGGGGCAGAAAGGTCACACTGTAAAGGGACAGGCTGGACAGCACACCCCACCTGATCTTTACAGACCCCATACTTCTTCCTCTCAGTTCAGTCAGTGACTTTTAATCACTGCTGGCCTGGCTGGTTCCACACTATGTGGCTCCTAAATTTACAGCGCAGGTCTGACTTGTTAGTCACTTGTCTGCATCTCACTCTGATCACCTCTGGTTCCTTACAGTCACAATGACTGAAAGACAGCTTAGGCATCAAATGGACTGTGCTTGCAAGAATCAAATGCTGCGGACAGGTTATGGGGCATGGGGGCAGTTGGCATTTGGAAAGACAAAAAGGCGACTACCATAGCAACCCCATAGCAACTGGCAACCCTCCACACAGGATTAAAAAAAAAAGCGTAAAAACCTGACATCCACACCATGAAAAATGGATGTCAGCCTTGAACAAAGGAAATGGTGTTGGACATCAATCACTCCAGAGACTACATTTTTGGACATTTTGAGCTAAATTATGGATGTATAATATGTCCAAAAAGGAGTTATCTGAAGGGCTGCTTGTGAATGAACTAACTGTTGTTTGCTATTGTTGTGTGTCGTACCATTGTCCTCCAATTAGACGGGTCTCAGCGGCGAGCCAGTCAATGAGTGGTTTCAGCTGGGAGGGGTAGAGTGTGGTGTTTTAAAAGCCCATGCTGCAGTATAGTATCTAGATGACAACAATTCCATCTGGCTGCACTACGAGTGAGTTTGTCATCACTGAATGCTAGTTTAACTTCCTACATCATTTGTAAGCCTGCAGTGTGCCTGTATATGGTACATGATTGAACTGTTACAGCTGCTCTGAGAATGATCTGCAGTAAGTTATCACCAGGTGTCACTGAAGTCTGCAACTTGCTAGTTCATCTGTTTGCTGTGTGTGACCAAACATCAATAGATGACAAAGCAAGCCTTCTTGTGAATGAGCTAATTGTTGCTTGCTATTGTTGTGTTCCACAGCTGTCTGCCAATTAGAAGGGTCTCAGCAGTGAGCCAGTCAATGAACAGCTTCAACTGGGAGGGGTGGGGCATGGTGCTTGAAAAGCCCTGCTGCATAACAGTGCAAGCACTGTGCACAAGCATGAGTGGTGCAAGTGCCACTCAGAGTAATAAATCTCAGTTTTAAAGTATGTTAGATTGGATAGAAAGTAAGTTTAGCAATGTTTCTTAGCCTAACCAGGATGTTTTCCATATTTGGGGCTCTTTTGGTTCTACTAGGCAGCGGGAGGGGGTACCTAAATGTTTCTATAGAAACAAACCTAGTTACTGTACCGCAGATACATTTTTACCCAATGCTTACTTAAATCTGGAATTTCCTAGTATGTAGTGCTGGGATTGGGACTTATGCAAGATAACTGTTTCTTATCTATGGATTTATATTTTAATTAAAACAACTTTGTTGTCACTCTTCATTTAATGCTAATTTGAAAAGAACAACAACAAAAAAAAAAACTCATGCCTTTTTCCTGACATTTTATTTTATTACTACTACTTTCCTCTGGAAATGTACTCTCTAACCCAGGCCCAATTGATTCCCATAGCAATTTTTCACTGCATGAGTTGGCGTCCCATGCCAACTTGAGTGTTGTTCATTTAAATGCTAGGAGCATAGTGCCCAAACTTGATTGCCTAAAGACATGGATTGCAAGTGCAAATCGTGGCATATTTGCACTTTCAGAAATGTGGCTAAACTAAAACATTGTTGACTCTGATATAACAATAAACCATTATAACATCTTTAGACAAAATCAGATGAATATTGGGGGTGGAGTGGCAGTATATCTAAGGGATACTTTGGGGGGCTTGGTCAAAGTTTCAGAATCAATCCCGAAATACTTGAATTTATTAATTTTACAAATAACAGGTTCCCAAAAGATTAATTTTCATTTGGCAGCATGTTATAGACCCCCCAGCTCCCTCTGATTCATTGCATACATTTAGTTTCCTAATTGCACCATACTCAGAGCAGGAATTTCTCTTGTTAGGGGATTTGAACTTGAACACGATGCATCCCTATATAGAACTGTGTAATCAGCAAGCTGCACAGAATGTAACTCATCTAATAAACAAACCAACTAGGCCTCACAAGTCTTGTACTGATAAAGATACTTTATTGGATTTAATTTTGACAACAATGCCTCATAAGTATGTTTCTTCAGTGTTTGACTCTGATGTTAGTGATCATTGTTATATAGCTTGCATAAGACATAGTGTGAAAAATAATCTACCCGCACTTATTTTATTTCACAAAATGTTAATTTATTTTGTGAACAAGCATTTTTACATGATGTTAACATCATAAATTGGTCCTTTATGTACAGTTTCCCTGAGATCAATACAGCCTGGGACTATTTTAAATCCTCCTTTCTGGATATTATAGGAAAGCAAGCACCAAATGTACATAAAAGGGTGAGAAATAGGGTTTCTCCATGGATTTCTAATTACCTGGAAAAATTTATAAAGGATAAAGAACAATTTTGGCATAAAGCAAAACAAACAGAATTAGAGTGTGACAGGTTGGCATACAGAGTGATAAGAAATAAATGCACAAGGGAGATTAGAAAAGCTTATTTTGATTATTATATGGAATAGTTGTCTGTCTTTTCTAGGAATCCAAGAAAGACTTAGAATGAAATAAAATCATTACAAGAGAAGGCAGTAACACATACTCTACCTAATACCTTCATACATAATGGAAAGTTTATACAAGATCAAAAAAAAAGCAAGTTACTGCATTTAATAACTTTTTCTGCAAAGCTAGTCTGTCATTTGAAAAGGAATACATATGTATATATATGCCCTCGGTTACTCCTGACACTGATTTTTGTTTTCATAAAGATAGACCTTTGTTCTCATTTAAAGAAGTTGGCACAGGAGAGGTCACTAAGGATTATTAAGGAAGTTAAAGGGGAAGTCTCCCATAGGTCCACACCAATATTTTCCCAACTCCTTATGTGTAACTGTTGTGTGCCTTCTCCAGTTGCCAGCAGTCCTATTGCTGTCCAGATCTAGATTATAAATAAAAATATACAGCCCCCCCAAAGTTATCAAAGTGTTTGTCCTCCATTTTACCATCAATGTTGCTGGAGGATGATGTCATCAGAGCAACAGATAATGGTACTGCACTAAATGCAGTTCCACCAGTAGACCAAACCCACAATGTTTGGTTCCCCACTTGAGTAATGGAGGAACCCTTTAAGTGTTGTTCACATCCTGAAGTGCAGGTCTAATAGGGACTAGGACCATGTGAGTGTGATGCAGCACTACTTTGAGGTATATATAGTATTCATGTAAGGAAGTGCCTGTATGTGTTGTGTTACTGTTTCTGTTAGCAAAAAGTTTACCCAATAAATGACTCTGGGTACAACAAGAGTTTTAAGTGGTATTATGCAGCTGTTGTATTATGGTGTGTGTTAACATTCTCTGTTTGATTGACACCAGCAGTGAGAAACAATCTTGCAAATAGGCCCCTTTCCCTTTGTAACTAGGCAGTCAGTGATTGGATGGCTGCTATAAGGCAATAAATAATTCAGCTATGGCAAGGAATAGGTTACCAGGAGAGCACAGACACAAGCACTGGGGGGGGGACTCTGGTTCAAATCCTACTAGAGTGCCTTACCCTCTAACCCTTAAGAAGTTCCCCTAACCTCCTTAGAAACTGTGATGGCCCCACAGGTCCATGGTTTAAAAGTGCCCCAATTCCCATTATAAATCATTAGCAGTGATGTGAGAGCTACAGCACTTCACTTTCAAGGTACTAAGGATAAGCTGTGGCAGCCCCCCTTTGTAATGCCAGCATTTGAAGTAGGATGTCCTTCACAAATCAGATGCTACACCTCAGCTGTTGTAGGTAAAGACACTAATCAGTTTCTGTTTGTAGTGCTCTGTATTTGCTTAGCTCATTCCTCCCATGTCATATGCATTCTGTGTCTTGGTATTTCCAGTCAGAAACTCAGATTTAAGGAGCATTTAAAATGTAAAACAATACACTTTATAAAGTAAACGATCTAGCTCTCTATTTTCAGGATGCTGAAAGGGGAAGTGTATAAGTCAGTGATGAAAGTGAACAGGAATGCACAGGAACTCAGTCCCTGTACATTTTTTGCAGCAGGACCAGAGTTCCTGTACTTATTCCCACTGACACTGGAACTGAAATTCTTAAACCAGCAACATAATGACAGTTTCTGGGCCTGTGACCTGAAATCAGGGTTTCCATAACAACAATTGACTTGTACAACAATGCTGTTTTCCTAGAAATAGTTCAGTATCTCTAACTGAATCTACTAGTGCCTAAACAGATAGCTATGTCACGACACAGCTATCCTTCAGATTGAGGATCTTCATTCTGCATTTCATATTTGCCAATGCCTGAGTTCCTGTACTTCTTGTCTACCACTTGCACCACTGGTATAAGTCAGTCTTGTGTGATCCTTTGGTAAACTGCCCAGGCTCATCTTGTAACAAATCTTCTTAAGGGTGCTCACCTGGTTCAATACAGAGTGACTGATTGACTGATTGACTGATTCAGTCTACTGCTTTCCTCAACATGTTACAACTGTCTCACAGAGAGAAATGAGCAGTGCAAAGAAACAGCTTTTGTTTCCTGTGAATAAAATACTATTAGATGTATTATTTGCTCTACACATACAGTATTAAGGCTACAGGTACTACTCCCTTTGTGAATTGCATGACAGAACTGCCTTAAGCCATTGCAAACAAACTAAAATCAGGCTAGACAGCATTGACACCCTTATGTTTTGTTCTGCACTGTTGCTGCAGTGACATCTAGGAATGGGAGGGGCTGTATTACAAGTACCTCATTTGCATGTAAATGGAGGCTTGCTTGACATTTTACTACTTTGTATCAGAGCCTCAAACTCTAGATATGTGTTGCAATAGAAGAAATGGCTGATCTCTTATTGACATATGTACAGTACTTGATGTAATGTATAATAAATGCATCAGATATATCCAAATCATACATATACAGGAGTCTTCTCCTTTAAGGAGCTAGGAGGCTGTCAAGCCCTTGCATGCTCCTATCTTGTATTGTTTATAGTAATAAAGACTGTGTGCAGATAATAATAGGTTATCTAGTCCCATTTTAAATTCCTCTCTAATTTTACTAGTGATAACCTTTATTGTTATGTAGTTCCATGGGTTGATAATTCTATTGGTGAAAAAATATTTCCAGCTTTGGTGATTAAAGTTTTTAACAACTAGTTGGAGAAGATAACCTCTGGTGTCAAGAGAGGAATTTTTGATTTCGAATCCCAGTTCCATCAAAAGTTATGGGTCCTGCATGATGTTGCACATAAAGAGCAGGTCGCTTCTGAGTCGCCGCATAGCCAGGGGCATCAAGTTGAGGGAAAGGAGTCTGTTTTCATATGTCTTGTTACAGAGCCCCTTAATCTGTTTAGTGTATTTCCTTTGTACATTTCAAGCAATTTGAATTCAGATTTCATATATGATGACCACAACTGTGATGTGTATTCTAAATAGAGATGTTGCAAAATTTTATTTTGCCTGTGAAATTGCAGTGAAATTGGCAATTTTGCTACTTAAAATATTTCACGAAATTTCAGAGAAATAGTGAAATTTCGCCCAAACCTTTGCCCGCATCTCCATGTACCCCTCTGAGTCCCTGGTGTCTTGTGGTGCCCACCTGGCCTATCACTGGCCAAATTCAAATCAAGAACTCCCCCAGTCACCCTGAGCCCTGGCCCTATATCTTTGTAAAAAAAAAATAAAAAAATCCCCTCCCGTGTCTCTGGTGTCTAGTGAACGCCCCCAAGCTGATCACCAGCTGAATTCAAATGAAGAACTGAAGATCCCCCCTCCTCCTCCAGGCACCCTGAGCCCCGGCCCACAATCTTTGTGAAAAAAAACAATCCCCTTCAATTTACCTGGTAACTAGGTCCCCCCCCTCGGCTGATCACCAGCTGAATTCAAATTAAGAACCCTCCCTCCTCCCCTAGTCACCCTGAGCCCTGGCCCCATATCTTTGTAAAAAAATCCCCTTCCCTGTCTCTGGTGCCTAGGGGAACCACCACCCTGTCTTAAGTCAGAGCCCACCTTGCTCTCCCATACCCCAGTTGGGCCACTGGCACAGCTCTCCACTCACCTCCAAGGCCAGCAGCCTGTCTGAGCACTCAATGAATGAGCATTTGAACAAGCGTGCTCAGTCATTGACGCCAGGCTGAGCACTGCCAGCTCAGAAGTGGTGGAGGGCTGAGCCGATAACTATTGAACGTGGGATGGGAGAATGAGCTCTGACAAGTGAGATGAGTCACTAGACACCAGGGACGGGGACAGAGGCTTTTTTTACAAAGATGGTGCTGTTCATGGTGACTGCGGAGAATGGAGGGTTCTTAATTTAAATTCAGCTGGTGATTAGCCATGGGGGCACTAGGCACCAGAGGCATGGGAGGGGATTGTTGTTTTTTTTCACAAAGATTTGGGGCCAAGTCTCAGGGTGACCGGGGAGGAGGGAGGGTTCTTTATTTGAATTTTGCCAGTGATCAGTCCAGGTGGGACCACTAGACACCAGGGACATGGGAGGAGGGGATTGTTTTTTTAGGAAAGATTGGGGGCTGGTGGCAAAATTAAGAAATTTCACCCACAGGTGGTGAAATTTTGCCCACAAGTGGCAAATTTTGCCAGTTCATGGGTGAAACTTCACTTGCCTAATGGGCAAACTGTTGCATTCCACCAGCAAAATATTTTGCTTAATGCACAAATTCTGCTAAATATTTCACCCAGCGAAATTTTTGAATTTTGCACAACACTAATTCTAAGTAAGGTCTAGCACATACCCAGTAAAGGGACATCAGGACCTCTGAGTCCCTTGATTTAATATTCTGGGTTATTGACCATATGACCCAATTCACTCTAATAATGAATTAACAATTAGGTCTTTACGGAACTTAACAAAGCTGATGTTGAAAAAGGGGAAGGTCATGATAACATCAATCCCATTTTTATAAAATGGCTGCAAAAAAGTTTAGCACCTCACATAACACATCTTTAAATTTGTCTCTACAAAATTTTGGTATTTGCACAATAAATTTTCAGCATGACCTTTCTGTTATCCCCATTGTGCGCTACAAAGGCGGAAACACGTTTTGGCAGGATGTGAAAAATGACAGCTGTACTGCTCATAAGGAAGTGTGGTAAAATGGCAATGTTGAAAATGTGGAGTGGAAATATTGAAAATTCGCAAACTTACGAAGCGTGCATGCAAACTGTGCAATGCACGCTCATAAAACAGTCATTGTTAGGAATTTTTTCACCAAATTTTCAACATTGGCATTTTAAAACCTCTGCTAATGAACAGTGTCACTGTGATTGCCTTACTGTGTACCATACATTGATTTCACACACCGACTGCACCATTGTGCAGTACATGGGCGGAAACACATTTTAGGCAGGATGTGAAAAATGACAGCTGTACTGCTGATAAGGAGGTGTGGTAAAATGGCAATGTTGAGAATCTGGAATGAAAATATTGAAAATTTGCAAACTTACGAGCGTGCGTAGGAACTGCACAACGCACACTCGTAAAACAGTTAATTTTAGGAATTTGTTCACCAAATTTTCAACATAGCCATTTTAAAATCTTTGCTCATGAACAGTGACACTGATTTTCTTAATGTGTCCCATACATTGATTTAGCACACCGACTGCGCCATTGTGTGCTACATGGGCGGAAACACGTTTTGGGCAGGTTGTGAAAAATGACAGCTGTACTGCTCATAAGCAGGTATGGTAAAATGGCAATGTTGAAAATCTGGAGTGAAAATATTGAAAATTCTCGAACCTATGAGCCTGCGTAGGAAGTGCACAACGCACGCTCGTAAAACAGTCATTTTTTGGAATTTTTGCACCAAATTTTCAACATGGGGTTTTTGGGACTCCTTCTCATGAATGGTGTCACTGTCATGGCATTATTCAGGCCTGAAGGGTGATTTCACGCAGTGACTGCGAAATCACCCTTCGGGCCTGAATAACGCCATGACAGTGACATCATTCATAGAAGGGGTCCCATAAACCCCATGTTGAAAATTTGGTGTAAAAATTCCCCAAAATGCCTGACATATGCAATAAAGTTGAAAACCTCCTATCTAGCCCATTATACAGCTTACCGGCATTTCCTCAGTTCGCGGTCGGCTTTGAAGAGTGCAGACGTGTTCCTGGTCCACCGAAGATCATCTCGCCAAGCTCCAGAGGTAAGTATGGGGTGAGGGGGGAGTGGGGAGGCTGGGTGCACAGTGGGTGGGTGCAGTTTGTAGGAGGGGGCAGGGAGACTGCGTGGGATGGTTTTTAATTTGCAGTGGGGGGTTTTGACTGGTGATGATGCGGGACATTTGCCATGCTGGGCTGGGCTCCCAGCATGGCAGAAGATGGCTGGGAGGGTGCCATGGAGCCGAAGGGGGATTGGGCACCCTCATCCGCAGACAACCCGGGACCTTTGCCATGCTGGGGTGGGCTCCCAGTGTGGCAGAAGATGGCTGAGGGGGCTGTGGAGCTGATGGGGGACTGGGCACCCCCATCGGCAGACAACCCAGGACCTTTGCCACGCTGGGGTGGGCTTCCAGCATGGCAAAGATTTGGGGGGGTGGCATGGCGTGGGGGGGTGGGCGTCTTGAGGGATGCGGCATGATGCGGTGCTCTGTATGACAGCTATGGTTTTCTTGGGCGAAGACCACGCTGTCATACTGACTCCATACCCATTAGTGCAGGACCGCCACGCCTCCAGCGGAGCAGGGGATTGAAAGGGAGGCACACCTCCAAAAGTGTGCTACTCTCCCAAAATGTTCCTTGCACATGCGCGCAAGTGAACGTAAAAAGGACACAATACCACCTAAGTAGTATCTAAAGTAACATAGAGGATAATGCCTGATGTACAGGTGATAACCATGGTGTAATCATCTCGAGTGGTTGCTGGGGCATCAGTAAACCTTGAGAGTGTAGCTCAAGAGGTTTACAATTGCCCTAGCAACCAAAAGAGATGATTACACCATGGTTATCACCTGTACACCAGGCATTGTCTTTAATAGTGTATGGGACTCGACATAACAGGTTACCCCCCCAAACACAAGTAATTTAGCCTTACCTTATTAATGAATCTGCACTACAGCTACATGACTGTGTAGGAAAACAATTTATTAGGATACACAGACTGAATAGCAGTGGGCCAAAATAGCACCAGAGTTAAAATCTCTATCAGACATAGTTGCTAGACTCAATAACAGTAAACTGAGACAACTGGAATGTTATTTTAATATTCTACTGAGGCTAACAATCACATTCTAGGTGTGTAGAATACTGAATTACACTGGCATTTCATTTTGTAAACCCACTGCTATGACATAGATGAGACGGGTTTATACGGTTCTGACATCACAGCAGTGGGATTACACGGTTGTAATCTGCTTGATTTCAGTGGGTAATAAGGGCTACCCATACATTATAGATGAGATATCTTTACTTCTCTTAATTTAGGTAATTGTACACCAGCTGTTTTTTTTAGATTTATCAAAGGCATTTGATACCATTGATCAGACAGTTTTGAACAGGTTGAAAAAACATAGAAATAGACTTTTCTGCACTGTCTTGGTTTCAATCTTATTTATCATTTTTTCAGAACTATGTAAAAGCAGGTAACTTCAAATATGATATGTTGGTATCCACCTGAGGTGTTCCACAGGGCTCAGTCCTTTGACTCCTTTTTAAATATATGTTAATGAGCTTCCATTTCACTGCTTTGTTCTATCCAAAATGTATTTATATGCAGACTCTACCATCTTGCATACCAGTCACAAAGATTTGAATACAGCAGTGGATATTACACAACAGGATTTGTATAGAATGCAACCTGCTTTGCTGGATCTGAGGCTACTTTTACATGTCAAAAAACCCAATGGTTGATTTTTTCAAGAAAAAAAGCAGATTTTTCTAATTTTAAAATATATTCCAACAATGGTGCCAACATATTTAGGACACTAAGTTACGAATATTTGGGTATGGTGTTGGATGTGCATGAAACATTTAAATCCCATATTGAATATATTTCCGCAAAACTAAAATGTCTATTAGGGTTTCTTTATAAAACTAATTGTACTTTAGTTTTTTGCTAAGAAAACTGTTAGTCACTTCTTTTTTTCTTTTGGTTATTGACTATGGTGACTGAATTTATAAAAACACTACTAAATTAATATTGTGTATTCTTGATCCCCTCTATCATTCTGCATTGAGAATTATCTCTGGATTACCATAGAAAACTCACCATTCTCAACTGTATTCAACTGTAGGATGGGAATCATTACAGAACAGAATGTTACAAAATTGGTATTTGTTTACACATAATTTTGTTATTGGTAAACTTTCCTTGTTTCTCATGAAATTGGTGAACATTAAGCAAAAAGACAAATATAACTTAAGATCAAGTAAGTTACCAAAATTTATTGCACCTAGATTATGTTTAAAAGTAGGTGACTACACTCTCTCTATCTCTGTTTCTCAGACCTGGGTAGAGTAAAAGAATACATTAAAACTGGGTGCAGTACCCTCAATTTCACATTTTATACTACTCGTAACTGGCCTCATTCATAAAGCATGTGCATGCTATGACTGATAACTAGTTTTATAAATGATTAAAGTAATCTATATTCACAACATGAATATTAGGTATTTTTAAATGTTTTATGTTAATCTGTTTTTTCTAACTTGTAATTGGACGCAGTTGTAAAAGAGAGTTTCTCTCAACTTGCCTACCAATAAATTTGATGATGATTTGATGATAGATAGATAGATGGATGGATGTATTTATTCCAGGGCCATTTTGAAAGTTTCAGGGATTGCATGTGCTTTTGTAATTACTGGACAAAAGAATGTCAGTGAAAAATTGACAGTGTTTCTTTAATATTTGCTGAGCTATGGACTGATATATCTGTCCAGAATTCCTATATGTTCTAATTCTATCAGAAAATAGAGGTCATGACAGGCATTTCTTGAAAAATGCCCTAAAGTATTTGGGGATTTGTAGTTGTTCATGTGAGTAGATGTTTAAAGTGACAGAAAAATATAAATAAGTCAGTTTTACAAGATGCCCAAAACATTTCAGAAAATTAAATGGGGAAAGGCAAAGTATCAATATAAAAGGGCCCTCACAGGGAACCCACTTTTTTAATCATTTGTTTACCCATGATAGTCAAACTGAGGCAGCTCATTTTCAGCAAGTTCTTACAGGAACAATGCAAGGATGAAGCTTTTTTTTTTTTTTCAGCTCACGTCCCTATTTGTTATTATAGAATGGGTCAGGGAAATTCATACTCCTGATTGACTGAGACAGGCTGGCAGCTGTGCATTAATCTAAGCATATAGTTCACTGAACAAAAAGTACCAGAGCCTGCCTGCCCTTAAAATAAAACAAGTATTTGTCAATGCTGAATGTTTGCTTGCTGGTATTGTTTTATTTATTTATTTAATTCACAAATCGGATTTAGAAACTTTTGAGTCAAAGACTCATTTACAAAGGCACCTCGTCACAGGGAGGGGAGACAACACATTTGTGAAGCAAGACAGTGGAGAACAATACAGGTGAGACACAAAAGAGCATACAACACGAGGCATTTTGGTGAGCAGAATAGGTGAGATACAGAAAAACATACAAAACTAAGCTATTTAGTGTCCCAGTGGAGCACGCAGGTTACAGTTCATGGTGTACAGACTACAACAAGCTCTTCTAAGTAAACTACCACCTACCTAATACTATAAGAGACAGATTGTTCCAGAACAGCGCTCTTGGAAAGCTCTATAATGGGCATTTACAGCTCCGATTGTCTGTGAGGTGTTTGCATAGGGTGATTTTGAAAGGGCCAATTTTAGAGATGTTTGTATTGTGAATGAGGAGGGAGTTATACCAAGAAGATGCTCTGTAGTAAAAAGACCTTTGGGCAAATGAAGTCCTAGCTCTAGGCAGCTGGAAGGTGGCTTTGGTAGTATTGGGGGTGACGACCAAATGGGAGGCCCATTGAAGGGGTGTAGTGACTCCTGGGGGACATAGCCCAAATAGAGCCTTTTTTGCCAGTATATAGGTGTGGTATTGCAGGCATTCTTCAAACACGAGTATGTTAGAGGCAGAGTAGAGCTGGCATATGTGAGTTCTGCTGGGGGCACTGGTCAGGAGCCTGCAGGCTTTGTTGATAGAGGTCTGGACTTTGGTGGGGGCAGTGGGGTCAGCAGCTGCATAGGTAGGGAGTCCATAATCCATTCAAAGACAGGATGGAGGAAGTGATAGCCAGCCGTAGGGCAAACTCAGGGAGGCAGTCTTTGAGGTGATAGAGGAGTCCAATCCAGGAATTCATGGTAGAGGACAAACAGTTAAGATGGACATGGAAGGAGAAAGCAGAGTTGAAGGTGATGCCCAGGTATCTGTATGTTGATACCTGTTCAAGGGGGTGGAGGGTGCTGGGAATGATGCGAAGGGGAGCATTTCTGGTGTTACTTTGGTGGTGTGCAAAAATCACAGATTTTGTCTCCTTGAGGTTCAGAACCAGACGATGGTGAGGAACCACTTTTTAGCTCGGCTGAAGGTGAGTTGCACGGAGCTCTGGAGTGTGAGTGGGTTGGGGTGTGAAATGAAGAGGACTTCATCATAAGTGTATTGAAGTATTTTGCCTATGCAGGAGCTGGGGAGGGTGTTTAAAAAGAGACTGATCAATGTGGGACCCAGGATGGAGCCTTGAGGGACCCCGGAGCATACAGGTAGGGCAGTTGATAAGATACCATTTCATTTGACCAGTTGGAATCTGTCCCAGAGGTAGCTGGAGAATCAGGAGAGAGGGCCAGATGAGAAGCCCAGCTGACAAAGGGAGTCAAGCATTAGTGGGTGACACACAGTGTCAAAGGCCTTGGATAAGTCAATGAACACTGCCCTGGCGATCTCCCCAGCATCAAGTGAAGAGTGTATTTGGTGGGAGAACTCCAATAGGGCTGTAGTGGTGCTGTGACCAGGGCAGAAGCCATGCTGCTCTGGGCATAGTATGTTGTACTTGGATAGGTAATCCACGAGTTGGGTGGATACTATTTTCTCCAGGGCTTTGGTGGGGGGAGGAGGAGGATGGAGATAGGCCTGTAATTGTCTGGTAATGTGCGGTCTCCATTTTTATGGATGGGATAATTTCAGCCAATTTCCATGCGCTCAGGAATTGGCCGAGGCATAGAGATCAGTTAAGTAGGTCAGTGAGGGGGGCTAACATGACATCACGTGTTAGGCGGAGTATCCTGGAGTCAAGGGGGTCACAGCTTGGGTTGTGGGAGGAGAGGGCTTTTAGGAGAAGTGGGTTGGTGTCATGGGGAGAGTTGGTCCTGAAGAGAAATGGGAGTCGGGGAAAAAGCTGGGTGGCTGGATGCATGGATAGGGTCAAAGAAGTGGGCAGGAAGGACTGCATTTAGGTCAGAAAATGTGTTGAGGCAGTCAGCAACAATGTGGTAGGTCAGTATTAATTGTGCCATTAATAACCATCTGAGAAGGGGGGGAGCGGGTCTTCCCATTAAGCCCCTTTATGCTATCCCAGAAAGCTAGGTCAGAGCCCCAGGATGAGGTCAAGGCGATTTGATAGTAACTGGCCTTGGCTTGTCTTATGGCCCAGGTGCATTGGTTGCGAGTGGCATTATAGGCTTGCCTGTCAGCTGTCCTGCCGGACTCAACAGCAGTGTGCCACTGGTTATCCCGCTGCTTCAGTTGCTGGATAAGAGAGGGGGAAATCCAGGCAGCATTGTGTCTCTTGGAGCGGGTGTTGGTGACAGAGGCAAAGATGTCACAGGCCTTGCAGAAGACACTGGTGAGGAAGGCTAGAGCAGTGTCTATATCTATTGCAAGGGAGATTGGGGACCAGTCGAGCTCGGTAAGGTACTGCTTTAGCTTATTAAGGCCCCCGGGGTGGAAGCAGTGACAGGGAGTGGCTTTGTATGCAGGATTGAGCATGGGGGAGGATCAGAAGCAGAGAATTGGTGAGTGGTCGCTAAGAGAGTTGGCTAGGATGTTATGAGACTTGATTTTGTGTGGGCGGTTTGAGAGTACTATATCTAGGAGGGAGCTGGTCCCACTTGATTGGTTAAATCTGGAAGTTGTCCTTAATGTGTGTTGTAGTGGAACCAAGCCAGTTGATGTTGAGGTCTCCTAGGATGAGCTGTTTAGCCTTGTGTGGCAGGGTAGAGTGATATTCAATGAGAGAGTGGATATCTAGACTTTGTGACCGTGGGGGTATGTAGGTGGTTGTGAGGTAAAGAGGGCCATGGCCTGGGTCAGGGGTGATTTTTAGGGTGATGGCTTGAGCACCATGGTCAAGCTTGGGAGTAGGTAGTGCGTGACCCAGGAGGGAGTCACGCAGGTAGACTGCACACCCACCGCCACACTTACCCAAGCAATCTTCTCTAAAAAGGGTGAAGCCGGGAAGGGAGACAGCAGAGTCTGGAGTTGATTGGGAGAGCCAAGTCTCCACTATGGCAAGAATGTTGGGCGTGTGTTAGGAGACCCAACACTGGAGTGCAGCAGTCTTCCTTGGGAGACTGCAGATATTCATAGAGGCAATGCAGAGGCCATGTCCAGTAGGGGGTGATGGGGGGGTAGCGGGTCCCGGTCCAGGGTTAGGGTGGACATTCCCAGAGAGCATGAGGAGTAAGGTGATGAGACAGAGAAAAGGACTACGGCGGTTGTGGTAGAGGTGCTTAGGCAGATGCAAGGATCTGAGGGGGCAGGGAGTTAAGGGCAAGTATGGCTAGGACAGAGAGGGACCACCTTCCACTGTGTACAGGGGGAAGGGGGGTGGGCATCGGTGGTGGGTGTGGGGGCGGTGGGGTGGTCCAGCGTGTGAGATGCATTAGTGGTGGGCGGAAAACAGATGGGAGGCTATGAGCAGTGGGGGATGTTCCCGAGGAGGCTGAGACTCTGGAAGATGTGCACTTACAGTGGTGCTGGAGAGATTCTTTGGGGGGGGGGACAGGATCGTGAGGAGTAAAGCAAGTATACAGAATACTACTAGAGACATATTGGTGTATGGGCTGAATGAAGGGAGATAAGTGTTGGCAGGCAGGATCACCCTAGTGAAACATAGAAACATAGAATTTGACGGCAGATAAGGACTGCTTGGCCCACCCAGTCTGCCCATTTCCCTACGTAATGGATAAGCTGCAGATCCTAGTTAACCAGCAGCCTACTTCTTCCTACCCCCATCCCCTAGAATTGCCTTATGACTGTCCCATGCGTGCTTGAATTCCACCACTGTTTTTGACTCCACAACCTCCTCTGGAAGGCCATTCCATGCATCCACAACCCTCTCTGTGAAAAAATACTTCCTTAAATGACCTCTGAGCCATCCCCTCTATCTTCAAATTGTGCCCCTTGTTCTTGCACACCTCTTTTTTTGAAAGATGCTACCCTCTTGGACTTTGTTGATTCCCTTGAGGTACTTGAAAGTTTCTATCATGTCCCTCCTCTCCCTTCTTTCCTCGAGGCTATACATATTAAGCTCCTTAAGTCTCTCTTCATATGTCTTCCAGTGCAGACCCTGCACCATTTTAGTTGCCCTCCTCTGGACAGCTTCCATCCTGTCTATGTCTTTGCAGAGATTGGGTCTCCAGAACTGCACATAGTACTCCAGATATTGTCTGACCAGCTGTCTGTACAGAGGGATAATAACTTCCTGTTTTCTACTGGTGATGCCTCTCCCTATGCATCCCAGTATCCCTCCAGCCCTCCTTGCTGCCCTCTCACATTGCTTTCCCACCTTTAGGTCACCTGATATGACTACCCCCAGGTCCCTTTCCATTTTGTTGTTGTTAGTATCTCACCCCCATTGTGTACTCTTCCCTGGGTTTTGTTTCCCAGGTGCATTACCTTGCACTTCTTAGCATTGAATCTAAGCTGCCATACATTTGCATTCCTCTAACCTTGCCAAGTCCCTTCATCTTTTCCATCCCACCTTGTGCATCAACTCTGTTGCAGATCTTTGTGTCATCTGCAAAGAGACATACTTTTCCTTCCAGTCCCTCTGCAATATCGCTTATAAAGACATTGAAGAGGACCGGTCCTAATACTGAACCCTGTGGTACCCCACTAGTAACCTCCTTTCTTCAGAGTGAACTCCATTTACTATTACTCTCTGTGTCCTATTCTCCAGCCAATTCTTTACCCAGGCTGTCATCTTGAGAACCACTCCCAGGCTGGCTAACTTGTATATTAATCTTTTGTGTGGGACTGTGTCAAATGCCTTGCTAAAGTCTAGGTAGGCTATGTCCACAGCCCCCTCACTGATCTACTACTTTGGTCACCCAGTCAAAGAAATCTATCAGATTCATCTGGCATGACCTTCCTGCTGTGAATCCATGCTGCCTTGGGTCCTGTGCCCCTCTGGCCTCTAGATACTCAATTCTTTCCTTCAGAAGTGATTCCATCATTTTCCCTATCACTGAGGTTAAACTAACAGGTCTGTAGTGTCCTGCTTCTGCCTTCCTCCCACTTTTGTGAAGGGGAATCACATCTACCCTCCTCCAGTCCTTGGGTACCACCCCACCCTCCCATGATTTGTTAAAGAGGGTAGTCAGTGGTGTCACTAGTTCTACCCTTTGTTCTTTTAGAATTCTGGGATGAATCCCATCAGGCCCCATTGCTTTGTCCACCTTCTGTTTTAAGAGTTCTTTCAGAGCCCTTTCTTCTGTAAATGGGCTGGTATCAACTTCTGTATCCAGAGTGTTTCTACTCTTTGTTTTAGGTACCTCCCCCTCTTCATTTGTAAATACCGAGCACAAATATTTGATTAGTATCTCTGCCTTTTCACAGTCACCCTCTGCCCACACTCCCTCCCCTTTATTAAGCCTCACTATCCCTCCCTTGGTTTTCCTTCACTCCCTGAAGTACCTATAAAAGGTTTTATCCCTCCTTCTTAACTGAGTTGGCTATCTTTTCCTCGGTTTGGGCCTTTGCTGTTCTGACTGCCTTCCCAGCTTCCTTTTGCTTTAACTGATATAGTTCTCTGTCCTGCTTCTTCTTTGATTCCTTGTACTTCCTGAATGCTTTCTTTTCCTCTTGAACCTTCACTGCCACTTTCTTTGAGAACCATAGTGTTCAAAGAATATAACCTGCAGGTGGGAAAGCGGGCTGATCCATACGTGATTATGTATAGAAATTAGAGAGCTGACCAAGGGTGGCAGTGGGGCGGCGGGGCAGAACAACACGCCTTTCAACAGGAGACTTGCTCTGCTACTTGCTCGATTCCTACCTACAGCAGTCCAGGGTGTGGGGGGCAATCTCACCGTTCAGTCCAGGGGAGGGCAGGCTCTTCTAGCCCTCTTGACCTGCAGTGTGTGGTTCAGCTTCAACGAACCCCTAGGTAAGGAGAGAGAGGAGAGATTTTAAGCTGTGGATTTAGAGGCGGGGCCAGATACGGACAAAGCACCTACTGAAATATCTATAAGAGACTACTTGCATCAGGGATTTCACTAAGCAAACTAAACTTCTAAGAAGACCAGTCTGCAACAGAGCCTTCACTAAGCAAATCCAAACTGCAAGGAAACTTGCCTGCAGCAGGGATTCCACTAAGCAAATCAAACTTCTTAAGGAAACTTGTTTGCAGCAGGGATTTCACTAAGTAGAAGAAGAATCAGCATTTATATAGCACTTTTCATACTTCCAAAGTGCTTTACAAGCAATGCTAGACTGGTAGTGAAGTGACTGAATGTGTGGTGGCGGCTATGTCGCACATCATCACCCACACACAGCCTGGATAATTGCATGAACCGGTTTATGGGAAGGGGAATGTTGGCCAGGACACTGGGAATGTTCCCTACTCTTTGCGAAGAGTGCTCTTGGTTCTTTTACTTCCACCTGCACACCCACCAGGACAACACCAGGATGGGTAGAAGGGATCTCGGTTTAACGTCTCATCCGAAGGACGGCACACCCCAGCAGTACAGCACCCTCCAATACTGCACTCATATGCCAGTGATTTTTAGGTGCAAGTCCAATCCCGGTGTGGGACAAGAACCCACGACCTTCTGGTCCAGAGGCGGATGTGCTACCAACTGAGCCACGCTGAAATTAAAACTTCTTAAGGAAACTTGTTTGCAACAGAGATTTTGCTTGGTAACTTCAAACCTCTTAAGGAAACTTGTTTACAGCAGGGAAACGGTAGTTAAATTACAGAAAAATGCTTGAGAAAAAAAACTATCTGTAGTGATGCGCTGACTCTTAAGGCACGTAATTGGGTCCTTTGTTACAAGTCCATATTGGAAAGTGGTTTGACACCAAAGCACGCCTTGTTCAACAACACGCCTTTCAACAGGAGCCTTGCACTGCTCCTTGCTTGATTCCTACCTACAGCAGTCCAGGGGCTGGGGGTGATCTCGCCGTTCAGTCCAGGAGAGGGCAGGCTCTTCTAGCCCTCTCGACCCACAGTGTGCGGTGCAGCTTCAATGAACCCCAACAGCAGTCCGAGGGGTGATCTCACCATTCAGTCCAGGGGAGGGCACGCTCTTCCAACCCTCTCGACCTGTGTTGTGCAGTGCAGCTTCAACGAACCCCTACAGCAGTCCAGGGGGTTGGGGGCGATCTCGCCATTCAGTCCAGGGGAAGGCAGGCTCTTCCAGCCCTCTCGACACGTGGTGGGTGGTGCTGCTTCAACGAATCCCCCACTTGTAGTGCAGGAGTTAGAAAGATGCATACTAGGAAAGGCAGTGAAGTATTAAACTAATGCCAACCCCCAACCCCACCCTGCAGAAACTGACAGGCATTTGGGGGTGTGCCTTTGGGTTGTCAGCCATAACGCTTATGCCATTACACCTCACTCCACCATGCAGACACCAACAGGTGTTGTGGTGTTCCTTGGGGTCTTTGGCCCTTACTTTCACCCCATACCAAAAGGAAATCAGCTGAGATGAATGCAGTAGAGGAGAATGGGGTGAATGTTAGGACTGAAGACTCCAAGGCATACCAGAATGCCATCACTTGCTGCAGAGTGGGGTGGAATTGCATGAGCATTACAAATGATGACTCCAAGTCACACCCCTGACTCCTGTCAGTCTCTACAGGGTGGGGCATTACAGTTGGAAACCCTAACACCCTGGGAGTTTGTTGGTATTTTCACTCCAAATTTTCAACATGGGCTTTTTGGGTTCCCACCTCATGAACAGTGGCACTATTATTTTGTTACTCAATCCCGAAAGGTAATCTCGCACAGTGACTGTGTCTTTCAATGCCACAGGTGTGAAAACACATTTTGGGCAGGACGTGAAAAATTACAACTCCACTGATCATGAGGAGGTATGAAAAAATGGCAATGTTGAAAATCTGGAATGAAAATATGAAAAATTTGGTGAAGTTATGAGTGTGCATAGAAACTGCCAAACACATGCCTGTAACACAATCTTTTTTTCAAAATTTTTCACCAGATTTTAAATATGGACATTTTTGGACCTCCCCTTATGAACATTGCTACTGTGATTTTGTTAATCTGTCCCAAAAGTTGATTTTCCCCAGTGACCGTGCCATTCTGCACCACAGGTGCGAAAACACATTTCAGGCAGGATATAAAAAATGATAGCTGTACTGTTCCTAAGAAGGTGTGAAAAAATGTTGAATATCTGGAGTGAAAATATAAAAAATTGGAAAAGTTACAAGCGTGCATAGAAACTGTGCAATGCAAGCTCATAACGCAGTCATTTTTGTGGAATTTTTTCACCAAATTTGCAACACAGGTTTTTTCGGACCCCACCTCATGAATGGTGACACTGCCATTTTATTAATCAGTCCCAAGAGGTGATTCTGTGAAGCAACCATGAAATCACCTTTCAGGACTGATTAACCAAATGACAGTGACAGTGTTCACGAGGTGGGGTCCCAAGAACACCATGTTGAAAATTTGGGTGCAAAATTCCTAAAAATGGCTGAGATATCAATCAAAGTTGAAATCTTCCAATTGACTCCCATTATACAGCTTACAATCATTTCTTCAGCTTGCCAGTTGGCTTTGAAGAGTGCAGACGTGTCCCAGTCCATAGAAGATTGCTGCTCCTTTCCTCCAGAGGTAAGTATGGGGTGGGGAGGGGGTGCAGGAAGGTGGGTCTGCAGAGGGAAGGTGGGGGGAAGGAGGGGGTAATAGGGAAATGATGAGGGACAGTTTTCTTTTACAGGGGGGGAAAATACTTCAGGGATGGTTTTCTTTATTTTACAGGTTACCAAAAATATTTGGGCACACTGGGGTGGGCTCCCAGTGTGCCACAATAGTGTGCGTGAGGGAGCATGCCGACATGGGGATTGGCACCATGATGTTAGCACTTGAAATATTCAGGCAGGTGGGGGGGGGATAATCTGACCCCACACTGGGGTGGGCTCCCAGTGTGCCACATTAATGGGGGGGATACATGCTGACACTGGGCTGGGCACCCTGATGTCAGCTTTCCAGGGAGTGTGTGGTGGGAGGCAGGAGCTGCCAATGTGGAAAGCCATGCCACAGCTCATTTATTTATTTATGTATTTATTTATTGAACTGGTTCACTAGGAAAGGCACACCAAACAAACAAATTGCTTGTGGAACAAGGGGGACAGAGTGCTCGCCAGCAGGAGCTGACAAGAACTGTAACTTTGGCCATGCGCATTACTGTGCACTGTAATGCACATGGCCAGAGTCTTGTCAGCTGTTGCCAACAGAGAAGGTATGTCTGTGTGCCTGGTTGTGAGGGAGGGGGAAAGTCCCACTGCAATGAGGAAACTCCCTCATTGCAGCAGCAGATTTTTTTCAAGTGTAGTCCTCTCTCTCAAACTGCCTGTCATGACACCTTCATGGTCATTGTTGCCTGAGGCAGAGCCCCATAAATCATCAACTGCATTGGGCAAAACACTCACACACCTCTAAAATGTCGTACTGTCCCAAGATGTTTCTTGCGCATGAGCAGTGTGGATGCGTGCAAGCAAACATTAAAATCACTGTGCCAGTTTAGAAACTGAGTTTTAAAAAGGGAGCCATTTTTATGTTTGCTTGCGCACATGCGCAAGAAACATCTTGCGAGAGTGTGACTCTTGGAGGTGTGTGCGTTCCCTGCCCAATGTACTGCTTGCTGTAGAGGGCATGTCCGGGTTGCACCAATGAATGGGTGAGCTGTGGATGACAGCACTTTGGCTGCAGTGGCTTTCACCTCAAAGGAAAAGCCCACTGCAATCAGGAGTGGTACGCTGCATCCACGTAGCATATTAAGGGTACAGTGTTCTGTGGTCATCCTCACATTCTGTTTTCTTTTAGCTTCCCACAAGCTGACAAGAGCCACACACTTCTAACCTATCCTTTGCTGTAACCCGCCTTTCCCGGTGAATTTATAGAGCACCCCCTGTCCCTTGAAACCCGATTAGTCACTTCTCAGACAATCACTTCAGTTCTTCTGAGTGAAAGTTTTTCCCATCGCTCTTTAAACAAATTCTCTTTGTCTGCAGTTGTTACCTCCTGGACTAGACTTATCTCAGGACTCATACTAACTGTTCCTGACTGACATCATCCTCGGGGTTACAACAACTTGATTTTCCCATTTCTCTCCCTCCAGACACTCCCAGTTTGCATTTCCATGGCTCTGGCCCCGTAGTTCTGAAAGAGTGACTGCATAGGATAATTATTTGAACAGACTTGTGGTTGCAATTTATATAAATATTCTTACCACTATTAGATCTTAGATGCACCTGTGTACAGCGAGCAAAAAGACATAGTATGCCCTGCACTGATGACAATGCCACTACTATTCCTCGAGTACAGGGCCAGGCATCTTCTAATCTGTCAGTCCATCCTCCATCCAGCCCAGGCTATGACGCTGCATGTTTAAATTAATTATGAAAAAAAAATGCATTAGGGCTCATGCTGCTGCCTTGCTCGCTACTGGCTGACTGACACTCAGTCTCTCTTGAGTCCCAGATGGTCACACAAATTTCATTAAAAAAAAAAGATAAAGACAACTGTCACACTCAGAAATGAACACATTGCAATTTTATGTCACTCCATGATTTGGGCAATGTCCGTCTGTATGAAACCAGATTAGTAAAAATACTATCCAAAGTCATAAAATTACATAAACTAACAAATCAAATAAGATTATAACCTAACACTAGTAGAGAGCAATATATTGAAATGTAAAACTCATTTTTCCATGGCCTCTTACACCCCATAGTGCAACCATATGTATCAGTGGTGTGGCATGGCATGACAGCTAAGCTGTTTAGGTGGTGGTTGTCTAGCAATGATACCTAAGAGTGCCTGGTGATGTCACCACACATTCACTACACCCCCACATGCCACAAATACAAGAGGAAGGACCTCCGAGGGGTTCTGTTCTGCTGGGTTTGGAAGCACTAAGAGACAGAGATGACAACAAGGCGATAAGACACACACCAAGTTTTTCTGAAAAATGAGCTTAAGATGCATGAAAGACGTGTCAGTCCACTTTAATGAAAATGAAGCTAGCTTCTTTTACTGAAGAGTGCCTAAACAGGATGCTGTTCTAACTACAGAGTGTAGAAACATAAACTAAGCACTCAAAATGTAACAAAATGAATGCGCCTTGCACTTGGGAGAAATGACGTAGCAGCGGAGGTCTCAGACAGTTGCAGGACTATCTGAGACAGCTGCTACAACTTAAGAATGTCACTTACGTATAACAGACACTGAGATTAAATGACATTGGTTTTAACAAGTTGTATATTATGAGTGTGTAGGTAAAGTTGTGTCATCCCTATAGAATGCTGATACTGAAGCTTATCCTTGTGAATGAAAAAAGGCAGTGAAATGTTACGAGGATAAATCACGCTGTATCAAAAATCATTGCCAAACCAAGGGTACAATTCATAAAATCATAGTGACCAAGCTGCAAAATTACTGTAGCTCAAACTTATCAAGCATAGCGAGTTGCTCAACATGGCAGCAAATGTTGAAACATTCTGTCAACCTATTTTAATATTTCCCTACACATTAAAATACTAGAGAATGTACAGTAAGTGCAGTATTCTGAAATACTAGCTATGTACCTTTTAGCAATTATTAAATGTTTTAATAGTCCATTATAAGAATTGTATATACAATAAAGTAATTTGTTATACATCCTGTTAAACCAGTGCTAAGCCTTGGATGCTCAGCTTTTGTAAGAAAAACAAGCCACTAGCATTGAGCTCAACTTCGAATCATTTATCTCCATTCAGCAACATTGAGCACAATACAGTATATCTAGACAAAAAAGTAACAAAAACACATTACATAAGAGCATCAATATGGCACGAACTAATGAAAAATGAAAACCATTACAAAAGAGTATTTTACAAGTTCATTAATCTAAAAAAGATTGTGTTGAGAACCCACGCCTTGCATTTAAAGCTATATAATTTACATGTCTGTACAGCATTTTTTAAAGTGATTCTCTTAGTTTTTGTTTTAATAAAGATATTGTAGTTACATACCATTTACTGGAAGTGTCAGTGTGCTTTTTTTTTTTCTAATCCATATAGTGAAAGCCTGTTGTTTTTCAGTGTTTGTTACCTGACTAGTGCTCTTATTTCCATGCCCCTTGTAATTCTTTGTCATGCTGAACTATGACACTGTGATGTCATGCAGGGGAAACAAACAAGGCTGTCAGCATGTGTGATAGCAGAGATTATATCAGTGATACTGAGTCTGACAAATCATTAACTCTTTTTTGCCACCCTGCGTTGCTGTGCATTAAGATACTTGTGACTGCAATCTGCATGTAGAGATACTCATACAGTTATTTTTGCTGGCGTGTCTGTTATTGTTCTTCAACCCCCCCCCAACAGAAATACATCACACATCTTTATTGTAAGTTTAAGATTTTTTAGTAAAACTGTTCCAGCATTTAATATCCCATTTTTATGTTTGCTTGTGCGCATGCGCAAGAAACATCTTGCGAGAGTGCGACTCTTGGAGGTGTGTGCGTGCCCTGCTCAATGTACTGCTTGCTGTAGTGGGCATGTCCCGATTGCACCAATGGATGGGTGAGCTGTGGATGACAGCACTTTGGCTGCAGCGGCTTTCACCTCAAAGGAAAGGCGCTGCAATCTGGAGTGGTACGCTGCGTCTACGTAGCATATTAAGGGTACAGTGTTCTGCAGTCGTCCTCACATTCTGTTTTCTTTTAGCTTCCCACAAGCTGACAAGAGCCACACACTTCTAACCTATCCTTTGCTGTAACCCGCCTTTTCTGGTGAATTTATGGAGCACCTCCTGTCCCCGGAAACCCGATTAGTCACTTCTCAGACAATCGCTTCAGTTCTGTCATGAAAGTTTTTCCCCATTGCTCTTTAAACAAATTCTCTTTGTCCACAGCTGTTACCTCCTGGACTAGACTTATCTCGGGACTCGTACTAACTGTTCCTGACTGATGTCATCCTCGGGGTTACAACAACTTGATTTTCCCGGTTCTCTCTCCCTCCAGACACTCCCAGTTTGCATTTCCATGGCTCTGGCCCCATAGTTCTGAAAGAGTGGCTGCATAGGATAATTATTTGAACAGACTTGTGGTTGCAATTTATATAAATATTCTTACCACTATTGGATCTTAGATGTACCTGTGTACAGCAAGCAAAAAGACATAATATGCCCTGCACTGATGACAATGCCACTAATATTCTTCGAGTACAGGGCCAGGCATCTTCTAATCTGTCAGTCCATCCTCCATCCAGCCCAGGCTATGATGCTGCGTGTTTAAATTAATTATGAAAAAAAAATGCATTAGGGCTCATGCTGCTGCCTTACTCGCTACTGGCTGACTGACACTCAGTCTCTCTTGAGTCTCGGACGGTCACACAAATTTCAATAAAAAAAAAGTCTACTCTCTCTGGCTAAGTAACTTATAACCGCAGCAGAAACAAGTAGATTCTGTTTCTTTACTGTGTATCAGGTTGTGTGCATCAGTTGTGGCTGCAGAATGTAAACAGTTAATAAAGAGTAATTTATTTTTTCAGTGAGAATTATTGCGGGGGGGCTTTAACTTAGATTGGAGGGTCTGTAACCTCCCCAAAATCAATGTGGTGATGCCACTGATGTCTTTGCTCCCCAGCCCTTTTCTGAAGAGTATCTGGGCCAGGGAGCACAAGTAAAGGTGATGGCGCTCAGTACCATTTGGTCTGCTACTTTGTTTTGCTCATATCCAGGATCCACATCCCCTCTGTGAACTTGGGGAGGACTCACTTGGGTGGGACTCTTGAACACCTGTTTGCTACTGGGAGTGTTGTGCCAGGTGAAGTAGTGGTGCATATTCCCAGCCTGCGCTGAACCGACTCGGGGAGTGGAGGGTGAAAACGTACAGTGTTTACTGCTGTTGAGAACAGCTAACATGAGCTGTTGCATTTGCTGGCCCCTGTCCCAAGTTGCAGAGTTCGTGGGGGCAGTGAGAACAATCTTCTTGTAAGCGGCTCTCCCACTGTAGATGAACGGGGCACTTTGAAGTGTCTGAGGACATATGGGCTTTCTGGGCATTCAAGAGGGTTGACTGATTGAAGATACTGGTGGTTGCCAGCCACTAAATGAGCAATTTTACCGGACGCTGATAGTTCTTCTAAGCCACAGTGAGGTGAGCTAAGCTACCAACATTTTGGGGATGAGGGCAGGAGTAGGGTTATCATACAGCATAACCTGGCTGTTCTGTTCTTTGTAAGGGGACAGGCCAAAGGGGTGGGGGTGTACGAATGAACTAGTTGCCGAAATGATAGGCCAGATCAAGAAGCATGGCTGTGGCATCCTCATTTTGTGAACTTGCTTACAAAAGGGCTGCTTAGACTCAATAATTGCCATCACATTTAAAACAGACTGTGTTTAAAAATACTGAATGTAAATGGTATGAACCTGCCTCACTTTAGATCGTTAGCTTGTCCATAACACAGCAGTCAGGAACTTCTGATTCAAAACACTGATTTTTCATATGTAATATATATTTTTTTAATAGATCTAAAATACAGGTTTTCTTACATATACAACTCTATTATTTATCATGTAGTTTCTATAAATACGTTACTGTGAAAACACTTACTATGTCACTCATAGACCCTTCTGTCTCACACACGCACACTTCTATCAAAATCATGACCACTGAAAACAAAGTAGGATGGACCATGGGCACTCACCATTCTTGGGGGGGGGGCAGGGAGCAGCAGGCATGCTTTGTATCAAAGGTACAGCCCCCTTTCAGGTGCAGAATAGTGTGGGGAACATGCTGTAGAAATCCAGCAGTGTCTCAGAGTTCTGCTCCTTTGGGAAGCCTACAAAAACAGATAGTTTTCCAGCAACTTTGATTTTTTAAGTTGTCCACCTTCTCCTGCAGGGCATGTATAAAATAGTTTTGCTCCCTAAGGGTCACAGTGAGTTCTTATGGTGACTTCACAAGAGTCCTGTTTGCCCTTCGTTTGAAACAGGTGGGATCACACCTCCTAGATTACCAAGGTAGTGTCTGTTGCCTCCAAATTACAACCACTCTCAGAGCAGCAGCTTTGATCATGGGCTGTAGCGAGAGGTGATTTATCAAGATGGGATCCCCTGGCTCCAGTGGTCTCTCTCTTACTCTCTATCTAGCCTGCATTACAGAAAACTATTGTGAAAGGTAGGGCTGAAAAGAAAAACAGGATGGTAACATAAATTGGGGAAACAAGCAGCTTAATCTGTAACATGCTTTAATTTGTACTGTGCAGTGTAATGTAAAATGAAACAGTTGCTTTTTCACATATGAGCTGCAGATAACAGATAATCATGATGTTTTGCTTATTCTTTGGTTTGAAGAGCACATAAGTCATGTGCAGAATGTGGCAAAAGCTGTAATAAGGCTGCCGTGGGTTATTGCTTACAAACACTACGGATTTCCACGTGGATGTTTAGATTATTGAAAGGGTTCTTGTCAGCCCACATAAGAAACAACCAATTAGCCGTGCAGTTTTACTTAAGAAATTAATGATCAGACACATGAATAGCTCAATATTTCACAATCCCACGTTCAACAGCAGGTAAAAAAATGTTCCCATGTGGCATTGCAGGACATCATGCTCCATGATTGGCCACAGGATACCATGCTCTGCAATTGACTAATTGCCATTGAGCCTCTGATTGACTAATTCTATCTCAACCAACATTGGCTACACCGGATCCTAGCAAAAATGTATGCTCTTCAACTGCGGTTTGTCGCTTACAATCCAGTACATCAGTATTGAAGCTTGTTGGGCACTTTCTTAGACTGCTAGTTTTTCTTCAGTCTCCGTGCCCTGTCCAACTGGCCACTGCTGTAGAGGGTTGTACTTCAGAGGGGGGTGAAGACAGACCATGACTTGAGGGAAAGGTGTGTGTGGGACTGGGGAATTTGGGTGTGGTATGGAATCATGGCTAGTAGGTTAACAGTAGGAGCATGGGCAGCATTTTAACAGGGGCAGACCAGCAATGCAAGTAAACTGACTGTGAGCAATATGGCAGTCACATTGTCAGTAGCAATTAATTAAGTGAGCATGGGTAATGTGCTTGAAGTGTCTTTAGCAAACTTCTGCTTTTTTTGTATAATTACTGCTCTGGGTTACTGCTACACCATGAGAAAAATTTCAGGAGAGGGACTGACAGCGATTAGAGGAGTGCCTGTTGATCAGCATATGCCCACATTGCCTAGACTGGCTACACATATGTTTGGTGGAGACCGGGGGCAAAGTGCTGTGTTGAACTTTAGTTTTTAATCATTATCATTTTAAAACAAAACCATGGTCACAATGGGCATTTTTATGTGGACTGGACTCCTACTTATTCATCGACAGTGGATTTTAGAAGGCAAAGATAGAATCTTGCACCTGAAAATAGGCACTTGTTGTCTAGTGTGCTTACCTGGTTAACAAAAACAAATAAATAAATAAATAACTTTGTTTTAAATCAGCCCTGGCTTGGGCTGTGGAGGGGAACTGGTTGCATGGCAGGGCATCTAATCTACAGGGTATTTGTGGTGGGGCTACTGGCCACAGGGATACAAACTGGAGCAATATGCTGTACTGGGGGTTTCTGTGATGGATGCACGGGTATTTTCTGGACACAGGCACTGCAGTTGGGGGCTGCTAAGGCATACTGTCAGCAGATGTCAAAATGATTGAAATAAATGTTTTTTTTTTCCCCTCTAATGACACTTATTATTGCACAGTTGGGCTCCTATACACATTTCTGTCCCCTGGGCTACCTAAATGGGCCCTAATGGGGTCCCCAAGTACCCTATCATGCCCTGCCTGATGTCCTTTTTTCTGTGGAACCCCTGGACACTGCTACTTGGAGGCACTACATACTGTATTTTCTCTCCCCACTCCATGGCAGGAGCCCCTCTCCCATAGTCTGTCCCCTCCCGGTCATCCATAGCAGAAGCATGCTGCCCAGGGTCCCACAATATTAAATCTGGCAGACAAGAAAAGCACAGACCCCCCCCCCAGACTCTAGCTCTTCTTGGCATCTGTGAACATGGCAGTTTTCTTAATAATGTAGAATGTCCCAGAGTCTTACGTACACTGTACAAAATGTGTGTGACAGTGGGCTTCTTCTTGGTCTTGACATTCACCAGTTTCCAATGTCACATTTACAGTGAAACAAAAAATAATTTTGGTGGCTGCCAATAGAATACATCATGAGTCTGTGAGCTGGGGAAAGAGAGACAGAGGTAGGGTACATGCATTCTTTTTGTCTGCAAGACGTTGTACTCTAAGACCCTGGGCAGCAAGACCATCTCAGTGGTGGAGTCCAGCCTATGTGTAGGGTGGTGGTTCAGCTACAGGGAGGGTGGTAGGGAGACTGTCCCAGCAGCTGTAGGTAAGAAGGCTGGCTAAGGTGGGGATTGTGGTTTTGTAGGGGTATTCAAACCAAATGTGAGGTGGTTGTGGGGCAGAGGCTGGTCATGTCCTTGAAGGGTAGTCAGGTGGTGTGGATTGTTGGGGGCTAGTGTAGCTAGAGGTTGGTCAGGTGGCTTGCCCCGCTTCACTGTCATGAATATGGCAGGTTTCTTATTTATTTAGTTTTAAAATGCTATGGAGGGGCCTGCCCAGTGGCACAGAGGGCTGAGGCACTGGATGCCTCACCTCGTGGCATGCCGGCGACCTGGATTCGGGAGCGAGCCTGGTTCATTGAAGGTAGGCACGGGGGAGAGCAGGATGGAGCGGCCGTAAGGTAGCTTTCCTCTCCGGGGAGGTGGGGTGGCATTCCTCACTTACAGCTACCCCCTGGTGGAGGCCGAGGGGCCGCGCAAGCATGGGTGCCGGTGATAGGCCAGTGGGGCGGGTGGAGGAGGGCCATTACCGGGGCTATAAGGTGCATATGTGCCTCCACAAGCATGCATCCTTCTCCTGGGGTCCTCGGGCAATAAGGGGAGAAAATGGAAAAAGGCAACCGGTGGCAAGATGATAACCATCTCTCTGCAGGCACCGCTCCCAGACTGGGCATAGGTAGGCCAGTAATCCAGTGGGCCGGGGCTGGGGAATCGGTCAGATGGGAGCTGCACAGAAGCGAGGAGAAAAACAAAGTGGTGAGAAAAAAAAAATAAAATGCCATGGAGAATAAGAGCAGCATCTGAAACGTGGATGTCAGATACGTCTGGGTCTTGAAATCCACAATATGGGGATGATATTGTCACAGGGTGTGGGAAATAATTCAGACAAGGCAATATTTCAGGATTAAAAACACACAGGAATGTAACATTAATTTACAAAAAGTCAGAAAACCAAAAACAATCAAAAATAAAGAAAAGTAAGTTGCAATGTCAATGACCACTTTTTCCCTCAGTGGTTTCTTGCAATTCCCAATACACAGTCAAAGACCACCGAATAGCTATGGTCTGCTTACTTCTGTGTTTATATTACTCTCACTGAAGACCTCCCTGTCTCACTTCCAAGGCTCATCTGCCTGAAGAACAGATTTGAGAGGCATTTATACTCCCTGGACAAGGTCACCCGACTAGACCCTTAACACACATAACACAAATACAATGCTTTAGAATAGGTTAGGTATCTAAATGTGACCTAAAACCATTACTTAGACAAATACCATTCTCTTACTGTTCGCATTTATACAGCAGGCTGATAAACAAAACTTGTATTCCTATTTCAGGGTTAATTAGACTGTTAAATACCTAGCAACCCAAAGGTAATATGCTTAGTAACCATCTGAGTGACAGGGGCTTATTAGGTGAACATATAAAAAGGGGACAGTAGGGCGCTGATCCCTAGAATACCCATTCAAAGGTCAGCAGCTCAGAAAAGGAGGAGGCCTTTTATTTTCCTGAGTGCCCAGGTAAGCATTTCTACCTGGTCAAACCTTAGTTTTCAAAGCATTACTTTGCTCAGGAATGATTGCTGCTTCACTACAGGGTACACAGAAATACAGGGGTCTAAATAATCTAGTTTTATTATTTTCCCTTCCTTTCTGCAAGTCCTTGTAATTTTTAAAGAACTGAATTAAACTTGCTTTCTTTATATACTGCATGGAAGTGTATACATGCAAGGGGGACCTCCTGTCATACAAAGAATCCGTATTATAGTTCATGTTTAGAGACAAGCAAGAGAAAGTAGCGCTGTTTATTTCCTTAGCAACCAGGTATGGATTTCTACCTGGTTAAAGCTGAGTCACTTGTTAAAACAAAATAGTTTTCCTTTAAACAAATGCAAGCTGCTTTAATTCTGGGTCTACATTATTACAGAGAGGTTAACTGAATTCCATTTTATAGTGTTACCCCTTTTTTCTGCAAGTCCTCATGCTTCTAAATGTTCATTTTGCATGCTTTGCTTTTACTTCTGTTAAATGTTTGCATGCTGCTTTAAGACAGGGGCACCTCTAACATGCCTCCAGGATCCTACCTTATTTAACCAGAAGATGTTTATGCATTTCATTTGCTTTAACTCAGAAACAAGAAGACTTTTATTTGGTAGTCTTCATTACTTTATTATGTCCGAGGACATAATCCTCTTTTCATACTGCACAGCATCTGTTTTACTAACTCCTTGCACCTGGGAGTTGGGGGGGGGGCTGTATGAACCAAAAGTAAAAGTTTTAGACAGAGCTAGAGAATAGAAATGAAGTAGAGAATCAGATAGTACAGTTTCATCCTAGGTGGCCTACCTAGGATGATAGAAAAAAAAGTATTTAAAAGTAGAAGAGATAAGAGGGTACTGTTGCAACAGAAGTTTTGAAGTGGAAGAAAAGAAGACAGGACAGGGTTCAACAGTCCATTTTTATGGAGTTTAGCTTAGATCTGCCACACACCTCCCTCTTCAAAAACAAACCAGTACCTCTCAAAACTGGTTTGACAACCTCCCTTTCTATTATCTACTACAAAAGTAGGGGGAGCGGTTGGTTGGAGCTTCCTCAGCTTCCCCTTATTCTACCACCTACACTTACTAGCAGGATTTGACACTCAGTGTTTACTCTATTGGTTTTACACATAGGAGAATCACAGGTTTACCACCTCTCTTATCCTGGAGGGGTTGGAGCTCCAGCCCACCCTCACCTGAAGCTCCACCCCAGGGTCCCTTAATCAGAGTAAGTATTTTATGCAGTCTCTCACTGATAACAATACTGACTTACTATACCCTGGGGCTACAGATGCTTTTACAACATAACATCCATTAATATCTATTTGAATGTGAGACACCTACTACTAGCATGTCCTTTGTATTTGCAAGATCAGGAGCAGCAGGGAAAGAGAAAAAAAAAGAAAAAGGGGTGCTGCCCCTGTCCATTACCTGACACATCCTAATCATGTGTACCTTAAATATCTCACACAAGGGGAACACACTCATTTTCTGCATCCCCCAAAGGCTGTTTCTTCAGAAGACCCATATCGAAACTATCTGGCTATAAGGTCAAGTATAATAAAAAATAGAACAAAAAATGGGGTTCTGTTTCCCAACCAGTGTCCTGGAAGGGTGTGGTGCTTCAGTCCTTCCTCACCTGAAGCTTCACCCCAGGGTCCCTTAATTAGTATTGCCTTCAAAGCAGCTATTTTACGTTAGCTATGCATACTAACTATACCCTGGGGCTATCACCGTACTAGAATCTGCCTAGTACATATTACATATTCACATATAAAATCAGCTACAGTCCCATGTACTGAAGGAGAGAAAGAAAAAGCTGCATTTTTCTTTCTCTACCTGGCCACCTGGATAATCCAGTACTAAGGAAAAAAAAAACAATTGGAGGAGACACTATCCTAGTCCGTTCCCACTTAGACATACCCAGCCATTTTCTGGGGCCTCCAGTTTTGTCCCTACAGTCCTAGGCACATTTTCCATTTCAAACTGCCTAAACATTTCTTTTCATTATATACTTTTTATTTTGATTCTCATCATTATAACCTGAGGGTATTCCTTTGACTCCTAAGCCCTTGTTGTCCCATCCCAGGTGGGTCTCAACAAACACCTCCAGTCAGATCAAGAACCTCCCAAACTGACAGCAGCAGCAGGTTCCTCTCAAAGTCCTGGGGTACCATTCCCTTACAACATTTATGCGATTTATACAGAGGTACACAAGGTTAGCCATCTGCTACCACCGTGCACCTTCTGCCCTATGTGGGAATCTCCCCCTCTTCCAAGGGTGCCATTTCTTGCAGCCTTCTACTCTTTGGGTTACTCCTCCTACTCTCCTTCCTGGTATCTCTACCTGCCAGAACCTAGAACCAGCCTTCAGATAGGCAGACACCTGCCGGTACATTCCTGGCCAATAGTAAAATGGTGTTATTTTTGCCAAGATTTCCCCATGACTCAGTGGCCTAGAGTGACTGGAATAAGCTTTCTCTATCACTTCCTCTCTATAGGCCATGGGCACCATTACTCTGGCATCTACACGTTTAGTACGGGGGGTTGGGTTTCATATGATACAGGGTACCTTGCTTTCATTCAAACCACCACAATGGTTCCACCCCCATACCACCGGTACCCACGGCCACCCTCCTGTACTGAAACATATGTTGCTAACTGGGCCACCTCAGGATCCTCTGCCTGCAATTTCCCCCAATCAATACATGGAGTACTGGCAATGGCATCTGCACCAATATTAGTAACACAAGTCCTTTCAACCATCTTGGCCTATTCAGGCTTGATTGAAGTCTTCACCCCATGGTTAACATAATCAGTCAGAGTCTTACCTGGGGACTTATCACCTCCTTCATCCTCTATCCAGTAACAGCCTGGGAACATCAGGAGCTCAGGAATCACAAACTCTGTAGTGGGCTGTAAACATTCCATTAGGCAGTCCTCCTCCAGATAACAGCCAGGAAAAACTGGTAGCAAGGATCCAATGCATGGGCCTTCCTCTTCTTGGTTCCAAGGCTCCTGGACATCTATAGCTATGTCAGAATCCACTGAATGGGTCAACTCTATCAGCATCTGGTATTGATGCTCCACCTCTCTCCGTCGTTGGTCTGCTACCAACCGTTGCCCACACAGAAAATGGATGAATTGCATCAGGTCTGTCACCTGGTCTTCCTCCTTCCAATCCTGGATATCCACAGACTCCATTTCATGTGCCATCCTGAATGTTTGCCTCAATAGTCTGGACACCAGGGCTGGTGTCTAGCACTGGTCTCTCCCTCGTTTCACAAGACGACCGGTACCATATCCCACTTCTAACACCATATGTCACAGGGTGTGGGAAATATTTCAGACAAGGCAATATTTCAGGATTAAAAACACACAGGAATGTAACATTTATTTACAAAAAGTCAGAAAACCAAAAACAATCAAAAATAAAGAAAAGTAAGTTGCAATGTCAATGACCACTTTTTCCCTCAGTGGTTTCTTGCAATTCCCAATACACAGTCAAAGACCACCGAATAGCTATGGTCTGCTTACTTCTGTGTTTACATTACTCTCACTGAAGACCTCCCTGTCTCACTTCCAAGGCTCATCTGCCTGAAGAACAGATTTGAGAGGCATTTATACTCCCTGGACAAGGTCACCTGACTAGACCCTTAACACACATAACACAAATACAATGCTTTAGAATAGGTTAGGTATCTAAATGTGACCTAAAACCATTACTTAGATAAATACCATTCTCTTACTGTTCGCATTTATACAGCAGGCTGATAAACAAAACTTGTATTCCTATTTTAGGGTTAATTAGACTGTTAAATACCTAGCAACCCAAGGTAATAGCTTAGTAACCATCTGAGTGACAGGGGCTTATTAGGTGAACATATAAAAGGGGACAGTAGAGGCGCTGATCCCTTAGAATACCCATTCAAAGGTCAGCAGCTCAGAAAAGGAGGAAGCCTTCTATTTTCCTGAGTGACCAGGTCAGCATTTCTACCTGGTCAAACCTTAATTTTCAAAGCATTATTTTGCTCAGGAATGATTGCTGCTTCACTACAGGGTACACAGAAATACAGGGGTCTAAATAATCTAGTTTTATAATTTTCCCTTCCTTTCTGCAAGTCCTTATAATTTTTAAAGAACTAAATTAAACTTGCTTTCTTTATATACTGCATGGAAGTGTATACATGCAAGGGGGGCCTCCTGTCATACAAAGAATCCGTATTATAGTTCATGTTTAGAGACAAGCAAGAGAAGGTAGCACTGTTTATTTCCTTAGCAACCAGGTATGGATTTCTACCTGGTTAAAGCTGAGTCACTTGTTAAAACAAAATAGTTTTCCTTTAAACAAATGCAAGCTGCTTTAATTCTGGGTCTACATTATTACAGAGAGGTTAACTGAATTCCATTTTATAGTGTTACCCCTTTTTTCTGCAAGTCCTCATGCTTCTAAATGTTCATTTTGCATGCTTTGCTTTTACTTCTGCTAAATGTTTGCATGCTGCTTTAAGACAGGGGCGCCTCTAACATGCCTCCAGGATCCTACCTTATTTAACCAGAAGATGTTTATGCATTTCATTTGCTTTAACTCAGAAACAAGAAGACTTTTATTTGGTAGTCTTCATTACTTTATTATGTCCGAGGACATAATCCTCTTTTCATACTGCACAGCATTTGCTTTACTAACTCCTTGCACTAGGGTTGGGGGGGGCTGTATGAACGAAAATAAAGTTTTAGACAGAGCTAGAGAATAGAAATGAAGTAGAGAATCAGATAGTACAGTTTCATCCTAGGTGGCCTACCTAGGATAATAGAAAAAAAAGTATTTAAAAGTAGAAGAGATAAGAGGGTACTGTTGCAACAGAAGTTTTGAAGTGGAAGAAAAGAAGACAGGACAGGGTTCAACAGTCCATTTTTATGGAGTTTAGCTTAGATCTGCCACAGATATGTACATTGGACACACTATCTTCACAGCCCTTGACAACAATCCACTTCTTCCACAGCCCCCAACAGTACCTCCCTCCTCAACCTTGGACACTACCTCCTCCCTCCACGACCCAATACTAACCATCTCCCCCTAACACCATCTCCTTCCTCCATTGCCTCTCACCCCACAGTCCTCCTAACACCTTTACTCCTTCTACAGCTCCATGCTCTTCCCACAGTCCACACCACCACCATGGCCCCTCAGACACCTCTCTCCCTTGACTCCCTTCCTGGTCAATCAGAAACCTCTCTCCCTTGCCCACTGGACAGCCCTTCTTGTCACGACACCCTCCTCCCTCTTTCGCCCCCAGACATCTCACTTCCTTGCCAACAGACACTTTCCTCTCTCCTCTGCCACCTCAACACCCAGCACACTTGTTGGCCCCCCCTGGACACCTCCTTCCTCCTGGCCCCCAGGACACCCACCATATAACACTATGCCCTCACTCACAGAGCTGCTGCAGCTTCACCTCCTGAGTCCATCATGCATCACTGACTTCTAGGTACCAAGCCCCCACAGCAGTGTTGGCAGGGCACATGACACAGTGCCATGCTGGCACTCTGTGTGCCAGAATGCAGTGCTGCACTTCACATGATGTGTTGTCTGAAATGCACATGACAAGCATAGCGTCAACATGCCACATAGCACCACAGTGTTGGCACTGCACATGACATAGTGCAGTGCCATCAGCACACATGCTGCCAGGAGGGTAGCCAGCTAAGGAGAGGAGTGTGGTGTTGTGGGATATTTAAGCCACATGTAGGGTGGTCTGAGGCATAGGCTGGTCATGGCCTTGAGGGTACTCATGTGGCATGAAGTGTTGGGGCTATTTTAGGGTTTTATGTAATAACAGCAACTCCGAAACAATGAGTCTGGAATCATGAAGGAATGTGGCAAGTACAGAAATGGTGACTTTTTTTTCTTTTTTTTATGGAATCTATACCACCTGCACCCAACAACCCTTACTTATTTAAGGGGCCAAACTTATTTCACCATTTTGTCCTTGCTGTCATTCCCTCACCCACTTTGAGCTTCGCCATTCTGGAGTCACCAAGATTATGTGCCACTGTAGTTTAACTGAAGGTCGGGTGGTCGGGTGGATTGCTCTACTTGACAGCTACAAACATGGCAGGTTGTCTTATTTAATTACTTTCAAAAGGTTACAGACAATGTGTGTACCATCCAAAACATGTATGTCAGTGGGCTGTTTCTGACTGTTGACAACCACATTATGGTGGTGAGCTTTGCATTGCTCACCCCCCCTCCACAGCCACTTGCAGTAATGCCTCCTTCCACAGCCCCCACGGTTCTTCTCTCCAGAACCCTGGACACCACCACCCCCAATGACCCGAACCACCCCACCCCTTCCTCTGTTTCCTCCTCACCCCACAGTCCCTTAACACCCTTGCTCCTTCTGCAGTCCCCTCCAACACCATTACTGTGTTGCGAGCGTGCATTGCGCAGTTTTCATGCACACTCATAACTTCGTAAATTTGTAATATGTTCACTCCAGATTTTCAACACTGGCATTTTTTCACACCTGCTTATGAACAGTATAGCTGTCACTGTTCACATCCTGGCCAAAATGTGTTTTCACACTACCAGTGCAGAAAAGCACAGTCGCTGTGGGAAATCAGTGTTCAGGACAGAGTAAGAAAATCACAGTGACACTGTTCATGAGCAGAGGTCCTAAAATAGCTATGTTTAAAATTTGGTGACAAAAGTCCATAAAATGACTATGTTACAAGCCTGCATTGCACAGTTTCCACATACGCTCATAAGTTTGAGCATTTTTAATATTTTCACTCCAGATTTTCAACATTGCCATCTCTTCACACCTCCCTATAAATGGTACAAATGTCATTTTTCACATCCTACCTGAACTGTGTTTTCGCACATCTGCTGCAGAATGGCGTGGTCGGTGTGGGAAACCAATGTTCGGGACAGATTAACAAAATCACATCACCACTGTTCATGAGCAGAGGTCCCAAATGCTTTCATGAAACAGGGGTCACAAAAAGGCCATGTTGAAAATTTGTGCTGCAAATACCAACAAACCCCCAGAGTGTTAGGGTTTCTAACCATAAGGTCACACCCTGTACAGACTGACAGGCATCAGGGTTATGCCTTTGGATTGCTGTCATGCCATTCCACCCCCACCCCCACTCTGAAGCCAGTGACAGGCATCAAGGTGTGCCTTGGACTCTTTGGACCCAGAGTTCACCTCATTCTCCTATACTGCACCGATTTCAGCATATGTCCTTATGGAATGGGGGCGACTGTAAAGTCGAACACCCCAACACACACCTCAGCAATTGTCAACGTCTGCAGGATAGGGTGAGGTGAAATGCTGTGAGTGTTATGGGCGACAACCCAAAGACACACCCTAATGTCTGTCCATCTCTGCAGGGTGGAGGCGGGGTTGCTGTTAGTTCAATACTTCACTGCCATTCCTATTCTGCATCTGTCTAACTTCTGCACGTCCAATGCTAATATCAGCAAGCAAACATTCGGCATTGACAAATGCTTGTTTTAAATACATTTGCCCACCTGTTACCTCCCACTGCTCATCCTGAGACCTACACTTTTCATTGTTTACTCTGATAGTATAAAGCTGTCATTGTCCTTTTACATCTGTTTTATTTTTCATATGTTTCATTGCATATACTCCTCCCTCATCTGTCAAATGCAACAGTGCAACCTCAAATTCAACAAAAATGCATTTAGTAACACTTTGCTAATAGTATGGTCACGTATTAAAATTCAAATAAATAACAAAACATTTATTGGGGGATATTCACAATGGGACAGGGGATGCAAATGAAAACTGTTTTAACATCCTTCTTGTGAACTGTTGAAACTAGAACCAAAATGAGATGCCCACAATGTTTGTCCTGTAAAACACACTTTCAGTAGTGCTCACCCCATCACACTTTGCAAGTGCACTACAGTACAGACACTGTAAACCACTTGGTACTGTCACTCACCTATAGTGGGGGCAATATTCTCTCACCACTAGTACCAGTACTGGGGATGGTCGTCCACCTACGAGGTCCTCGACTACACTTTCTCCAATATCCTTGTGATCTCCAAAGCGCACTGCAGTGTTACTTGCTGTCTAGATCTTTGGTGCCTTATGTATACAAGCAGGGTAACGTGTACCCATGCTAAAAAACTCCCAGGTTGTCAAGCGCATAGGAGGTGGTATCTCCCCTGGCTCCTCCTACTTGCACTACTACTGGCCGGTGATATTGAAACCAACCCTGGCCCATTAAATCTGGTCCACAAAATCCCTCCCGTAAGGGGCTAAAAATAGCTCATCTTAACATTAGGAGCCTGCTACCTAATCATGATGAGCTATTAGCATGGGTTGCACTCTACAAACCCGACATCCTAGGGTGCGGAGACCTGGCTGAAACCCTCTCTCCCTGACTCTGCCTGTGAACTCACTGGGTATGAATTCACCTGACTGGACAGAGCTGAGGGCAAGAGGGGGGGTGGCATACTAATCTACCATAAAAGCCACTTAAAAATCTCCCAAATTGCCCACCAGGATTCAAATGTGTCCCCCTGTGGGTTGCTACATGTGCTACTGCTACTTGGGGATGCAAAGAAACTGCACCTGGTGTGCACCTATAATCCTCCAAGAGGTGGGCTACCTAGATTAACTCACCTCATGGACAAAATCGGTCCCAGAGTCAGGGATAACGAACTCATAATCCTGGGGGATGTAAACCTTAACTGGGATAGTGGTAATGTTAAGCAATTTGAGCCTCTGCTTGCTAACCTTGCCCTGACCCAACTCATCCAGGAACCAACTAGGCGGACAGCAAATGGATCCTCCAGCACCTTACTGGACTGGATCATGTCTAACCGTCCTGACAGGATCTCATCAGTGGGTACATTATCTGACTCCATCTCTGACCACTCACCGGTTTTCACTGTATGGAAAATTCCCACCCCCAAAATTCCTCACAAAATTATGCATGTCAGAAACTACTCTAGATTCGATACTGAGAAGTTCCTGGAAGACCTAAGAGTTACTGACTGGTCTGGGGTGTATGGTGCCACTGACCCCTCGGCAGCAACCTCTTACTTCCTCTCCACCTTTGGGGCCTTGCAAGACAAGCATACTCCCAAGGTCACCAGTAGGGTGAGGGGGTCCGCTACCCTCTGGTTAAATGGGAATCTCCTAGCACAGATGCGGGAGAGAGATAAGTGTTGGGCTCGTTCCAAAGGTACCAGTGATTCCATGATTATTCAAAGGTACAGACACCTCAGGAACAAGTGCAAAAAGGCCATCAGGGCAGCAAAGAGTGACTTCTGCAAGTCCGCCCTACTAAGCTCTGCCACTAATCCCAGGAGGTTCTGGAGAGATATTAAATCCCTTGTCAGCGGATCCTCCCATCCAGGGGTTACGGTTACGGACATAGTCATAAATGGAGTCTCCTGCAATAATCCCCATACTATTGCCAACTCCCTAAATAATCACTTCTCTGACCTCTCTGCCTTCATAGCCCTCTTCTCACCTGATGAGGCTCTGTCCCACCCCTTTCCCTCCACTCTGCTGGAGGGTCACCCGCCTCGTCAAATGTTCCACCTCAGGGCTGTATCAGTTCAGGACTTGCAGAAATGCCTAGCTGGCCTGTCCTAGTACTCCAGTCCTGGCCTAGACAACCTGGAGCCTAAACTCCTTAAGCTTGGTGCTGCACACATTGCCTCACCAGTAGCATTTATTTTCAACCTATCCCTTGATCTGGGGACCATCCCAGACATCTGGAAAGAGGAGAGGATTGTCCCTGTACTGAAGCAAGGAAATCCCAAACTACCTGACAATTATCGATCGATTACCATTCTCCCAACCCTTAGCAAGCTCCTTGAAAAGGTAGTGGCTGAGCAGCTTTCAGAATATATCCACTCTCAAGAACTTCTGTCCCCAGCCCAGCATGGCTTTCATAAGGGACACAGCACCACCACAGCCTTAATCTCAGTTACTTCAAGTATCCAGACAGCCATGGACCAGGGCAAACTCTCTGGTGCAATATTTATCAACCTGTCCAAAGCCTTTGACCCCATTGACCACAAACTGCTTGGTGCACAGTTGTAGTCACTTGGCCTCTCCCCCCATGCCATGAAATGGCTAATGGGTTATCTACATGGCAGAAATCAGCATACCTGCTTCAATAAAGTCCTCTCCGAGCCCCTACCAGTGACCTCCGGAGTGCCTCAAGGCTCGGTACTGGGTCCCCTCCTCTTCTCCCTCTTCATCAATCAACTACCCATGGTTACTACCAGCTGTAGTGCCACCATGTATGCAGATGATCTGATAATCCTGGCTCACTCCCAGAATGCCACTACCCTAAACCAGAACCTGACCGATGACTTTAACAGGGTATTGTCATGGGTTACTAGTCACAAGCTGGTCCTGAACCTGAAAAAGACACAGGCTATGCTCTTTGGCTCAATGGCTAAAATCAAAGCCTGATCAGCCTGCTTACATGTTACCAGCACAGATGGATCCTCACTACCCATAGTGAGCTCCATCAAATATCTGGGGGTAACACTTGACCCCCAACTTGACATGGGTAATCATATCCTTAACATCTGCAGCGCGCAACTGCAAACTGGGTCTTGCCTATAGGGCCAAGTATAACCTACACTGGCAGCCAGGCTTGCCCTCAGCTAAGGGTGTGCCCTCCTCCCTCAGCTATGGCTGCAATCTATTTGCTCGCTTCTCCAAAGAGACATCTCACCCGGTGGTACACTGCTTACACAACATTTGTCGTTTTGCCTTAGCTGCCCCCTGACTCACCCACTGTTGTGAGCTATATGAGAAACTCTGCTGACTCTCACCAGCTAGATACATTGATTTTGGTTTGGGATGCCTCTCTGGGAAAGTGATCAGAACTAGCACCCCCCCAGGGGCTGGCCCAGCTTCTGCCTAAACAGAATCCCACCCCCTACCAACTTAGTTCTCTCACATCAGGGATGCTCAAAGTCCCTCCTACCTGGACCCTCATGGGGGAACGGGACTTTGCCATAAGTGCGCCCAGACTCTGGAATTCGCTGCCTGTGGATATCTGAGCTGCCCCCTCCTATCTGAGTTTTCGAAATTCCCTGTAGGGTTTCCTAAAACTAGCATCAGAGTATGACTGCCCCAAACCTCCTAGAGTAAAGTGTCAAATTGTTTTGTCTGAACCTCCCAGGTGTCTCCACTGAATTCCTGGAGATATTTCCCGCTGTATCAATGACTTCTGACTACTCCTGCCTAAAAGCCTTGGGCATTTTTACACCATTATTGTTCCATCAAGTAAGCTAACCATGACATATTGTATCTTTGGTCACTTGGTAGAAACTTGTACTACCAAGTGTTTCTGTTTCTGTGTAACATGCATATTTAGAAAAATGTGATGAGCTGTATATACCTGTCCGCGATCCAACTAGCCTAGGGGGTGTATACGACAATGTTATAAGTTATATTATGACCAATCCGGTCCTTGAGCTATGCTCCACTCCTATGTATGATGACCTGTATATATCTGTCATATCTGTCAGTTGAACTAGCTAGTCTAGAGTGTATAATCTGAAATGTGCTTACTACTGTATGTTTCCCCAACGTCAAATGATGTATTTCCCACATGTTTGTTTACTGTGACAAAAAAAGTGTACTCTCTTTGCCATGTCTTCTTGACTGTCGTTCCTCATGTTGTACTCTCCCAGGTCATTCCTGAAAATAGGCATAATACTTGTCTAGTGTACTTACCCGGTAAACAAAAGCTAAATAAATAAAGTGTTAACCTTTTAAACCTTTAGAATGCTCTGTGTGCTTCACTGGATACCCAGTCATGGAAATGGTGCAGGTCTGTTTATGTTGCAGCCTGTAGGCCAGCAGTGGTACATTTTAAACAAGCAAAACACTATGCAGTTGCTTAAATTGCAGCCTCCAAGCCTGTAAGTGCTTGTAGACCCTCAACCAGTGGCTAACTCTGAAGATTTGGTGGCAAACTATGTACAATCCCCAGCTGCAGAGCAGGCCTACCTTGAGAAAACTCATACTCAGTCTAATTGATTTCTTTGACTGGGTGACCAAAGTAGTAGATCAGGGAGGGGCTGTGAACATGGCCTACCTAGACTTTAGCAAGGCATTTGACACAGTCCTGCACAAAAGGTTAATAAACAAATATGCCAGCCTGGGAGTGGGTCCCAGGGTTGTAGCCTGGGTAAAACATTGGCTAGACAACATGACGCAGAGGATAATAGTAAACAGAGTCCACAGTGAAGAAAGAGAGGTTACTAGTAGGGTACCGCAGGGTTCAGTACTGTGTCCGGTCCTTTTTAATGTCTTTATAAGTGACATTGCAGAAGGACTGGAAGAAAAAGTATGTCTCTTTGCAGATGACACAAAGATCTGCAACAGGGTTGATACACAAGGTACAGTGGAAAGGATGAGAAAGGACTTGGAAAGGTTGGAGAAATGGTCAAATGCATGGCAGCTTAGATTCAATGCAAAGAGGTGCAAATTAATGCACCTGGGAAGCAAAAACCCAGAGGAAAAGTATACAAAGGGGGGTGAGATACTGACAACAACAAAAATGGAAAGGTACCTGGGGATAATTATATCAGATAACCTAAAGGTAGGCAACAATGTGAGAAGGTAGTAAGGAAGGCTGGGGGAATACTGGGATGCATAGGGAGAGGCATCACCAGTAGAAAACAGGAAGTTCTTATCCCTCTGTACAGACACTTGGTGAGACCCCATCTGGAGTACTGTGTGCAGTTCTGGAGACCCCATCTCCACAAAGACATAGGGTGGAGGCAGTCCAGAGGAGGGCAACCAAAGTGGTGCAGGGTCTGCACCAGAAGACATACGAATAGAGACTAAGAGAGCTTACTATGTATACCCTCGATGAAAGAGGGAGAGGGGGAACATGATAGAAACTTTCAAGTACTTCAAGGGACTCAACAAAGTCCAAGAGGGTAGCATCTTTCAGAGAAAGAGATGTGCAAGAATAAGGGGGCACAATTTGAAGATAGAGGGGGGACGGCTCAGAGGTAATGTGAAGAAGTTTTTTTTCACAGAAAGGGTTGTAGATGCATGGAACACTTTCCTGTGGAGGTCGTGGAGTCAAAAACAGTAGAGGAATTCAAGAATGCATGGGACAGACATAAGGCAAATCTAGTGGGGGGGGTAGGAGGAAGTAGGTCATTGGTTAATTAGGATCTGCAGCTTATCTATTAGGTAGGAAAATGGGCAGACTAGGTAGGCCAAGTGGCCTCATCTGCCATCAAATTCTATGTTTCTATGTTTTTATAATTCCAGCGTCACCAGCTTCCCTCACTACCTGGGCTTCATTACCTTCATATCTGCTAGTGCAGGTCTCTCTCAGGTGCCTTCTATGTTGTGATCAGGCTTTCTGCTTCCACATTCGTCTGAACCTCTTAGACTCCTCTCTTCTCTTCTGCTGGTCAGACCAGTCTCCAAAACAGAGGTCATACATCACACAAAGTTTAGGATTCCAGACCCGTGTGAGATGCTAGTCAAAACTAAAACATTGACCGTCCAGTTCCCTAGACTGTCTGCCATCCTGATGTAGGCTGTTTCAAACAGTAGTACACATAGTCTCTACCACACTGTGGGTGGGCAGCTGTACCACTAGTGCTGGTGCTGGATTACTGTGTGTTACCTCTTTTCTCTGAAGGCAGGAATCATCCTCTCTCTCTCTCTCTCTCTCTTTCTCTGCAGCTGTTGTTCTCTGACACAGGCAGCAAGCACACTTTTCTCAGTCAGTCCCTTTAAGGTTGTAAAAACCTTTTGAGCCTTTCCTGTGATGTGGCTGTAGAAGTCCCAGATAAAGGCAAGGCAAGCAATTTTATTTGTAGGGTGCTCATTCCAGGAGGCTCTGAGCACCTTAACAGTATTCAATACAAAGAAAAACACATAAAATAGATAAAAATCCACATAAACAATATAACAATAAATTATGTAACTTTAAAAACTTCGGTTTGCCAGTAAACAGACTGGACAAGATTGATAGAATTCAGCAGTCTAAAAACTGACTGAAAAGGTGGACCTTCAGCATACTTCTTGAACACCTCAGTCCAGGGGACTTCATGACAGCAGTGAAGGCGTAGTTCCCACAGGGTCGGGCCCAGAAACACTAAAGCACAATCTCCCGAGGTCATGAGATGAACCCTGGGAATGTCCAGGAGGCCCCTCGAGGAGGAGCAGAGAGACAGAGAGAAAGAGAGAGAAAGAGAGCAGACATCACTGGTGACTGGAGCTCTGACGGGTAACCAGGACTCAGTCTGTATAGGGCCTTAAAGGTGAGAAGACCCAACCTTGAAAAGGACCTTCCGCGTGAATTGCAGCCAGTGCAGGGCATGCAGGACTGGGGTTACATGACAGGACCTCGAAAGGCCTGTCAGCAACCTGGCCACTGCATTCTGTACCAGCTGCAGTCTGTAAAGGGTCCCTCCCATGACCCTGAAGTACAGAGAGTTGCAGATGTCGAGCCTAGAGGTAACAAAGGCATGCAGTAATGTCAGCAGATCCTCGAGTGGAATGAGGGGCTTAATCCTGGCAATGTTCTGTAAGTGGTAAAAAACACTTTTGACCAAAGATGACATATGATCTTCAAAGGCCAGCCTGCTATCCAGGATCACACCTAGATTTCACACCCTCAAGGGCACCACCAGTGGAGCAGCCCCCAGGACAAGGGTTGTGCCCGCTCCCCAGCTGCAATCCATCATATCTGTGACTAGGCTCGATCTCCAGTACTTCCATATTGGCCGGGTTTTAGCCTCAGCCAGCTGGAAGCCATCCCATCATTGATTTTAGCCAAACAGTTGTTAAGCATGTTGACAGTTCCAGATGTTCCAGGAGCAAAAGACAAATACAGCTGGGTATCATCTGCGTTGCAGTGAAACTTCACATTGTATTGTCTAATGATCTCACCCAGGGGCAGCATATACACCACAAACAGCACTGGTGACAAGATTGAGCCCTGTGGTACTCCACTGGACTGAGGCATTGGGGAGGAGGAGAAACCTCCCATCTCCACCCGCTGCACCCTGTCCGAGAGATAGGACCCAAACCACATGATGACAGTACCGGCAAGTCCACATAACTCACAGAGCCAATCAACAAGCACATCATGGTCCACTGTGTCAAGAGCTGAAGAGAGCTCGAGGAGCACAAGAACTGACCTGACTCCCCTATCCCTAGCCCTGAGCAGATCATTATGCACCCTCACTAGAGCTGTTTCTGTGCTTTATCTGGCCCAAAAACCCAACTGAAATGGCTCATAGATGTCAGAGGACACCAGGTGATCCTCAAGCTGCTGTGCTACTAATTTGTCTACAACCTTGCTCAAAAAGGTAGCTTTGCCAGGAGCTACTAGCCCTCTTGACTCTGAGCTAACTGCCAACTGCTCAGTTCTGTAACTGCCCTCAGAACTTCATTGGGCCAGGGCAACTTCTGATTGGTCTTTTGGGCTGTGAATCAGGAAATGTAGTCTTTGGGGCTGTGAATCAGGGAATGTAGTCTATTAGGCTAACATCTGATGCCCCACTTTCTGTCTAAAAGGGCACCAAGCAGCCTGTCTTGTCATTCTCCCAGAATTCACTGCAGTTGAAGATCAAGAACCCTGACCTCTGGTTCATTGCTGGTGAGGTGAGGGTTCACAAAGATGGCAGCTTCCATACTTGATAGGAGCACTGGATCCAAACAAAGTTATTTATTTAGAGCTTTTGCCCTCAGAATATGTAATATGTAATCCTAAATGCCCTCCCTCAGTTCTGCTCAGGCAACCTCCTACTTTACATGGACAACGCTGTCCTATACTCCTCCAATCCTGACCCTACCCAGCTCCACCTCTCCCTCCAATCCTTCTTCAAGGATGCAGGAAAATGGTTCACATTGCAGCGCCTTATTCTAAACTATAAGAAGACTAAGGTTATGTTTTTCTCATACACCCTTAACTCCAAGAAAACCCTCTGCCCTCAAGTCCTAACTGCCAACCTGACTCCACCTGAACAAGTGGATTTCTTTAAATACCTGGGCATCACAATCGACCCGGCCCTTAACTTCCACCAACACATTCATCAACTGCCTACTGCCCTCAATATCCAGCTTGGCCTCCTCTACCAGTTTAAACATTGTCTTACTCTGGATGCCCTTCGTCTAGCAGTCTCCTCCTCCTCGGTCCTTTCCCTTCTTGACTATGGCATCCTGATCTACAGTGCTGCTAAGTCATCGGCCCTAACAAGACTCTGGCTCTCCCTCAACAAAGCCTGTTGCCTCATCCTGGGCTGTGATCAGCTAACCCACACATGCTCCCTAAATAATGCCACTAACTGGCTCAACCTTGATAATAGAATCAGGTTTCACACTTGCCTCATGGCCAAAAAGATTTCCCTCGGTCTCGCCCCCCCCCCGATCTCTCACCACTAATCCAACAAGCCTTGACATACCAGCACACCCATAGTGCAAGCAGGCAATTCCCCGTAGTTCCCCGCTGCTGCACCTCCCAATTCCAAATGTCCTTTGGTTTCCGAGCCCCTACCTGGGTAAATAACCTACCTTGCACCCTCACAAACATGAATAGAATCAGCCCCTACAAATCCTACCTCAGGAATCATCTACAGTCCCCCAATCCCTGTGATTGCCATTGAACCCAGCCCAGCCCAGCTCCCTCTCTCGTTTGACTAAGGCATCTGGCCGGTTTAACATAGAAACATAGAAACATAGAATTTGATGGCAGATAAGGACCGCTTGGCCCACCCAGTCTGCCCATTTCCCTACCTGATGGATAAGTTGCAGATCCTAGTTAACCAGCAGCCTACTTCTTCCTACCCCCACCCCCTAGAATTGCCTTATGACTGTCCCATGCATGCTTGAATTCCACCACTGTTTTTGACTCCACAACCTCCTCTGGAGGCCATTCCATACATCCACAACCCTCTCTGTGAAAAAATACTTTCCTTAAATTACCCTCCTGAGCCATCCCCCCTTCCAATAAGTGTGCCCCTTGTTCTTGCACCACTTTTTGAAAGATGGTACCCTCTTGGACTTTGTTGATTCCCTTGAGGTACTTGAAAGTTTCTATCATGTCCCCCTCTCCTTTCCTCGAGGCTATACATACTAAGCTCATTAGTCTCTCTTCTATGTCTTCCAGTTGCAGACCTGCACCATTTGAGTGCCCTCCTCTGGACAGCTTCCATCCTGTCTATGTTTTTACGGAGTGGGTCTCAGAACTCATAGTACTCCAGATGTGGTCTCACCAGCTGTCTGTACAGAGGGATAATAACTTGTTTTCTACTGGTGATGCCTCTACCTATGCATCCCAGTATTCCCCAACCCTCCTTGCTGCCCTCTCATTGCTTGCCCACCTTTAGGTCATCTGATATGACTACCCCCATGTCCCTTTCCATTTTTGTTGTTGTTAGTATCTCACCCTCCATTGTGTACTCTTCCCCTGGGTTTTTGTTTCCCAGGTGCATTACCTTGCACTTCTTAGCATTGAATCTAAGCTGCCATACATTTGACCATTCCTCTAACCTTGACCACCCCACCACCACCTGAACTCCCTGAATTTAGCTGCTTAGTGGAGATTTTATGCATAATGGTACTTGAGACTAATACGCTGAATCTACTAGTATCCAAATGTTAGCCTTTTACTATATTTCTTGTACCATGATTGTTGCTTGTGTCCTATTGCTGTACAACTCTGTACTGTTCTCTTCACGTTGTATCTGCTCTGATGTGGAACTATTGAAAAGGAGACCTTGACTCAAAGGTTATTTCCGAATAAATACATAAATGAATTATGCAGTCAAGTGTTGGCAAGAAACAGAGACCCCCCATGTCCACTGCCAGCATTGATCAGTGTTGTGTGAAACTGAAAAATTTTGCCGAGCTAAATATTTAGTGGAATTTGTGCATTTCACTAAATATTTTGCAGGCAAAATGTGAAATTTCACCCTTGAATCAGCAAAATTTGATGCTTGCAGGCAAAATTTCATGACCCACGGGTGAAATTTCTTAATTTCGCTACTGGACCCCAATCTTTCAAAAAAAACTATCTCCTCCCATGTCCCTGGTGTCAAATGAAGAACCCTCCCTCCTCCCCCAGTCACCCAGAGTCCCAGCCCCCTATCTTTGTTAAAAAAAAACAACAATCCCCTCCATGTCCCTGCTGTCTAGTGTCCCCCTTCCCAGCTGATCACTAGCTGAATTCAAATCAAGAACCGTTCCTCCTCCCCCGTCACCCTGAGCCTCAGTCCCATACCTTTGTAAAAAAAATAAAAAATTCCCTCTCCTGTCCCTGGTATCTAGTGGGCCCCCCACCCTATCTTAAGTCAAAACCCACCTTGCTCCCCCCCGTACCCTGATCGGGCCATCGGCACAGCCCTGAATCTGTCAATGAATGAACACAATCATTCACTGAGTGCTCAGATGGGCAACCAGCTGTGGAGGTGAGTGGAGGGCTGTGCTGGTGGCCCGATCGGGGTATGGGGAGAACAAGGTGGGCTCTGACTTAAGACAGGGTGGGGGATCCACTAGACACTAGGGACAGGGAAGGGGATTATTTTTTACAGAGGTATGGGCCGGGACTCAGGGTGACTGGGGGAGGAGGGAGGCTTTATTTGAATTCGGCCAGTGAGTGGCTGTGGGAGGCACTAGACTCCAGGGACAAAGGAAGGGATTGTTGCAGGAGGTTTGAAAGATTGGGGGCCAGGGCTCAGGGTGACTGGGGGGGTTCTTGATTTGAATTTAGTTGGTGATAGGCCGGGGGGGGACCACTGGACACCAGGGACACAAAGGGGTACAGAATGCATTGACGTATGCAGATGTGGGTGAAATTGAGGGTGAAATTTCGCTATTTTGCAAAAATTTTTTGTGTGGTGAAATTGTTGATTTCATGGCTATTTTGCCAGCTAAATAACAGTTTGCAACATCTCTAGTGTCGATGAACTGCTCTCCTCCTCTGAGGAGGGAGGAACATGTAGTCAGGCAAGATCCTGAACCCTAGTGATGACTGGGGGCTGGTGCACCGAGACAGTGTGTGAAAGGAGTGGATAGGTGGGGCAGCGGACATCACCACATGAGAGGTAGGAGCATATCTGACATTGCACAGACATTATTGCAAGTCTGCTCTGCCGGAAGAACCTACACAAGTGAATACTCCTATGAGTGAGTAGAATGACACCAGATTCCAGGAAGGACCTCTCCACTGTGCTTTCCAGGGGTCTGCCAGAAGCCAGACTAGCATTTCTTTCCTCCTTCCTCCTATGGGTTTAGGGAGGGGAGCCCCACCATGGGGGGCAAGCTGACAGACTGTATGTCACATGACCAGGGAGTTGAACCTTAAATGAGATCCAGAAGGTAGATATGGGGTACATCCCTGTTGATCATAGGAGAATAAAGAGAATTAAAAAAAAACTGCACTTAGGTCTGTTTCAGGGAGAACAGGCATTATGTGTAAATGCCAGACATCTTCTCCAAATTTTTTTTACAGTTAACTTATTTATTGAGTTTTTCTTTATCCATATTGATAAGTAACATACATAATACCTTAAACAGGTTGAAATGTACATTATATAGTATGCAATACTAACAATAATATATTTGACATATTGTAATGGCACTTGACATTATGAAATTGTATAGCTTACATTCAAGAACAAAAAGGATCCTGCGTTTACAGTTGAATATATATATAATTATCAACCTGTATTATACTGAAGGAGAAATGAAAAGATCAAATTAAAATAGTTATCAATTTTATAGTCTAGAGTCAACAAAGAGAGCTGCATAAGTAGGTTATAATGCTGAAACATCAGTTTTCAAAATAATACCTGGTTAAAGAGTTTGATAATGTATATCACTTATGAGTTTGAATAAAGTTTAAATAGTCCTGCCAACAGAGATAAAATTCATTAAGGTGGTCCAATGCCAAGTATGAAATTTGTCCCAAAGAGGCAGTATAGGTTAAATTATTCAAAATATCAGACAGAGTGGTTATTAATTGAGATCTCCAGTGTATTAGAACCAATCTCTTAACTTGTATAAATAGAATTTGTAGCCATCTATGCTGATATTTTGTTAGTTTTATATTATTATTTGTAATTCTGAGTAAACAAAGTTTAGGTTCTAGTGGGATATGATGACCGGCTACATTAGAGACTAAATTATTACTAGATTGCCATAGTTTAGATATTTGTTTACATGACCATAGTATATGTAACAAATCACCATTTGGTGAATTACAACGCCAACAATTGTTGTTAGGTAATAAACCCATTTTGTATAGTTGAGAAGGTGTTCTATACCATAAATGTAATATTTTGTATTGAATTAGCATGCTCTGCATATCTTTAAAAGTACTATGACAAAGTTTCCAACAGTCATCCCAGTGGGAATCGGATATATTATCCTTTAATATCAGATTCCATCTATTTCTTGCCTGGAGAGATTGGTTCGGTAATACATCTCTGATCTGTTTATAAATTTTACTGATTAAACCGGAAGAAGTATTAATCCAAATATTAATATATGAGGAAGTTGGCAGTGGATTGTTGGTTTGTTGAATAATGGGAAATATAACAGAACAAATCTGTAAATATTTCCAAAATTCCTTTTTGGGAATATTCCATCTTGTTTGTAACTTATTAAAGGAATCTAGCGTGTTACCATTATCAGTCAAAATATCATTCAGAAATAGAATGTTTTTATGTTTCCAAGAGTTACAGTATACTGGTTTGTTCTCTAAAGTAAATTTTGGGTTTCCCCAGATAGGTGTAAAAGATATGGGAGAAGGATCAGTTTTAAGCCATTTGTGCATTTTGAACCAATAATGAATAGACGTATTAATTGTGGGATGTTTTCTTAGTTTAGAGGTTGAGGTGAAATAAATAAAACTGTTAGGAATCTGTCCAGGGGATAGAGAGGCTTCCATGTCGTACCATAGTGGTACATTATTATTAGGTTTAAGAAACCATTTAATAGTTTGCGAGGCTCTAAATGCCCCAAGGTAGGCTGTAAACCAGGGTAGTCCGAAGCCTCCTCGAGACCAATGAGAGTGTAATTTGGTGCGGTTAAATCTTGGTATATGACCTTCCCAAAAAAAAAATCTCTTATAATTTTATCTATATTATGAAGGAGACGAGGGGAAATTTTAAGTGGGATGCAAGCGAATAGATAAAGAATTTTAGGAGTAGTACTCATTTTTATAGCAGCTATTTTACCAGGGAAGGATAATTTCAACTTTTTCCATTTGGTTAAATTTATTTTAATCTCTGCAAATAAAGGTTGGAGGTTAATTTCCCAAATGTTATCTAAGTCAGATGAAATTTTTATTCCTAGGTAGGTGATACCTTGTGGCGCCCAGCGAAATCCCAGGAGATTGTTCATAAGGGGGTTACAATGTTTATTTAATGGTAACACCTTGGTTTTTTGATAATTAACTGTTAATCCAGAGAGTTTAGAGAATGATTTAAGTATATTATTAAGTGGTTGTGCAGATAGTTTTAGCTTTTCTAATAGGATGAGCATATCATCCGCATACGACAGTGATGTATATTGTTTATGCCCAATAGATATACCTTTAATTTCGTTATTCTGCCTTAGAAAAGTAGCTAAAGTTTCGAGAGCTAAAATAAAAAGGGATGGAGAGAGTGAGAATCCTTGCCTAGTGCCCCTTGCTAATTTGAAAGATTGGGATAGTGTGCGGTTGGTGAGTACCCTCGCTTGAGGATTGGTATAAAGAAGTTTGATCCAAGAACTAAAGAGATTGCTAAAGTCAAAACGTGATAATACAAGATAAAGAAAGTTCCAGTCTAAAGAGTCGAAAGCTTTTTCAAAATCAATAGCAATAGCTACTGCTGGATAATTAAGAAATGTGGCCTTATATATTAGATTAATTAGAGAACAGAGATGGTCGGGGTTCTCCAAATTTTTTCATGGGGCAGTGATGCAGTCAGTGTGCTGCTCCATTCAAATACAAAGAAAGGATGCAAATCTCAGGTGTGCAGAGTGTTCATTGGAATGTGTATGTGACTGCATAAGTTCTCAGTTTGGTGGACAGAATACCTGTTTTCTGTCAAATACTGTAGACTTTTGTCATGTGATTGTGAAGCATCCTTGGTGTTATCCAAGGTATAGAGAGTGAGAAACTATACACTGTGTGTCAAACCACATACCAATATGGTATAATTAAATAGCAAATGTATAGTATGTACTGTAGCCTGCTGTTGCTGAGAACTTGTCATTGAGGCACAAATTGTTTGAACTGTTTGAGACTTTTCTAGCAAACTAACATCTGGTAGGAGACTGCAGAGCTATGCTTTACTGTTGCAATGTTCATGGCCTCAGTCCAGGATATTAATGTGTGATGAGGGTAGAGCTGCACAGTGATTCACTGTAGACAAGATAAATTCACTCCCCCAGACTTGGAGATGTTTTCTTTGTTCTGAGAGATCTGAATGTCAGGTCAGGTGACTGAAGCACTGTGCAAATGGTGGACAGTGGAGTTCCTATGTGGATGTTGTCTCCATGACAAATTGCACTTACGGGACACTTAGCACTGTTTTTACAGTTCTGCAAATGTAATATCTGGTGATGTCACCAAGTTTAGATGTCCCAGCATGCTTCTTTGGGAACTCCCCATTGGAGGATGAGTGCAGCCTTCCTGTGTTTTGTTTGTCTGCTTGGTTGGCTATGAGGTTGCATCACAACTGTTATGTGGGCATGAGCACTGTTTGTGAACTGCCTGAAGCCAAGCTAAGTTTTGCTATGCTACTGTAGTTCTGGTTATGGTGAGTCCTTGTTCTGAACCTTGTTTGTTCTTGTTTTTGGACCTGTTACTCTCCAAACTAGGAATGCAGCAGGATGGAGTAGTAGGAGATTCCAGTACTGCATCAGGATGACATTTGTCTCTAGCAACATCCAACATGCTACAGACCTGGAACGAGAATGACCCCCTCTCTCCCGGACTATCACTACGAGGGTTGCTTTGCACACGGTCCACAAAAAACAGAAGGGAAGGGTTACTGATGCCTTTGGGCAAGGAGGCAGCCTTATACTGGACTGACCTATTAGTCATGGAGGTGCCCTTAAGGAGTCAGTACTGGTCATCAGGGAGGGGTGGGGTCATTAAGGATATCTAAGGCTAGGTGAAAGAGGGCTCACCCTCTTTGACCCTCCATGAGCAGCATCTTCTGAGTGTTTGGCTTTGGCCCTAGGAGTGGAGAGCTGCAGTCCAGACTGAAGATTTTAGGCCAAAGTGAGAGAGCCCAGCCATCAGGTACCTATTTTTCTATTTTATTATTAGTACTGCTACCCCCTTGATGCTACCTTCTGTTTAGGTTCATCCACCCTCTTCCCCTTTACTGACGTGAACTCCTTTGTCCCAGTCCTACTGACCATTGGGCCCTGTGTTTTTGGGGAAAAGTAAAAAAACAAGTAGTGTTAAGTCCCTTCTGTTAGCCAGTGTTGGCTTGCTGAGGCTACTTTTGTTTTAAATGCTACCTGCGTTTTCTCCATCGGGAGCGGCTCTCTGGCATGGTTTTTACATATGGAGACAGTGTTCTAGGGAGGGCAGAGTGGTAGGGGTCCTTTGGGTCACTGTTGGAGAGGGTTCCTCCCAGTTACGGTTTATATTGAGTTTATATTTATGCCCCTGATAGGCTTAGGATCAATTTATTTTCCTTCTCTGGTCACCACTGTTCTTTGCCTATTCATGGGCGTCAGCAGGCAAAGTCATGATTTTGTCATGCAGGCACACTGTACGGCCTCCATCTTGGTCACAGACTCACCAGGCACATACACTCACACCTGTGGATACATCCTTATGCTACAGATGTCATCTTATGCATGGTTCCTGGACAAATGGCACTGTGCATACGCTCAAGCCTGTGCATGTACCTGCCTCCAGATCTGACATCTTGTGCACGTTAGCGGGGTACATGCTTGCCCAGTGTGCACATTCATTTAAAAAAAATAATATACACAATACTTGTTTTTCTTACACCTAACATGTAAGGTTTTTTTGATCTGGCTGTCAGGGTTTTATGGTCGGGGAATCACATCACCATGCAGTGCTGATCCAGGCTGGGAGCCTTTGGAACCCCTCATACTGTGGAGATGGTCATGCACCATCTTAAGCATAATTTGGAGCAAGAGGAGCTATAAGTAATCAATAAATGAATGAGCAATGAAAAGGGGAGGGGGGTTGGACATACCTAGTCAGGGGTGCTGTAGGTGCAAGGTGGGCTAACACCCCATAGCGAGAGGTGGTGTGCTCAGGGTCTGAATCCTAAGATATATATGGGCACTGATGCTTCCTTTGGGTGCAACGCTACTATGGGGGGTGGGTGATACAGCAGATGGGGGTTCATAACAAGGTCGGGGGTGGGAGATGAACAAGATGATATGCCAGAGGAGTGACCAGAGTCAGGGCAGTGGCAATGCCAAAGGGAGGTGGGTAACAGTGATATATCGGGAGGTGGGAGGGTTAGAGAGAGGCTTGGTGTGGGAATCAAGGGGGTTAGCCCACCAGTTAAAGGTGGGATGGGGGGACATTAATTAGCGGTAGAGGGATTTTGTGGGGAGTTTTGTATCATGGAAGCATAGATGACAGAGTTGATATGGTAGAGGGTCATTCAAAACAAAAAGAAAGGAGACATTTTTGTTTAGGAATAAGGGGAGGAGAGGATTTTCACCTAAATACCTGTGGATTAAAAGGACTAACATTTTCTTCTTTTGTAGTAGTTGAGGTTCTGCTTTGTCTGGCTGAGCCTTGCCCTCTTCATCGGTTGGTGATGGCATTAAAGAGAGATGCACCCAAAAGATCATGCCAAGTTTGAGACACTCTGGTAACAGCTGGGTCGCGATCCCAGCATGCAAAGGAGACAGACAGCACCTTCATCGATGCCATATGACGGCTGAAGGAAATTGGGGGTGCTAACTGGATGCAAGCTGTGGTTGAGCTGGAAATGGGCCTGCAGGTCATTGCCTGACCCTGGTAACAGGTTGAGTCGGGCAATGTTGCTGGTAATGGCATCGGTATTTCAGGCCACCAGGGGGAGGAGGCAGTATGGAAATCTGCCCAACTGCAGCTGCCTTCTACTCAGCTTCTTGAGTCACGGGTGCAGGAGTCTAGGGGTAGGAAGAGAGAGCAAGGAATGCCAGTCAAGAATCTGCCATTGATGCCCATAGAAGAGAGGTGAATGCAGACAAGGATGGAGCAGATGGAGGAAGGAACATCAGACCCAGCAACCGCTAGTCCACAGATGGATGGTAACCAGGGGTCCAGCAGGCCTGAAGTTCAAGTGGCCCCTGTGGAACATAGACTTCAGGACGAGTATGAGGAATATAATTCTGAGGGCTTGTCATCCCTGTCAGATGGTGATGTCCAGGATGAGGGGGATGATAACGTAGTCAAACAGATTGTATGAAGACCTAGGTATAATATACAACAGGCCTTCCTTGAAAGCCTCGCCCAGGAGGGAAACACTGGCAGAGAAGGTGTGGTTCAGCCACTGGGGAACACAAATGATGGAGAGAGGGGATGCCAAGAAGGTGTCAGTCTAGCAGCATGGATTTTACAAACACAATTTTAGGGGGTTTGAAAGGAGTGTTTAACAGTGAGTCACCCAACTGCAGATGGTACTGGAAAAGCAGGGAGGCAGGTGGCTTGCTGTGCCTACTGGAGTCCCCAGTTCCATCTCATCGGGATCAGATGGAGTCTGCTGTTGTAGTAGATGTGCGAACCATACCCTCTCATACTTGTGGGAATGTGCTGGGTTGGGTGGATCCAATTCTCCCAGAGGGTGAGCGACCCGCACCCTCTCAATGCCTCTGGGAATGTGCAGACACCACAGTTGCCTTTCTTCCCATGGGGCCTGCTGTGCACACAGTGGTCCCAAGTGGGACCAACCCTCCTTCTGCCCAGTGCAGCTGGCAGCCATACTTCCAGGATGCCCACAGTACCAAACATGTGAGAGTGATTGGGCTTACCACCACACGTTCCTCTGCATGGAGCTGGTGCACAGGGGGCACAGGCTCATCCCCTACCTCAGGTGATTTTACCATTTGGGAATTACCTTTGGGAATGGTCTCTCCCTTGCAAGGAGGAACAGCTCTGCAGCAAGCACAGAGCAGGGAGACAACATGGCAAGCTGCTGCGGTGGCTGAGAAATCAGCAATACAGGTCCCAGTGACTGAGAATGTAACAGTTCAGGTCTGAATGGGCACTATGTCCATTTCCAACCCAGCTAACATAATGGTGGGGAGCCAGGTTAGCACAGATTCACATGCAGCCACCCAAGGTCCAGGCTCAGAACAGCCAGTTGCCACTGCCCTTTTAGATACTTTGGTTGTGGCTGCAATGCAGCAAGGCTCTAGAGATGGTTCTTCAATTGAACCAGAAAAGCCATTAGAGCAGGGCGAGGTCACTGACCAACCCATTACAGGCACCAGAGTTCCTGCAGAGATTCCACAGCTGGAGAATCAATGGGCATATGGGGGGTGACGACCCTCTTGGGAACCATCTGTCTGATGTGAAAAAAATCTGGAGGGGTGAGTATATTCATATGTTTTTCTTACTGCACAGGGAGATCCCTGAAGTAGATCAAGACAAGAATGGTAAGAAGGAGAGGCCTTGGAGGCCCAGGGTTCCATTTACCTTTGAAAAATGGGCTGCAGCTTTTGACATTTACATGGAGGCAGTATAGTGCAGTGGTCTAAGGTTCTGAGCTACAAATCTGGTGACATCCAGCAGACCAGACCTGGGTTTGAATCCCACAGCTTCCACTTGCATACTGTGTGACCTTGAGCAAGTCACTTAACCTCCTTGTGCTCTCAGGTCGCTCCTGTAAAAAAAGCTTTCAGCTTAGTGTGCTATACCTGGTTAAACAACTAAATAAAAAAAAAAAAAAACCTAACAGTGTATGGTATGAAGCACCCAGAAAAATGTATATCTTTGTTAAAATATTGGAACACTATCAAATTCGTGCACCTTTCATTTGAGGGATATGCATGACTGAAATATGATGAGCAGTTTTGGCTGAAATTGGCTCGACGGCTGGGATTAAAATGGGATAGCATGCATTTGGATTTGTGGGCTCGGTACATGATTTGAGGGAAACCCAATGTTGTTACGTACACAGACAGCAGGCATTTAATTGCTTAGCAGAGTTATGGGGACAACATGAAGGAGCAGAAAGGGCGCAATGAAAGCGTGTTGTGACTACAATAAGGGCAAGTGTTTTCAAGCCTATTGCACGTTCAGCCACATCTATAGAAATTGTGGAGGGGATCACCATGGGTCATGGAATGCAGAGGATGCTCCTTAGGATACCAGGTGGCTGAGTCACTGAGTGGGGACAAAAAAAAGCATGAAGCAGGAAAATCTGGTTAACACACCAGTCATGCTTGGTACCTTTGTCCCTTGGCTTTCCTAGTATCCTGACCATCAGGCAACAAAAATGTTGATGAGTGGCTTCAGTACAGGCTTTGAAATTCCCTATAGGGAGCCCCAGCTGGCCACCTCTGCCCATAACTTTAAGTCAGCCATGGCCCTCCAGGCCCTCTATGACATACTTGAACTTAATGCTCAAACAGAATTGCAAGCTGGATGTGTAGCCAGCCCCTTTGACAATCCACCTCTCCCCAAACTCAGGGTTTCTACATTGGGGATGGTTCCTAAAAAGACACCCAAGGAGTACCGACTGATACACCACCTGTCATACCCGAAGGGCAACTCGGTGAATGAGTTCATTGCTCCAGAGGGTAGTTTGGTCAAGTACACATCATTCGACAAGGCGGTTGAAATGGTTCGCATTTTAGGACCGGGTACATTAATGGCACAAAGAGACATTAAGTCTGCTTTTTACCTTCTACCAGTGAGGCCCAAGGATTATCCGCTTTTGAGGTTTAAGTTGTGGGGGCAATGCTATTATGATGTGCTATGCCAATTGGGTGTTAAGTAAGCCGTGCAGCTTTTGAGACCTTTTGTGTCTTTTTTTGGAATGGGCAGCTAAGATACATATGGGCAATGACAACATTATCCACTACCTGGATGATTTTTTATTTGCAGGACCTGGAGAATCAGATAAGTGTAATGACACACTGTTGGGTTTTTGTAGCCTAATCGAGCACTTTGGTGTACCGCTGGCACCAGAAAAGATGGTGGCCCCACTACTTGCATTGCATATATAGGAATTGAACTGGACACTGTCAATATAACATCTGGGATACCAATGGATAGCGTTGAAACCTTGTGGTGGCTGCTGGGGGAGGTTGGGACAGCCAAGAGAGTTACCCTGTGGCAGTTACAATCCCTGCTGACACACCTGAATTTTGCTTGTCATGCCATTAACCCAGGAAGACCTTTTCTCAGGCAGCTAGCAGCTGCGACAGTCAGCCCTACTAGACCACACCCTCACATAAGGCTGTCAAAAGGTATGAGGGCAGACCTCAGTGTTTGGGAGGTATTCTTGTGGGACTTCAATAGCATAGCAATCTGGCAGGATAGGGATAAGGCTCAAATGGGACTCGAGTTGGTAACAGATGCCTCAGGGGATAGATTTTGGTGCCTTTTTTCAGGGTTTTTGGTCTGTGGGTCATTGGCCCAAGTAGTGGGTAGAACAGGGGCTCACAAGGAGTATTCCATTACTTGAGTTGTTGCCGATCATGGTATCAGTAAAAGTGGAGGGGCATTGGCTTGGGAATTGACATGTGTTGTTTTACACTGACAACAGGGCAGTAGCTTATTTAATTAATTTACAAACTTCCAGATCTAAGGAGATAATGAGGGTCCTGAAGGTGTTTGTCTTATGCTGCTTACAGCAGAACATCATGTTCAGAGCTTGACATCTGCCAGACAAGACAAATGTTATCACTGAGGCCTCATCTCAATTGCAGTTCAACTGATTCTGGTAGTTGGCACCAAATGCAAACACAGTACCCACACGGATACTGGAAGCGCTATGGCAGCTGGGGAAGCAGGAAAATTCAAGCTTGGTTCAGTGCCCTGCAGCCCCCTCCATGTGTAGAAAATGTGCAGGTATTTTCAGGACCTTGGTCTACTTCTGCAGGAAGGAGGTAAGCGATTATCTGCATGAGGCACAAAAACAGGTGTAGGATTATGTCCTCCACTTGGTAAAGCTGAACAGGTCTGTGGCAGCAGTTTGATTGCATTTGGCCAGGATAGCTTTCATGGGGATGGTGCAGAATTTTTCATGTACGACCACTACATTCATGATGAAAAAGATGCTAGAGGGTGAGCATGATCGCGGTGTAAGCCTCGGGACAGCTGGAAGCCCATCAGCCTTTCAGAGCCCTCTGAACTTTTAAAGGCAATGGGCACAGTTTGTGCCTTTTGGTATGAGGCTAAGCTTTTTAGGGTTCTTATTTTTCTGTGTATTTTTTGGTACCTTTGGCATATCAGAATTAGTACCTGAATCAGACATGGCTGGGCTGGGTGTTAACATCCAGAATGGTGATGTTATGTTATTGCGGGACAAGATGTGCCTCCGGCTCTATAGGTCCAAGATGCATCAGTGCGGGCTGCCTGCTACAATAACCCTGCATAAAACTGAGGTGCGGGACATGTGTCCATGGTCCTTAATGCAAGATTATATGTCAGCAGACCATGGGAGGAGGGTAATTATTTCGTACATGGGGATGGAAAGGCGATCACAAGGTGTCAATTTATGGCAGTTCTTTGGAAGGGGTTGTGGTTCATGGGGAGAGATTAGAGGTCATTTGGTACACACTGTTTTAGAATTGGGGTGGCTACTGAGGTGGCCAGATTGGGCATGAATGTAGATCAAATCAAGAAGGTGGGAAAATAAGTGTCAGACGTGTTTAAGGGTAACATTAGACCAATGGACCACAAGGAACTAAACTGAATGGTAATCAGGATTGCTTGGCGGGGAGAAGTATATTAAAAAACAATTGGGAGCACTGGAATAAGGAAATGGGGAAGAAGTATTATGTTGCAACTCACTCATGCTGTTTTTGTTTGCTCACAGATGAAGCCAGAAGCCAGAAGGGGAAGGATCCAGATTCATTTCAAGTGCTTTGCAGTAACTGCTCACTGCTATTTTGGTTTTAAACTTAGATTGTGGGCTTTTAGTGACACTGTTATTTCTTTGCTGTCTTTACTTAGAATTGTTTTTGGGATGTTGAATATTTAAAATCAAGTTTGGTGCTCTTGTAGTGTTGGTGTATTCCTTTGCTGTCTTTAATTACTGCAAATTCCCCCCTCCCCTGACCCCCACTCTTAATTGTATGCCCTGTTAAATCTGATTGACAGGAGCAAAGCACAGGGAATAGTAGGAGTTGTGGAGTAGGAGAGGCATAATGGGGAAGAAGCCCACCCTCGGCACAAGTGTTTTGACTCATTTTTTATTTATTTATTTTTTCCTTTTTTAAAGAAAAGTATCTGAGGATCGGTGGAAGGACATTTAGGACAGTATATTAATAAAAAGGAAACTAGGAGAGCTTGAGCAACAGATACGTACTGGAATAGCAGTATAAATGCAGTAGATTGTGGGGAGTGATGCAATGCCATGGCTGCGAGACAGCCAAATTCAGGTAGACCTCCTGGATGCTGAGGTGCTGCCCTATTTGCATGCATCTCTCTGGACTGCAGGATGAGGTAGCCAGACTCTGAGCGGAAGTAAACTGAGTCAGGAGTACCATCACCTATATCCAGAGACCACCCAGTCCAACACTGCTGCCTCAAAAGATACCTAGAATGAGGAGCACTTGGATGTCAGTGGGCTTGAGGAGGGTTAGGGTAGTCAGGCAGAGGCATATCCCAGATCCTCTTTCACTCCAGAACTCATATGCCACACTGGCAAACTGGGAAAACCAAATAGAGGCACCCAGAAAAGTGGAAGGGAAGGATGTGGAGGTCAGCCAAGGAGGTAACCTCAGTGTGGAGAACAGTGGACCCCAGAGGAAGAGGAAGTGAATCGTGGTGGGGGGCTCTATCATAAGAGAGATCCAACTAGGAATACAGGAGGGAGAGGACAGGGAGGTGAGGTGCCTATCAGGTGCCACGGCATGGAGGGATGGGAGGAAGATCCTGGGGATCACTGGGAAGGCAAGATGGGAGGGTGAGCTGGATATCATTATCCACCTAGGTACTAATGACCTGGCAAATGGGGGAGCCAAAGGAAGTTCAGGAACAGTATAGGAAATTGGGGATGGGTCTTAAACAAGTAGCTACTTCTGTCACCTTCTCAGAAGTACTACCTGTGAGAGGCATGGGAGAGCATAGGGGTGCATGCACCAGGAACTTTAACTCATGGTTGAAAAACTGGTATTGTGAGGAAGGGTTTGGATTCATTGGTAACTGGGGACCCACCTGGAGGGATGGCGGTGTGTTCAAGCCTGATGGCCTGCATCCATCCTGGAGGGGAATCCAAGCACTCAATGATATGTTTAAATGCTACATCGACAAGCATTTAATCTAACCAAGGAGAGTGGCAGGCCAGCAAGGAGGGTACCTAATTGCCCACCCTCACAGCTAGCAGTGGAACCAGTGAACAGGAGGAGTGGATATCTCTACAAAGCAGTGTGCAAAAGACGGAGATAAGCGTCCAACAGGTGGATAGGCAGAAAAGGGGCAAAATTCAACAGAAGGACAGACAGCAGGGAGAACCAGTGATAAAGAACAACCAGGGAAAGGGCTGGAGTAGAACAGCTAAACAGTCTAGGGAGTTCAAATCATGGAAAGCCATGTGTGCCAATGCCAGGAGCCTTAGCAACAAGATGGAGGATCTAGAGGCTGTCAAGGTGCAATCGGACCTGGACATTGTGGACATCAAAGAAACCTGGTGTAATGATAACTACAACTGGGAGATGGCCATACCTGGCTACAACATATTCAGAAGAGACAGGGCAGGTAGGAAGGGAGGAGAAGTGGCACTTTATGTGAAAAATGACATAAAGGCCACAGAGATCCAGGAGGAACAAAATGGGGGAGAGATACTGTGGGTTAATCTGGAAAGGAAAATGGGGCCAACCATCCACACAGGTGTGGTCTATAGACCACCAGCCCGGGAGGAAGAAACAAATAGGAAGCTGATGCTAGCCATCCAAAGGATGGCAGACAAGGATGAAGTAGTGCTAGTTGGAGACTTCAGTATTCCAGATGTGGACTGGAGCATCCTAGTGGCAGCATCAACTAGGAGCAGATTAATCCTGGACTCCTTCAAGGTGCCTTCCTCAAGCAATTGGTCATGGAACCAACTCGGCAGAAGGCAATACTGGACCTAATGCTCACAAACAGGGATAGTATGATGGAATAAGAATGGGGGAAACACCTGGGGAACAGTGACCACCAGTCATTGTGGTTTGAAATCACAGAAGGAGCAGAACCAAATCACACAAAAACATGTATCCTGGATTTTAGGGGAGCAGACTTTGGGAAAATTGGGAGATGCTTGGAAGAGGCATTAAGAGGAATGGGGTGGGAATCAGGGGTTGAGGAACAGTGGGCAGTATTTAAAACAGGGATTACAAGAGCAACAGAATTATGCATTAAGCAGGTTAGTAAGGGGAAAAGGAAGAGGAGGCCATTATGGTTTTCCAAGGAGGTAGTGGAGAAAGTGAAAGCCAAAAAGATTGCATTCAGGCAATACAAAAAGATACAGGCAAAAAGGGGATAGGGAGAAGTACCAGGAGAAGCAAAGGGAGGCAGTGAGGTTATTAAGGGAAGCCAAGGCTCAGACAGAAGAGCACATTGCAAAATCAGTGGGTAGAGGGAACAAAACCTTTTACAGGTACATAAGTAAAAAAAGAAAGACAAAGGGAGGGATAGTGAGACTGAAGGGGAGGATGGGGGCCGCGTGAAGGATGACAACAGTAAAGCTGACATATTGAACAAGTATTTCTGCTCGGTCTTTACTGAGGAAGAGGAGCGTAATGGGCCTGAAGGGAATACAAGTGGTGGGAATGATGCAGAAATAGACACAAGTCCCTTTACACAAGAAAGAGTCCTGAAGGACCTGGAAGGAATAAGAGTTGATAAAGCAATGGGGCCAGATGGGGTGCACCCCAAGGTCCTTAAAGAACTAAGAAAGGTGGTGACTGAACCTCTGGCAATCCTGTTTAACCAATGACTGGAAACAGGAGAGGTACCCAAAGACTGGAGAACAGCAGATGTGGTTTCCTTATACAAAAGTGGGAACAAAGAGGAAGCGTGGAACTGCAGACCAGTCAGCCTTGCTCAGTAGTGGGGAAGATCATGGAAGCACTACTGAAGGAGAGATTGGTGGAACTTCTGGTTGTCAATGGACTACAGGACCCAAGGCAGCATGGTTTCACCATTGGGAGGTCATGTCAGACCAACCTCATTGTTTTTTTCAACTGGGTGACTAGGGAGGTGGATCGGGGAGCGCAGTAGATGTGGTCTATCTGGACTTCATCAAGGCCTTTGACACTGTGCCACATAGAAGGCTATTACACAAACTGGGGAATATGGGTGTGGGCAGGACAGTAGTGCAGTGGGTAGATAACTAGCTGGGTGGCAGGACACAGGGTGGTGGTAAATGGCTGTCACTCCACAGAGGGAAGAGTGATCAGTGGGGTATCACAGGGATCAGTACTGGGACTGGTCCTATTCAACATCTTCATCAGTGACATTGCGCAGGACCTAGATGGCAGAATTTCCCTGTTCGCTGATGACACAAAGCTCTGTAATAGAGTGGACACACCAGAGGATGTAGAGAGATGAGAAGAGACCTGTAGAAACTTGAAGAATGGTCAGGGGTTTGGCAGTTGAAATTCAATGAGAAAAAGTGCAAGATAATACATATGGGGCACAAAAACCCTGTCACAATATATCAGTTGGGGGATGAGGATATAGCATGCACCAAGCAGTAAAGGGATCTTGGGGTTATCATCTCTGATGACCTCAAGGTAGGGAAACAGTGCGACAAGGCAGCAGGTAAAGCAACTAGGATGCTGGGATGCATAGGCAGGGGCATCACCAGCAGGAAAAGGAAGGTCATAATTCCACTATACAAGACACTAGCGAGGCCCCACCCGGAGTACAGTGTACAGTTTGGAGACCTTACCTACATAAGGACATAGACAGGGTAGAGAAGGTTCAGAGGAGGGCAACAAACATGGTACATGGATTGCATCACAAGTCCTATGAGGACAGGTTGAAGGACTTGAATAAGTACTCCCTGAAGGCGAGGAGAGAGAGAGTAGATTTGATAGAGACATACAAGTATCTTCCAGGGAGGAACAGGGTGCAGGAATACACTATTTTAAAGCAAAAAAGATGTTCCAGGACTAGAGGGCATGGGATGAAGTTGGAGGGAGGATGATTCAGAGGAAACATGAGGTAGAATTTCTTCACAGAACGGGTGGTGGACAAGTGGAACATCCTGCCAGAGGAAGTGGTGGGGGCTGAAACAATCACAGGATTAAAGAATGCATGGGATAAACATAAAGGAATTCTGGAGGTCAGGGGTGAGGGGCAACAGACTTCAAGGAAAACATAAAGTGAACTTACAAGCTCAAATGGGCAGACTGGGTGGGCCTTAGGCCCTTATCTGCTGACACTGTCTATGTATCTATGACTCTATTTATAGTAACTCTGGAAATATGGATCATAGGGCATTTCTATGTGCAGGAGGCTTGAAGCAGAGTGGCAGATTGCCCATACAGCGTGCAACTGGGAATACTGGAACAGCGGATTATGATTCGATGGGCAGTAAAGGGTGGCTTGAGTTCTCATCGGATGAAGGGATGGGTGAGTGGTTTATGTCTCCACAAGCACCCACCACTGGGTATGGTGCTACATTTGGGGGGTAATGACCTCTTGGCCCTGGGGGTTCCAAAGTTGATTGCTGAGATCAAGATGATGTTGTCCTGTCTGAGAGCTCTACTCCCCCAAACCCACACAGTGTGGTTTTGAATCATACCGCACCAGAGGTGAATGGAAGTGCACAACTTCCAGGTGATTGACAAGGCCTGCAAGGACATTAACAGGGAGGTTGCTTGATTTGCTCCCTCATGTGGAGTTGAAGTGATTAGTTACTTTCACATCAACAGGGAGGGTGATGGTCTTTACCAGGTGGATGGGGTACACCTATCCAATCGGGAGTGATATATTCAATGTAACCCTGAAGGAATTTTGCAAAGCTTTGCTGCATGGTCAATTTAAGGCTCCTGGGACATTGGTGGGATAACAGGTTAACATGTTTTATGTGGCAAAATTCATGACTGGCTCAGAAAATAAAGTGTGCAGTGCAGAAAAATATGGGAGTGGGTGACCGATGGCCAGTGATATGACCCTGAGGTGAGTACACTTCAAGGGATTAGTAGTCACCCATGATTATGTTTGCAATGGAATACAATTGGAAGGGGGCCTGACACCCAAGTGGAAGGTGTGGCCCTGGATGGGCATGCTTCTCGCAAAGAGTCATGTTTTTTCCCGGAACTTGAAAGGGGAGGGGACTGTCCAAGGGAGAGGCATGACCCTGGGAGGGCCTGCCCAACTCACGGGCCAGAATTCCCCTGAACTGGATGGATGCTTATGACTTACAGCAAGGTCAGGACACATGAATTTTCTGCCACAGGGGTCTTATAGAATCAGAAACATAGACTTTGACAGCAGATAAGAACCGCTTGGCCCACCTAGTCTGTCCATTTCTCTACCTATTGGATAAGCCACAGATCCTAGTTAACCATTAGCCCACTTCTTCCTTCCTCCTACAGAATTGCCTTATGTCTGTCACATGCATTCTTGAATTCCCCCACTGTTTTTGACCCTATGACCTCCTCAGGAAGGCAGTTCAATGTGTCCACCACCCTCTCTGTGAAAAAATACTTCCTCACATTGCCCCTGAGCCATTCCCGCATATTCATATTGTGTCTCCTTGTTCTTGCACATCTCTTTTTCTGAAAGATGCTACCCTCTTGGACTTTTTTGATTCACTTGAGGTACTTGATAGTTTCTATTGTGCCCCCCCTCCCTCCTTTCCTCGAGGGTATACATATTAAGCTCCTTTAGTCTGTCTTTACATGGCTTCTGTAGTAGACCCTGCACCATTTTAGTTGCCCTCCTCTGGACTGCCTCCATCTTGTCTGTGTCCTTGCAGAGTCTCCAGAACTGTATGCAGTACTCCAGATGGGGTCTCACCAACCGTCTGCACAGAGGGATAACAGCTTCCTGTTTTCTACTGGTGATGCCTCCAGATCTCTTTCATTTTTGTTGTTGTTAATACGTCCCCCCCATTGCATACTCTTCCCCTGGGTTTTTGTTTCCAAGGTGCATTAGTTTGCACTTATTTGCACTGACTCTAAGCTGCCATACTTTTGACCATTCCTCCAACTATGCCAAGTCCCTTCTTATCCTTTCCACCCACCCTGGTGTATCAACTCTGTTGCAGATCTTCGTGTTATCTGCAAAGAGGCATACTTTTCCTTCCAGTCCTGCTGCAATGTCACTTATAAAGACATTAAAAAGGACTGGACCTTTACTCTAGGTATGTCCTATGCTGTGCACCATTTTACTGAACTCTGCGGTATGCCACTAGCAACCCCCCTTTCTTCGGAGTGGACTTTGTTTACTATTATATCATTGAAATGATGTATGTATGTATGTATATGTTCTTACTATAGTAATTTTGGTTGATTTTATTATTTTATTATGGAATTAAGTAAAGCTGTGGCCTTATTATTGCCAAACAAAAATGGGTGCGGTGTCCTTATTGTGTTTTGGGTCTGCTTGGTCGAAGCAAAGATTCTCTTTGGTAATGAGACCAATTCAGTAAGTGAGCCAAATGACTTAAAACAGCAGTGCAACAAAATTGGGCAAAAAATTTGACCCTACCTTTTCTCACTATAAAAGAGTCCAGGCATCTTTCAGTTTTATTTGGTGGCATAATTTTCAAATTTTGCCAAAATATGATTGTTATAAATGTTTTAATTTAATTTTTTCTTAAGAAGAAAACATGGTCACCACATTTTGCATATAAATAGCATTGTAGTCCTGGGAAGGGTTAGGATTGAAAAAATAAAATGGTGCACAGCATAGGACATACCTAGACAAGTACATCTGAGAGGTATGCTAATATTTTTCTTAATTATAGCTGAAACTAGATGTTTTAGAAAACATTTTTTGTTGCACTGCTGCTTTAATGAGTTAATACATTAAGGTGGAGAGTATATAACATAACCACCATAGAAATATATGTAGAAAGGGAACAAGCTCCTAGGGGACTGAGAGTTGTAGTTACACCCTCTGTAGCACTAAAAACTTTAAAAACAGAGGAGGTTGCTAACAAATGTTCTCCAAAATTTGAAAAACTGGTATTTAAGGGGGACACTGGCAAGTATTAGGAGCTATCTGAATTGATTAAGGAAGCAAAAAAAAAAAAAACAGAAGTCAAGAAATTTGTTCAAGATTCCAAGTTTGAGGAATTTAATAAAAAGCTTAAAGAAAAAGTAAACAAGCATGAAACAGACCTCATAAACAAGAAAACAAAGTTTTCAAGGGACAAAGAAGCCTATGCACTGGAAAACATAATTAGCCAGCAAAAAGAATAGTTCTGCAAGCAAGTACAGATCACATTGGAAAAGCAGGGTAAAAACAAATCTAAATCTAAAAGAAAAAAAACAAAAGATCTCTGAACAAAAATAATACTAAGCACACACCTGACAGAGAAAGCAGACCCAGCAGTGAAACAGACAGTTTTAAGGAAAACTGGAGAGTGACTTTTCTTTAAACAGTTAACAGGGCCAACCCAATGGTCAGCCAGAATGCAGAGGACCAAGAAGGGAAAAGGAGGTCCAGGAGGGGGGAAAAAGAGGTTGACACAAGACCAAAAGAAACACAAGATGCCTTGAGGAGATCAGCCTGGGAGACAAAACAAAAACTCATGAAGTATTAAACCTTTCGAACATCACATTAACAGCACATCAGACTAATATTCTAAAGAAAGGATTTTCTTTTGTCCCAACAGTGCCCCCAAATGGATTTCAAATTAGAGTTGACATTTTCAAACTCATATGAAAACTAAATTTAAAGCATTATTTCCCTAGATGTGACTTTAATAATATGGGTCTCTGTAATTTTAAACTGCCACCTGGTAACTCACCAGGGTTTGAGCTGGATCCAAGTGACACTGCTATCCTAAATGAAGGAACTGGAAACATAGAAATATAGACTGAATTGGATAATGAGAACATGGAAAGCCTGAAGAATTATTGAGGATCAGCGAATAGCAAGGATCTATGAGAGATCTAAACCTTCTAGACAGTGGGGAATTATCATCCCCAGATGTACCAGTCTCTGAAGACATTGAAAAAAACTTCGAAGAAAGTAGTTTTGAAAATCTTACAGAAAGACTTTTTAAACCTAAATCCATATTCACTCCTACTATGTCCTGTACTTCTGTTAGCATGTTTGAAAATATGGTGAATTAAAAGATTGTGAAAATTGTTAATGAAATCAAAAGCAATCCATGGCACAATGTTGCCCCCGAGGAAATGACCACAATGAATGAACTTGCAGGTATGCATAAAATTGTCCTAAAACCAGCTAATAAAGTGGTAAACATTGTTTTCAAACTTGTCATGGATATTGATAAATATGTGGAAATGGTTCCTAAACTCAGTGATGATCAGAGAAGGTACTATAAATCACAAGGAAACCCTACTAATGAATACAAAAGAGAGATGCTATGTTTGAAGCAGATGTTCTTGGATGTGACATTAGTCATGATGAATTCTGATTTATTTGTAATGATAATCCCTGTGTACCCTGTACATACATCTAACCCAAGCTATATAATAGTACCACTGACCCCTGAGTAAATTAGTTGTATCTGATGTCATTTCCCCTCATGGAGAAATTGGCAAGTTCATTGATTGATTTCTGAAAAAAAAGGAAGTAGTTAAACTGCAGTCATACTGTATGTACGAGACACCATGGATATTCTGAGCAAGTTACGAAGACTACAATGGGAGGAAAGTTACCGTAGACATTAAGAGCATGTATATGAGTACTGAACACAAAGATGATTTAAAGATTATGTGACACTGTTTTATAAAGGATGGGGCATGCTGATGTGGTGCCAAAAGGTTCCATTATGGAAGCCTTCATGTTCACACTTACACACAACTACTTTGACTTTGATGGTAGCTTCTTTTACCAAACTTGTGGGACTGTGATGGATGCCACCATGGCATCATCGTATGTCAACCTTGTATTGGGAATATGAGAGGAGAGCATTGTTCTTAATTGCTCGTACAGTTCTTAAGACAATGTTAAGTGGTAACATTTTATTGACAACATTGTGTGGGGGGAAAGGCACTACTGAAAATGCTGTGGAATTCACTGACTAGCTGAACTAAAACAATATGAATTTCAAATTCACTAGTGCTATGGACAGCAACCAAGTGAATGTCCTTGATGAGATTCTCAATTCAAAGTGAAGGATACAGGAAGGAGACTGCCACTAATTTTATCTTAAGAGCTGAAAGTTCACATCCCAGGGTGTAGTGCTATCCCTTATAGGCAACTCACTTGACTAAGCAGAAACTGTTCTGAGTATGCCAGTTTGGAAAATCAGTCTCTTGAGCTTAAAGACAGATTAAAAAAAGGAGGTTATAACAGGAGACTTTCAGAAGCCGCTTATGAGAAAGCTTATAACATGCCTAAGGAACAACATCTGACACCTTGACAAAGGAATGATGGGAATGACACGTGTAACTTTTGTTACAGGTTACAACATTGTAGCAGAAAACATAGGTCAAGTTATCTGAAAGCATGGTCATATCCTTTTAACAGATGAGACATTAGTCACATCCATTAACTACCAGCCTAGAATCCTATAAACTAAGGATATTAGCTTGAGGGACTATTTGATTCATTGCCATTTGAATACAGGAGTTACAAGACCCACTGTCTGGCTACCATTGAGACCTCAAGAGTTTTTTTCTTAAATAAGGGAACTGCAGACATGCAGACACATAGTACATGGCAAAACAAAAATCCCAGATCTGACATTAAAATGGAAATCAGAGAATTTATAAGTTGTGTCACTAACTTTGTTGTATACTATATGTCGTCTGGTGCCCCCACAGGCTGACACAAATGAGGAGAACTATTAGACCTCTAAAGAAGAGGATGCAAGAACATGCACATAACATCAACAATCCTATTGTGGAAACCTCCATTGGCACTCACTTTAAGAAAAACAACCAAGGTGGGGTGTCTGAAATGTGTTACATGAGCATACAGCATGTCATACTGTCTAGGGGAGTAGGTAATCACCTGCAATTCCTATTGCAGAAAGAAAGTCAATGGACATACAAGCTAAAAACCCTAAAACAATTTGGTCTGAATGACATTATTGATTTCAGACCCTTTTTGTAAAGTGCAACCTTTTGGGCATACAATCACGTAAGAATGGGGTTTTGCGTTTTGCTCTTTTTGTTTCTCCCCATTTGAGGACATGAAATGTAGGCGTTTGTCTTAATACTGACATACCAGAATGTTTGTTTTTCCTTTTTAGAAATGTATCTGGTCCCAGATCATGTATTTTATTTTCAGCAGCTAATTAGATTTTTCTAATATACAGAACTTACTACTTTAAACCACATATTATAGGTTTCAAATGTACTAATGATGTATTGTTGCCTCTCTTCAGATTCACCTCTCTCTTATTTCTGTCTTTGAACCCTGACTATAGCATGGGTCAGCACTGGTGGATGGCCGCAACATTTCTCTCTCTTTTTTGAACCTAGACAGGTTTGATTTTGGCAATATTTTAATGTTGGCCTTGACTTATAGCAAGTGGTAATTACAGTCTCTGTGTGAACTACAAAAAAGGAGATAGTTCACTTTTTTTCAGAGGTATGAATGTAAGATTCCAATTTAAATGTGACACACGTAACTTGTTCTCATGACACTGTTTAGAACCCTCTTGCCATTTGAAATATGATGTGCCTATTTCTTAATTAGTAATTAGAGTATATATTTTCTATTAATATTTTATTGTAAAATATATGATTTTTTTCATTGAGGGAATGTTTGAATGTATGTTATTTGTTAAATGTACAACATTTCATTATTATACAACTAGACAGACCATACAGAAAGGGTCCCATTGCACTGTTTGCCCTAGCCATGCCCCCTGAGGAAGGTCGGGTGACTGAAGCACTGGGGCAAGTGGTTGACAGCAGGAGTTCTGTGGAGGGGTTGTGGGATAACTGATGGACCAAACACCGAACTTCAAGTTCAGCCCACAATCTCTGTGTGATGTTTATTCAGAATACAGTAAATAAGCTTCTGCAATGCCATATTCCTTCTTGAGTTCATCAGTTTGCAGCAACAGACTATGAATGTCCTTTCTCTGCACTTAGCCAGCACCTACTGACACTGATCTCTGATCTAACTTACCAGTTGAGATGCAATCTCCACCCCTATGTGCACCCCATTTGCTTGGGTAGTGGGGCCCCCCAAAAAAAACAAGCTATAGACAACAAACCTCAATGCAGAATCACTGAAAGAAAGGTTACCCAAAAAGGCATTGGCAACAAATCATGTCTCAAAGAACTACAACATCATACCTACTTCCATAATGCAAAGCATCATGGGATATATGCAAATCACCATGACATTTAGACTTGTTCAGTTTATAGCAATTTACATGCATTTTAAACAGCACAACTATCTTAATTTCTGTAATAGCCACCTAGTACTTTTTAGCATTATCAAAAACAGCTAGTGCCATGGTATTTTAAACAATTACGGGGTTCATAGACATAAGGTATATACATCAAGGTATTTTATGATATAGTGCCATTACATACTAAATCCAACAACAATAAACACAAGCTGTTTTACATATACTTGGAGGTCACCACAATAACCTCCCTGAATGAGGACCTGAGAGGGAAAAGGAAAAGTAAAGAGAACACAATAGCATAGTCAAGAAAGAGGAGTGGATGCCCTAAGGTGGCCAATCTTATGGACTAGAAATTATAAAGGATAGATCAGGCTAAGAAATAGAGGCACTGTTGCAACAGATTTAAGAAAAGGTCAATCCTCAAGAGTGGCAGGAGCTTCCTGTCACATATCTCCCACCCTAACAGGGAAGCAGTAATTGCAGACTGCTTACCACCTTCCTGTCCCATGAAGGGATGGAGCTTCCACCCATCCATCTTCAGAAGCTCTGTCTCAGGGTCCATGTTAATGATAAATATTCTATCAAAAACATAGTGGATATCATCATTCTTTACCCTGAGGCATTAACACATTTCTCAACAGAGACTAACAGTACATTTCCTGAACTATCTCCTTTTGGGGAAAGTACATAATATTTCTTAACCAAAAAATTTGGATCCCTGTAAAGTCCAGTACCACAGAAACAATTTATCTGGGGTGAGTAATTACCTGCTTCAACCCCACCAGACATGTCAGTTTTAAGCAGGGGCCCAGTCCTAGGTTCAACCCCTCTACATAAACCCCCTATGTCTCTTGATTCATTTCACTTGCTACAGATACAGACACCCGAGGGTAGACACTCTTTTGGTGTTACCCCAACACAGGTTCAATCCATTTTCCACCTACCTCCTCCTTTGTAGGTTTTTCATCAAAAACAAAATAAAACACATGTACCCCCTTCTTGATCTTAACATATTGTAACACTTTGGCAATACTAGTATCTTTAGCCTGCAGTATACCCCAGCCAATACTGTTAATAGATTTAGCTGCATCAATACAAGAAAATGTCCCTTCAGCCTCATAGGTTTCTTTTTGCTTGCTTGGGGTCTTCAACCCCAGCACAGTAGCACTAGGCACAGTCTTACCTTGGGTCTCACATTCAAGTTCCATTCTTGCAACTCTGACCTCCAACAGGTAACATCCTGGAAACAAATGCAACAAATGAATATCCTGCTCAGTCAGGGGGTCTTCCTCAAACTGAGCCCACAAAAAATCCTCCTCAGACTCTTTATCCAAAATCTCTGGCAGGAACCTTTTGAGCACCTGGCACCAGTGTTCCACCTCTCTGTGTAGTAGGTCTGCCTCCAGCCATTGCCCATTCATCCAGTGGATCATCTTCATCAGGGTCTCCACCTCTTTGGTGTTGTCTCTCGCACTTCCAGTCTGCCTCAATCTGTATCTCTACAATGTCTTCAGGCTTGGCCTTCCTCTGAGCTCTGAGCTCTCAGGTCTAGTCCAGGCAGCAGAATCTCTCCATCTGTTGGCCATAATTCTGGTCAGAACTCCATGGACTTTCTTCTCTGGTTTCTCCTCTGACAACTCCTGATGCATCAGTCCACCTGGGATATCTGGGAGATATTCACCAGGAAATATCCCTCTTTGGACAGTCCAGACACTTCCAGCAAGTTATCCCACTTCTGACACCAAGTTTGTGGAGGGGTTGTGGGATAACTGATGGACCAGATACCGAACATCAGGTTCAACACACAATCTTTTTGTGATGTTTATTCGAATTACAGGAAGTAAGCTTATGCAATGCAATATTCCTTCTTCAGTACATCAGTTTGTAGCAACAGACTATGTATGTCCTTTCTCTGCACTTAGCCAGCACCTACTGACACTGATCTCTGATCTAGCTTACCAGTTGAGATGCAACCTCCACCCCTATGTGGGCCCCATTTGCTTGGGTAGTGGGGACCCAAAAAGAAAAAAACAAAACAAGCTGTAGACAAAGAAGCTCAATGCAGAATCACTGAAAGAAAGGTTACCCCAAAGAACATTGGCAACAAATCAAGTTTCAAAGAAATACAACATCATACCTACTTCCATAATGCAAAGCATCATGGGATATATGCAAATCACCATGACATTTAGACTTGTTCAGTTTACAGCAATTTACATGCATTTTAAACAGCACAACTATCTTAATTTCTGTAATAGTCAACTAGTACTTTTTAGCATCATCAAAAACATCTAGTGCCATGGTATTTTCAACATTTACAGATTTCATAAACATAAGGTATATACATCAAGGTATTTTATGACATAGTGCTATTACATACTAAATCCAAGAACAATAAACACAAACTGTTTTATATACACTTGGAGGTCACCACATTAACCTCCCTGTACGAGGACCTGAGAGGGAAAAGGAAAATTAAAGAGAACACTATAGCATAGTCAAGAAAGGGGAGGGGGTGCCCATAGGTGGCCAACCTTCTGGACCAGAAATTGTAAAGGATAGATTAGGCTAAGAAATAGAAGAACTTTTGCAACAGATTTAAGAAAAGGTTGGTCCTCAAGAGTGGCAGGAGCTTCCTTTCACAAGTTCATATGTGGATGTTTTGTCAATATCAAATTCCACATAATGAACACTTAGCACTGTTTTTGCAGTTCTTCAAATAAAATATCTGGTGATTTCACCAAGTTTGTATATCTGATCTCATCTGTTTGGTAGCTTCTCCTTGCAGAACAAGTGCAGTCTTCCTGTGTTTTATTCATGACAGTTCCTAAAAGTCCGTCATGACTTGATTGTTCATTAAAGTTCATGAAATGTTCTTCAGCTTCATGAGCACAGTGATGATGAGCAGTACAAGAACAAAGTTCATGAACTGAGATGATGAAGACTTCATAGACTTTGATAGGCGTTAATGAGATGATCAGTAACAATCATCAACATTTATGAAGTGATGAACTACTGCACATCTCAGCCTGGCTGTTCTCTGTGTTTTAAGTAACCAGTGTGTGATACTGCTGTGTCTGCAGTTCTGATCAGAAACCATACAGTAAATTAATCTTCCTGATCACTTTCATTCAGTGTGTGTGTCTGAAGTATCAAATTCCATACAGATGTGACACAAAACACTCTAAACCATATCTCTATCTATATATTCATTGCAAAAAAACTCTGTTAATGTATCATGGTTGATTGTACACCAACAAAAGTCTGGAAATTTGATGTTGGATTTAACAACCCTATGCCCCCCCCACACATACACCATCCACAGACCAACAGGTGCTGGGGTGTGCCTTGGGGTTGTTGGGCCTAACTCTCACTCTGTTCACCTATACTATACTGTACCATCTCAGCTTGTTTACACATGGAATGAGGTGACACTTAGGGCTGACAGCCCCAAGGCACTCCCCGGCACTTGTTGGTCTGTGGATGGTGTGGGGGGCATGGGAGGGTAGGGTTGGTAACCCTAACATCAAATTTCCAGACTTTTATTGGTGTGAAATAAACCCTAACTGATGCTTTAACGGAGTTTTTTTTTGCAATGAATATATATATATATATATATATATTTGCAAAAAACTTTGTTAATGCATCAGTTAGGGTGAATACTATAGCCACAAAAGCAGGGAAATGAGATGTTAGAGTTTCCAACCCTAATGCCCCACCTCCACCCTGCAGACACTATCAGGCATTGGTGGGGTGACATGGGGTCATGGACACTAACGCTCACCCCATTCTATAAGTAAATAAGCTCATATGGGTACAGTTTATGAGCATGAGGTGAGAGTTAGGGTTCATGACCCCAAGTCACCCCACCGATGCCTGTCAGTGTCTACAGGGTGGGGGTGGGGTATTAGGGTTGGAAACCTTAACGCCTCATTTCCATGCTTTTGTGGCTGTAGTACTCACCCTAACTGATGCATTGACAAAGCTTTTTACCATGAATTTCCCTTCTTTTTGAGATAGTATAATGGTATCCTTAGTCTACTGTCCTGCACTCCAAATCCACCTTAGATATGCACATGTATGTAGGTGTGGAAGTGCACGGCCCTCTGGGCCCTGCACTTCCATGTGTCCAACATCAGTGACCCAATTGTCAGCATAGCCATGTTTTTACCCCACCTCATGTGTTTTGCTGCAGAGAAATTGTGAAATGCAAGGCAAATCGTAATTATGCGCAACTGCAACACCATTCTGTATCATAGGTGCAAAAACACACTTTGGGCAGGAAGTGAAAAATTACAGAAGTAATGTTCATGAGGTGCTGTGATAAAATGGCTATGCTGAAAATTTGGCAGCAAAATATTGAAAAGTACCAAAGTTATGCACTTGCGTAGAATAAATTCAATGGATGGATGTAACTGAGGTATTTTCAGGAATTTGCTCACCAAATTTTCAACATGGCCTTTTGGGGACCCCACCTCATGAACACTGGCACTGTGATTTTGTTGCTCCATCCCAAAAGTTGCTTTTGTACAGCAATTGTGCCATTCCATGTCACAGGTGCGAAAACACATTTCGAGCAGGATGTGAAAAATAACAGCTATACTGTTAATGAGGAAGTGTGAAAAAATAGCAATGCTGGAAATCTGGAATGAAAATATTAAACATTGGTGAAGTTACAAGCGTGCATAGAAACTGCACAATGCATGCTCGTAACACAGACGTTTTTGGATTATTGGCACCAAATTTTCAACATGGGCTTTTTGAGACCTCTCTTCATGAACACTAACACTGTTATTTCATTAATCAGTCCCAAAAAGCGATTCCACGCAGTGACTGCTGTGGCGGAGGGCCCTGCTACTCCTCCCCCAAAAAAGCAGCCTTTTGTCTAAATCCCCCTCTCCAAGCCTACTGCAGTAGCATCTCTTATCTATCTTTGGGTCTCTCTAAATTCTTTTCCTTTCTCTACTGCAATGGGGTAGCCTCCCACCATGGTGTCTTTTTCTATTGTACCCCACTAAGTTTCCTCTGTTATCCCAGGTGGTTATTGGGTCAAGGCATTGCTGGGCCTCTACTCTGCATTATGACCTTGTAACTGTAACAGTAAAAGTCCCTCTGTGTCCTGGGGAAAAAAGGGGCCATGGTTAATTTGTCTAAAAACAGAAGTAAGGGTTAGACAGAGTATCCCGCCAGTTTCCCTGAAATCAAAAATAATTGTATTTGGTTACTGTAGTATGTGTATATCAAGCCTTTCAAGCACACTCATGTTAGAGGGTAAAAGCTGGTGACCCGCTCACTCCAGGAAGAGCACTTGAAGTAATGTAATTCATTCTGTATCTACTGCTGCTTCTAGCGGCATAAAAAATTTAAAAGAAAAGATATAGAGGGGGATTAGGGGAGGTGTATCCCCCGAAGCAGTTACCACAATATGCAGCTGTTTTGTTTTTCTGTTGCCCTTAGGTGAAACTGCCTACAGTACCTGACCATTTCGCTCTGGTCCCGTTTTTTTTTTATTTTGTCTTCTCTTTCCTTTTGTAGAAGCAGAAAAGGTAACCATGGAGCAAGGTCAGCACCCTAGTTTAGAGCACACTTCCATTGCGGAGCAAGACAAAGTACTCCAAGGCAGGTTATAGAAGTTTTCTGTAGTCCAGAGTGGCATAGTGCCCACTCTGAACTCTGAGTGTGCAAAGACTTACAGTGCAGCACTCAGCTCATTGGTAGTTGATAGTGGAGCTGAGTGCCAAAAACAGAAAACATGCACACAATTTTTTACCGTGAAGTAAAAGAAAAGAAGGGTATTCTAAACTATATTAATATTTGTTTTTATGCTCCAAGGGGTGTAACTTGAAAACACCTCATAATATAATAAAAACCTGAATGAAATGTTAATCTGCTGGCTGGCGAATCCAGCTGATGGGATGAAAAGCAAGACTATAGAGTTAAAAGTTTTATTTTTGTTTAAAAATGACGTCTCCTAGGATATGCTTGTTCTTACCTGATCCTGTAGCATGCCACCCAGAATGTAATGTGCTCTGCTCATAGGAGCCAGCCAACCCTTTCTGAGGCATAGTTATAGAGACTTGCCATATGATGTTACTGCCTAGAGGGAGGGGCCTAGATCTCTAATTAGCCCTTAAGCCATTTAGGACATTTTCCATATGCCTTGCCACATATCTATTACTTGTCTATATGCTTCTCTTTAACATGTATGATTTTTGGTCATGCTGATCCACCAATTCTATGTATTAGGAATTTTGCTGTATTAGAATAGGGGATGGATCAGTTGACCTATGATGTCCTGCAGCTTAGATATAAAAGTCATCTCTGTGCCCAGGTAGCTAGATAGTCTTTAATCACAGATGATGGTGGATGTGCTGATGCCTTAGCTCTGTCCACTCTGTGGCAGCACTTTGCAGTTAGAATTAGTGCTGAAGCTCAGGCGTGAGCTGATATTTCTGTTGCTTTATTATTTTTATTTGGAGTTATTTATTTGAATAAAAATCACACAAGCAAATTGTGTGTTTTGCTCTCTACAAGCCGTGTCTGAGTTATCACTTCCCACACCCTCCCACATAATTTGATGTCAGAAGTAGGATTTCAACCCACACCTCCATTTGGAGACCAGAAATGGTACCACACCTGGTACTGTGGTAACAGAAAGACATGGCGGACAGAATAGACAAGACCAAGAGGCTGGGTGTAGCCACCAGAACCCAGACGGAGAAGACAGGTGAGCCCGTACTCCTGGGATTGGGACCAGATGTGTGCTGGAAGACTCCAAAGGACAATGCTGATAGTGAGGATGAGGAGTTGGTGCAGAGGGAGAGATGCCCTGAACCCAAGGAGGTACCACCCGAAGGCCTACTGGAGTTACTACTCTGGCTAGCAGTTCATCAGATGGAAATTGAGAGACCGAGGGATATTAATGCCCAGGAGAGGGAGAATGAGTGCTGGAGACAAGATATGAGGTGGGCAGAGACACTGCAATTGTTACAGACTTTGAGATTGGGGCATGGAAATGTGGGAGACAAGATTACACCCAATCCTAAAGACATCAAACTGACCAATGTGACTCCCTCTGATGATATAGAGGCCTATTTGACCACTTTAGAAAGGGTGACCAAAGCCTGTGAATGGCCTACAACACAATGGGCAGTATGCTTCATACCTTATTTAATAGGAAATGCCCAGCTGGCATATGGGAATATGTATCCCAGCCTTGTTGATGACTATGACCTGGTCAAACAAGAAATATTAAAATTTTAAGATATAAATGCAGAAACCTATAGACAAAGGTTCCGTGCCCTAAAACACCAAGACCACACGACCCCCCCCCGAGAGACATATATCAGGCTGAGTGAACTTTGTTTGAAATAGTACAGCCAGAAGGGGAAATCCAAAACAGACATAATTGAAATCTTTGTCCTAGAACAGTTCCTGCAAATCTTACCAGTGGCTGTACAAATATGGATAAAATAACATAATCCAGAATCTGCAGAGGTAGCAGTGACTTTGGCAGAGTATTTCCTGGCAGCCCACCAGCCTTACAGAAAAGAAGGACAAAAGCCATCTGAACCTGCAGCAAAATCTCAGTCCACTCAGGTAAGACCCAATCAAAATGTTCCTATAAAGAAATATGAGAGCAAAAGTGAACCAGGAAGGAGGACATTTCCCTCATGCATAATATGTCACAATTGTAAAGGTTTAGGACATATTGCCCACTTCTGCCCATCTAAAAAAGCAGACACTGCTCAATTAACACTACTAAACACTGGGTATTTTGTTACAGATGTGCAAATAAAGGGACAAACAGTGCTGGGACTTATCGATTCAGATAGCAAAAATACCCTTGTAAGAACTGATTTAGTGGGTATAGGAAAAAACGGACCTGCTATGAATGTGTTCTGCATTCATGGGCACACTCGCCAGTATCCCACAACAAACCTTTCTACTGGGGTAAAGAGTAAGACCAGAACAGCAACTGCAGGATTGGTACCTCAATTATCCATCCCAGTGGCCATTTGACATGACTTTTCATAATTTTCATCTTTACTCCTGGAGCAAGGAACTTTATCTTCAGTGACCACTAGGGTGCAAAGTTAAAAGAAGCAATCACTGGGAGAAGTGTTTCCATTTGAGGGAGATCTGATTCATTCTCTGGGGAAAACTAAGACATCCCTGAATGCCAAAAAGAGACAGCAACAAGAATGGCATAGGGAACAACAAGGACTGCCTGCTGACAATAAAAGCGTATATGTAAAGGCTGATATGTGTATGCAACAGTATGATGATGTTACTCTAAAACCTTTTTTTCAGCAGGTGGGGAAAGAAATTAAACATGCTGCCCCAGAAATGAAGGTAATTAAATAGTCTCTTATACAGAGTATGTACCAACCAGACACTAGGGAGAAGGTATAACAATTAATGGTACCCCTAAGTTATAGGCAGGATATTATGGCATTTGGTCATGATGTGCCGGGGCAGGACATACAGGGAGGGACAAGACATTGAACAAAATCCTGCAAATGTTCTTTTGGCCCGGGATACATGAAAGCATAGTCCAGTATTGTCAGGAATGTCCAGAATGTCAATTATCTGCCCAGACAGGGAAAAAAGATACAGTAGCCCTAATGCCCTTACCATTGGTTACCACTCCCTTCGAGAGGATAGGGATGGACATCATGGGGCCCCTTGACAAAAGCGCTAAGGGTAACAGATTCATCTTGGTGGTGTGTGACTATGCCATCAAGTACCCTGAAGCCATCCCTATGAGATCTGTTACCATTCCCCAGGTTGCAGAGGAACTGGTAAAGCTGTTTAGCAGGGTAGGGAAAGAAATACTAGCTGATGGGGGAGTAACTTTAATGTAGAACTTCTGAAGGAACTTCATCAACTTCTGGGAACAGTAGCAGTAAGAACCTCTCCCTATCATCCCCAGACAGGTGGGCTGGTTGAAAGGTTCAATCAGACCTTGAAATGAATGATCAAGATGTTTGTCCAAGAAGAAGGGCAGGACTGGGATAAATACCTCCCATTCCTCTTGTTTGCCTACTGGGAGGTACCCCAAGCCTCAACCGGGTACTCCCCCTTTGCTCTTCTTTTTGGTAGGACCCCCCCAAGGCCTTCTGGATGTAGTCAAGGAGTGTTGGGAGGAAGGTAATGATATAAAGTCTCCCGGTATAGCCCATTACATGCGACAATTAAGGCAAAGATTGGTTTTATACACCCACAAAGCCAATGAAGCATGGATAAAGGCTCAAACCACCCAGAATGATAGATATGATAAAGGAACCTCAAGCAAAAAGTCTTTCTCCCTAGGAGATCAGGTGCTTTTGTTGTTGCCTACTTCCACCCATAATTTACTAATGAAGTGGTAAGGTCCATATAAGGTGCTGCATTAGGTTGTGTCTGCCACCTACGAGGTGGAGACACCTGACAGAAGACCAGGTAAAAAGATTTATCATGCCAATTATTAAAAAAGTGGCATGAAAGAACCAGCTCCGGGTTAGGAATGGTGGTAATGCCAGAAACAGGGGACACAGACTTGGAGATAGCTTATGGGAGACTGGAAACTGAAAAGGGGGCAGAAGCAGTAACCATAAACTCTGACTTAACAAAGCCCAGCAGACAGAGCTGAAGTCCCTAATACAAGAGTTTAAAACTACCTTCACCAGTAAGCCCAGGCTAGCCAAGGGAGTAGAACACCAGATCTGCACTGAGTCACAGCCTATCAGAAAGAAGCCATAAAGAGTACGGACCAATATCCAGAGAGAAATTCAAAAGTTACGGGCATTAAATATCGAACCCTTGAAAAGTCCTTGGGGTTCCCCTATGGTAACTGTACCTAAAAAGGAAGGAGGCATAAGGGTGTGCATGGATTTCCGGGGCCTAAATCAAGTTGCCCAGTTCGATGCCTACCCTATGCCCTGGATAGATGATATTCTGGATAAGACTGGGAATGCCAAATTCATCTCTACCCTAGATCTCACAAAAGGATATTGGCAGATTCCTGTGGAAGAATCAGTCAAAGAGAAAACTGATTTCAGCACCCATATGTGCTTGTTCCAATTTTGGACCATGCCTTTTGGGCTCCATGGGGCCTTGGCTACCTTTCAATGTTACATGGGCCAGGTCCTGGCACCCCACATTAATTTTTGTGCGGCATACCTGGATGATGTCATTATATTTTGTCCAAGTTGGGATACCCATTTACAACATCTGAAAGCAGTCTTGACATCAATCCAGCAGGCAGAGATGACAATGAACTCCACAAAATGTACCCTAGCTATACAAGATACTAGATATCTAGGGTCCATACTAGGTAATGGACTGATTAAACTAGAAATCAGTAAGGTTGAGGCAGTAGCCCAGTGTCCAGTCCCCATTGCAAAGAAACATGTTTGGTCTTTTCTAGGGCTGGCCGGATATTATAGAAAATGTATTCCCAACTTCACTACTTTTTACAGCCCTCCTAACTGATTTAACCAAAAAGAAGTGTGGGAATCAAATACAACGGACATCAGAATGTGAGGAGGGTTTTCAGAGGATAAAGGCAGCTTTATGTTCCTCCCCAGTCCTGAGAAGCTTAAACTTTTACCACACCTTTGAGGTCACACAGATGCTTCTGGGATTGGCATTGGGATGGTATTAAGTCAGACAATCAATGGGGAAGAACATCCAGTTGTTTACGTCTCTTGCAAGTTACATGATAGGGAACAGAAGTATTACACTGTAGAGCAGGAATGTCTAGCTGCCAAATTGGATATTGAGGCATTGAGATTCTATTTGTGGGGAGATCCATTCATGTTGGTAACTGACCACAACCTGCAGTGCTTCATCTCACAAATGAAGGATAAAAATAATCGTATCATGAGATGGTACTTAGCCCTTTAACTTTACAAGTTTACAGTGAAGCACAGGGCTGGGAAAGAACATGTGAACGCTGACTTTTTCTCCCATAATGGGGTCAGAACTGAGGGGACTCATGTATAAAGTGTTCAGTATGAAGTACATACTGAATATGACTACATACTGAATACTGATTTTGTTGAAAATACGGATGTTATTATAGTGGATATACACTGTCCAAAAAGTAGGCACCCCAGGGTTATTGATATGGAATTTTGGTGTTGGAAGCAATTGCAGCATAAAAACTGCTAATATTTTTTTGTGTGTGTAGTATATAAGGGAGACCCTAGAGTGCAGCTTCCAATAGAGGGTGAGTGGAAGTTGAATCCTACCCAAAGGTTCTGGGTAGGTTGTATTAAAAACAAGTGCTTAGCTGCTGGGAATCACTGGTTTTTGCTCAACCATGGGGGTGAGTGGCAGAGGGTCCTGCTACCCCCAAAAAAATGCAGCCTGCACCCCAGGACATTCCCTCTGCCTAAATCCCCCTTTCCAAGCCTACTGCAGTAGCATCTGTTATCTATCTTTGGACTTTCTTGACTCTTTTCCTTACTCTGCTGTGATGGGGTGGCCTCCCACCATGGTATCTTTCTCTATTCTACCCCACTAAGTTTCCTCTATTGTCCCTGGTGGTGATTGGGTTGAGGCATTGCTGGGCCTCTACTCTGAATTATAAACCTGTAACAGTAACAGAAAAAGCCCCTCTATGTCATAGGAAAAAAGGGGCCATGGTTAATTTAATTGTCTAAAAATTGTGTGTTTTGCACTCTACAAGCTGTGTCTGAGTTATCTCTTCTCACACCCTCCCATAACCACAAAATCACCTATTGGGATTGAGTAATGAAATGACAGTGCCAGTGTTCATGAGGTGAGGTCCCAAGAATCCCATATTAAAAATTTGCAGTTAAAATTCCTTAAATTGGCTGAAATATCAACATAAATTGAAAATCCCATTGCCAGCCATTATACAGTTCGTGGTTTGGCTTTGAGGAGTGCAGACGTGTCCTGGTCCAGAGAAGATCACAGTCACTGACCTCTGGAGGTAAGTATGGAGTAAGGAGGGGGTGCATAGATGTGGGTGCACAGAGGGAGGGTGGGGATGGGAGAGGGGGACAGGTTGAGATGACATGGGACCATTTTCTTTTTTTCAGGATTTAAAAAAAAAAGGCGTCAGGGAACTGTTTTCTTTTTTTTCAGGTAAATGTATCATTTGTGGACTCTGGGAGTGGGCTCCCAAGATTCCAACAAGAATGGTGTGATGGACACAACCAGGGACACTGGGAGTGGGCTATCCAGTGTCCGACACTGTGGGGGAGAGCTACTGCCGACACAGGGACTGGGCACCCTGCTGTCGGCAAAACAATATAAAAAAGGGCACATTGCTGGGGGGAGACCATGCTGGTGACACTGGGAGTGGGCTGCCCAGTGTCCTACAAAAGTCACCTAAAGGACACAACTGGGGACACTGGAAGTAGGCTAGCCAGTGTCCCACACTGTTGGGGAGGAGGGGGCTACTAACTAACTAACTAGGGTGGGGGTGCCACTAGACACCAGGGCAACAAAAATGGGAGGTGCCACTAAACACCAGGAGAACAAGCGGCTCAAACTTGACTCTGCAGCTGGCAGCACAAGTTCCAGTTGTGGCTGCAGAAGTCATGAAAATACCGCTGTTCTCATACAGAGAATGGGAGACAAGTGGTCATCTCTCTAAAGCAGCACCCGATATTTCAGGAGCTCAAAGAGACGGCCAACAAAACACTAAAAAAACATCAGAATCTAGCAAAATGTGTCCCCCTTTAGCAATGTTCTGATTTTATTTTGTTAAATTACATTATTATTTTGCTCATTTTCAACACTTGTTGATCGTCGATAAGAGGAAAACAAAATGGCAGATGCTACACAGCCCCTGTGATCAAACCAGATACTTTGAAAAATATATCCCTTCTTTCAAAACAAGGGACTGTATTTTGAACAAAGTATCATTTGTATGAAAAATAAAATCTTGCTTGACGTATAAAGTTTCCCATAGGAAATAAAGGGAAAATGTAAAATTTAATAACTTTTGAACAGATTAATATTTTTTCACCAAACCCTCAAAAGCCACAAATGTGAGGCAAAGGCTTCTTTCCCTGAACATTTCAAACCACTCTCTAAAGCTGTTTCTGAGATCCAGGTGGACAAAGGAATGACAAAAAACACAGATATTTCTATTTTGCAACACTCTGTATCTCGGAAAACACAACATGGATTCACACATCAGTTTGCACATCATGAGTCCTACGCCTAGAGAGTATGCATGCCAAATTTCATACAAATACATTGGATGGTTCCAAAGTTATTAAGGTTCAAAGTTTCAGGTTTAATATAGAAAGTAAAATGTTACCCTAACTATACTGACGCTGCTGCGCCAGTTAAATATTATGGAGCTCTCCACCCTCCCCACAACCAACCCGCTTCTTCAGCTGTGCACCACTGTGTGTTGGTGCCCTGCTGCGCACAACACTGTTAGGCCCTTCCCACCCAATCCGCCCCAACCACCCTTCCAGCCGGGGTGGTCCTCCTTTTATTTCTGCCAGAACCTATCAACTCACATTTTCACCCCATTTTCCACACCACTAGGTCTCACTCGCCCATCCCCCGCAGTAACAGTATAGTCATCCCCCACCTTTGTGTGTTCATCTGACATTACCCCTAAATAATCTGCTCTCACCCTCTCCCTGTTATAGTCCATCTGCCCCTTGTCTCTCCTTTCTCCTTACTATTTCCTCCTCCTCCTCCTCCTTTCACAACTGCCCCCTGTAGCTTTATTTATTTTATTTATTTATTTGAAATCTAGGAAAAACCGTTGAGCTGAAAGCTCATTTACAGAGGTTCTCTGTCATAGTGAAGACAATACAATAGGCAAAAATCAACATTTGGCTGTACATGGGAAACATAATAAGAATAAAATACACACACTTGAATAGGAGTCTGGTGAAATACAGTGAAGCAAAAAAATAGTCAATAGGTACAAAAAATCTAGTCAGAGAATGAAGTATTGGATGAAAGGTAAATGTCTTAACAGTTGTGGAGACCTGCATCCTAGCGTAGAAGGAATAAAGAGTTGCTAAACATTTTATTATTTGGTTGCACAGAAATACTATGGGAAGGGGAAAAGAAAATGGGGAGATGGGAAATCAGCCAGAAGCTTTGTCAGGAGTTTCAGAAAGGTCAGGGGTAAAAAGGGTAGCACCACAAAGGATGAGGGATGAGGTGCCAGGCAAATGGGAGGGGGAGTCAGGCAGCTGGGCTAATGCATAAGTGCCACAAAGGGTACAAGAACTGCTAATTATGTGAAATAGGGGAAAAAAGAAAAAAGTGACACAGTCACATCTGCAGAGGGCAGAGAGATGGGATCAAAGTTTGGATTTAAATGGGCCTAACTTCATAGCACCAAGGATTTCCTCAGGGAGGGAGTTTAGCCAATATGGGGCACGATATTCAAAAGATCTTTGGCCTTTTGATGTGTGATGGAAAGGTACCTGAAAGGGCTGATTGCAGGAGCCTCTGGTTAGTCTAGAGTTTACCGTGGGAAGTAATAGGTTCTGAGCACCTAGGTGAGTGAGATGCAGGGTTGTTTTTTTAGCTAGTAGACAGGTCATTCGTCACAGCTCAGATAGACTACTTCTTTCATTGGATTTGAACCTGCTTTGTCCCTGGCCTGCTGTTGCATCCAGATGCTCTTATCATTAGGCCAACACTGCTTTCTGCTGATACTGGTGATCTACAGATATAGTACACAAAATGAAGCTAATCATGCTCCCTCTGCTGGCAGCCTCTCTGCTAGTTGTTGATTTCTGCACCTCAGTACTTGCTTTAGAACAAGAGCACCTGTCCTCTTACACACTACCTTTCCAACCTGATGCCCTCCCCCATGGATCACAGATGGGACGTAACTCCTACGGGCCCACTTTTCTATGCTTTTCTCTCGAATCTTGAGCGTTGCAAACTTGGCTTCTTTTTCTCCCTCTCGCTAATGCCCCCCTTGCTGCCCTGCCCCTACGGTCTGGTCTTTTTTCTGCTACTTTTAGCAGGGGACAGAAAGCTACCTGGGCCCCTCAAATATCCCTACTGCATACTCTAACAATATGTGAACTAGCTCTCTAGGACTGAAAATTACCCACATAAATTTATGCAGCCTCCCAGCCAAATTTCCTGATCTAGAAGCCTAGGCAGCCCTTTACAAGCCCAACATCCTCAGTCTCTCTGAAACTTAGCTAAAGCCACATTTTCCAGATGCAACATACAACCTACTAGAATACTCGATGCTACACCAGAACAGACCAGGCAAAAAGAAGGGTGGTGGCATGGCATTCTATCTCAAGTAACTCCTCTCTGCTCCCTGTGTCCTCATTTCTGACCCTGCTTCCCCCAGCGAGTGACTCATAGCTGAGCTGAACCTGGGCTCTGCAAAAAAGTTCTATGTGAGTCACTGCTACGAACCTCCAGCAGGAGGCACTCCAGGTCTTATTAACCACCTGGCTAGTCTCGGTAACCTCTCCCCCCTAAGTGATACTGTTATCCTTGGAGATTTCAACCTTAATTGGTCAAGTGATCTTAAATCCGAATAGTCGAATCTGCTAAAGAGGCACAATTTAGTTCAAATCATCTCTGTCCCTACTAGGCAGAATACTCACACATAAAACCACTGTCTTTTAGTCTAGGTGATCACCAACAGAGAGGATGAGGTACTCCAGGCAGGGACCTTGTCTGACTCCATCAGCGATCACTTTCCATGTACATCATCTGGTCCACCAAGACCAAATGCCCCCCCAAACACTTATTTATTTAATAAATTTTAGTGACCAGGTAGGCCCACTGAGCCCCGAAGGTCCCTTTTTCAGGGATGACCCACTTATTCTTCCATAATTTTAACTGCCCTGTATCCTCCACCCCACTTGAGGATGTTAGGGTGGTAAACTGGTTTGTACTTTACTCCCTTTTAGATGTGACATCAGCAGTGGGTTTCTTCATGGATATCCTCATTCAGATCCATGATCAACACTTCCCACTCACTACCCGGAGAGTGAGGGCTGGCTGTACCCACTAGGTCTCGAAGGAACTTCTGGCCATGATGAAAGAAATGGACAAAAAGTGGGCTGCCTATAAAATGGCCCGCTCCCCTCCCCTGCTCTCTGGAATAACTACAGGTGCATGAGAAACCTATGCAACAAACTGCCCAGTCCAGAAGTGAAACTTCTTCCACAGCCACCAAAGGGACCACCTCGGTGACCCCAACTTCTTCTGGGGTGCCATCAGTTCCCTGCCTAACCCTCGTACCCACAGCTCTACTATCCATCTAGCCCCCCTCCCGGTACTCTGACTGATCCTGTTGAGGTCGCCAGGCTTTCCGCAAAATGTTTACTGATCTCACTGCCCACCTTAGAAAACTACTTACCAAATTACCAACCAGTTCTGTACCTGTCCCTAACGACCTGCCTTCCTCTTTCTTTACCACTGACACCCACCCCCCTTTCTATTTCAGGACCATCTCCACTAAGGACATCACCAAACTCCTTAAGAGTCTCCCCAACCAGGAAGGCCCTGGCAGTTATGGTCTCTTCCCTTCGATGCTGAAGCTCATTTCCCCCCACCATCTCCAAACCCCTCACCTTTATTTTTAATCTGGCATTGACCACCTCTACAATGCTTAACTCCTAGAAGTTTTGCAAGGTGGTATCAGTTTTCAAAGCAGGTGACTCCCTTATCCTCAGACAACTATAGGCCAATCTCCTTGATTTCCCACCTGAGCAAATTCCCAGAGAGAAAATTGTCCACCACCAGCTATCCAACCACATCAGGAAATATAACCTGCTGTGCAGTCAGTGACATGGGTTCTGCAAGTTCCACAGCACTATATCTGCCTTGGCCCATTTTACTAAACACGTATATAAGAACATGGACCTGGGGAAAGCCACGGGTGCTGTTTTTCTGGATGTGGCCAAGGCTTTCAACCTGGTTGACCATCCCCTGCTGCATGCCACTCTCCACCAACTTGGCTGCTCCACAGAGACCTCACTATGGTTCTGGAGCTATCTTTCTGGACATTCCCAGTCAGTGAGTATTGGCTCCGCCACCTCCCCTAACCAACCTGTCTCAATGGGTGTCCCTCAGGGCTTCATCCTAGGCCTACTATTATTCTCCATCTTTATAAACTCCCTCCCCTCTGACTGCCTCACCTGCAATGCACTACTGTACCCTGATGATCTCGTCCCCTTTCACAGGGAAAAGTCCCCAACAAATATATCTTCAACCATGTCCCATAACTACAGTTCGGCCTATAAAAGGTTCCTGTTACACAGGCTCCTGGTCAGTGAAAAAACAAAAACAAAGGCAATGCTCCTCGGGTCCAAACTCTACCTGGACAGCATCTCCAAGTCTGGCTTCTCCCTCTCTGTGCTTACACCTGATGACCCTGCACTACAGAATGTTCCCAACTTCAAATACCTGGGCATCACCCTTGACCCCTCCCTCTCTTATATGAAGCAAGTTAGCACCATAGTATGCCAGGTAAACCATAAGCCTAGGGCCACCTTTCAGCTAAAACATTTTCTGACCACTGAGGCCAGCTTAGCCATTGCCCAAGGCAACCTGCTCCCAATCATTGACTACTGCTCCCCGATATATCCCCATATGTTCTGTGCCCTGTGCATTCATCTAAACTCAGTCTACAACAACATCTGTCATTTTGCACTCCTGGCACCCTACTCAACACACCACTGCAACCTCTACCAGGCACTAGGATGGCTCCCACTCTCAGGACAATATGACTATGTTCTAGGCTGTGTCATAGACAACCCCCTTAGAGGTGGCAATATTCACCTTACGCATCCTTCCTGATGGCCAGAGCTGCTCTCAGATGTTTGCGTGTGTCTTCAAACCTCCCATGGCTATCCCAAAAGTCTCCACGGTAATGTGTAGCAAAGCACTGTCTGTCACTGCTTACTCTCTCTGGAACAGACTTCCTGTATCCCTCTGTTTGGCTGATACCCACAGCATTTTCAAACTCCATCTCAAAACCTGCTTGCTGACTGAAGCCAAATGCTTATGCTCTGCAGGGTAATCTCTCTCAACCTGTTATCTTCCCACCACTTGTCATCTTCTGTCAGCTCTGCTCTTACAGTTGTCATGCCTCACATTGCGCTTTGTGTCTACTCTCTGAGCCTGATAGCCACCATGTTACTGCCAGTTACCGTTTGGATGTGAATCATTGTGGTATGTATCCTGTACTTGCTCATTATGTACTATTATATCCACTGTGTCTTTAGTCACCCTACCTTCCAATTCATTGTAAACCGTATTATTATTACTGAATTCCTTGTAATCTGTTTGTAACTGTTTTGAGACAGATTTTGGCTTAGGTTGTGTCTGAAACTGGTCTTTTGGATCAGTGCACCTACCCAGTAATCAAAGATTTAAATAAATAAATTAATTTACAGTTAATCCTAAACTGTACTTTAGGACTACTACTCCGAAGGAGGTAGAGAAGTTGTTGCGTTGTATTAAGAGGGACAGCTCAGCTGGTTCTGATGGCTTATGTCCTAGTTTATTGGCGGATGCTGCCTCAGTTATAGCACTTCCAGTTAGTATTATTTTCAATTTGTCTTTTGTTACAGGTACTATACCTAATATATGGAAACCTACTTTGGTCACTCCTATATTTAAATCTGGTTCACAACATGAGTTTTGTAACTACAGACCTATTTCTATCTTGTCTGCTTTAGCTAAAGTTCAGGAAAGAATAGTTTATAATCAGTTGATTGGGTATGTGGATCGCTTTGGATTATTGTCTCAGAACCAACATGGTTTTAGAAAGGAAGGAGTACTGAGACTGCCTTGGTCGAGTTCCTGACAGCAGTACTTAATGGCATGGATAAAGGGTGTCTGGCCGGGTGCCTTGTTCGTGGACTTGACCAAGGCATTCGACTCAGTTGATCACCAATTGTTGATTTCTAGACTTGAGTCATTGGGAGTTGGTGAGTCTTTCTTGGACTGGACGAGGGATTATTTAACAAATAGGTTTCAAAGGGTTAAATATAGGGGTGCTGTATCAGACTCTGTAATGGTTAAGTGTGGGGTTCCACAAGGTTCTATTTTGGGGCCACTTTTGTTTTCTTTGTTTTTTGATCAGCTAGTAAGTGTGATTAATAATGCTTCTCTAACACTTTATGCTGATGATGCAGTATTCTATGAGGGTTTGTCAGTTGGAGATCTAGGTGTTTCTTTAACAGAGGAAATGTGCAATTTTCAGTCTTCACTTATGGCCTGTAAATTACTCTTAAACAAATCTAAGACAAAGGTGATGGTTTTGGTACCCCACCTAGACTGAGATCTGAGGTTGGTACTTTGGAAGTTAAATCTCTTGATGGATTACTGTTTGACTATGTTGATACATTTCAATATCTTGGGGTATTACTAGATTCTCATCTAAGTTATGAATCTCATTTTTGAGGGTTACCTCAAGAATACATTGTAGATTAGGTTCTTTGTACAGAATCCGTTCATTTCTTATTCCTGAGTCTAGGCTGGTTATTTCAAATTGCTGCTTACTTCCTATTGTGAACTATGCAGCTATGATTACTGACACTGCTTCTCGACAGTGATTTCAAGAATCCACTTTACTTCACTTGATAGCTAAGTTTGCTTTAAATTGTTCTAAGTCATCTCATCATTGTGCGATTTTTGAAAGAAATGGGCGGTTACGGTTTCATTAAATTTCCAATACTGTGTGGCCAAGTTCATATATAAAGTTATGGACTCTGGAATTCCACATAGTATTTCAAAGTTTTGAGACCATATATTGATGGTCATTATTCTAGACATAGGTCAGACAGTAGGTTTCTCGAGATTCCTTTTATGAAATCTAAAAGTGGACAAAGATCCTTTGCTTATATTGCTCCATTTATTTGGAATGAAATTCCTCAAGATATTAGGTGGTTGTGTTCTGTCAAAAGTTTGCCGATGCATTAAGGATGTATTGAATCTCAATTTAATTGTAACTGTTTTTATGAATTTTTTTTATGAATTTTATACGTAACAAAGACATTTTTGTCTGCAATTTGCTGCATTGTATATGTATGTTTGATTATGTATTGTCTGTATGCAATATATGTGGGTCGCACCTGTAAAAGGAACTTGTTTCCAGTGTGCTTACCCATTAAGCGAATAAACAAACAAACAAACAATATTACATACACAGTTGTAGGCATACAAAAGTTGACCAGGTACTGAAGTACTGCTGGGGTACGCTGAGGAAGAATCACATTACAGGCACTGCAGATTGTAACTAGAGTGCCTCAGCATACCAGCAGCATTATCTAAGTACTGATCAACTTTTGTATGATCACTGGAGCCAGCTATAGTGCAACATAGTAGCTTGCAGTAAGTGACAAGTCACAAAATACTACATGACAAAAGGTCTTAACTCTCATTGAAGTACACTGTTCCTGCAGCATACTAATGCATTTTGGGATATACTGCAGCATTACTGCATTGCATCCTGGCTAGTGGTACTATATTTGTACCTAAAAGTCAAAGAACCTCAGCACAAAAGCACTGAGGCAAGGGATACCATGCAAGGGCATTGGTAACAGAGCCAGGTTTTAAGAAAATATAAAAGTACACATATACCCATAATGCAAATACCATTAAAGGCTTTACACTGGTTCACCTATAAGCAAGAGGGTGTGATCCAAATAGCCTCTCACACACTCTGCAAAGGCCGAAAAAAAGAAGACAAAGACACATGGTTTGTCCTACACAGGACTCATCAGTGTGCTTCATTTGTAACAGCACAGTGAAAGGATGAACAAGTCATACAGTAGTTTGGCCTTACTAGTCTGGATCATGCTAGAGCCCAAACTAGGAGAGTAATAGGAACGTAATCTAAAAGTCAAAAAACCTCAGTACAAATGCACTGAAGCAAGTGTTACCCAAAAGGAACATTGGCAATAAACCCAGTTTCCCAGGAAATGCAAAATTTTACATATCCCCATTATGCAAAGCATCATGGGAAGTTAATGCAAATCACCATGAAAGAGTTTAGACTGGTTCCACTTTAAGCAAGAGTGTATGGTCCCAAATTGTCTCTCACACACTCTGCAAAAGCTGAAAACAAAAGATACAGACACGTGTTTCATCCTACTGTACAGCTGTACATACTGTCTATTCTCCCAGGGTGTTGTTAAAAGACTTATAGAGTTGTCACTGGAAACTGCAATACGGTTCTTTGCAGTTCCCTTGACACCTCTACAACAATTATCAGTGAATCCAAACAATTTCACAGAGCTTCACATCATAAGGAGATATTAATACTAACAACATGCACTTAGAGACTGGCTCACTGGAGCAATGATAGCGCTACTACTTGCGGTGCCGATGACCCAGGTTTGGGATTGAGCCCTGAGTGTCAGAGGGTCAGCCGGCAGGAGAAGGATAGAGTGTCTGATGGACTGCTCTTCTCCTTCAGGGAGGAGGGACATGTAGTTGGGCAAGATCCTGACCCCTAGTGGTGGTTGAGGGCTGGTGCTCTGAAACAGTGTGCAGAAGCAGCAGGTAAGTGGGGCAGCAGATGTCATCACATCAGGGCAGCAGTGTGGCTGATGTCACACAGCCATCATTGAATGTCCGCTCTGACATGGAAACCTACATGAGTGAATACCCCTATTACTGAGCGGAATGATGCCAGATCCCAGCAAGCACCACTCCACTGTGCCTCCCAAGGGTCTGCCAGAAGCTGCCTGGATTAGCATCTCAGTCCTTCTTCCTTCTATGGGGTCTGAGGGAAGCTCCACTGTGGGGGGTGGCAAGCTGATGGATGGTAAGTCCCGGGGTCCAGGGGGGTGAATCTGAAAAGAGATACAGAACTCAGATATGGGGTGCATCCCTACATAGGAGAATAAAGAGAATTAAAAAGAAAGCATGCACTTGGGACCTGATTTGGGTAGAACAGGCACTATGTGTAAATGCCTGACATTTTCTCCAAATTTATTCATGGAGCAGGGATACATTCAGTGTGTTACATCATTCAAAAACAAAGAAATGATGTCACTCTTGGGTGTGCAGGGTGTTTATTGGAATGTGTGTGTGACTGCATAAGTTCTCAGTTTGGTGGACAGAATACCTATTTTCTGCTGACTACTGTAAACTTTTGTCACATGACTATGACTGCATACAGAGTGAGAAGCTATAACCTGTGTGTCAAACCACACACCAACTTGGTATCCTTAAACAGCAAACATACAGTATCTACAGATCTCTGCATTGCTGTTACAATGTTCATGGCATCAGTCCAGGATATTAATGTGTAACTAGAGTAGGGATGTGCAGTGATTCACTTCAGACAAGAGATATGAACTCTCCCAGCTTTGGAGATGTTTGCTTTGTTTTGGGAGATCTGAAAACTGACAGAACTCCAAGCAGTCTATGGTGCTCTGCATGGGCAAACTGCACATTTCAGGGTATATAGAGCATGACGTTGGATTGTGGTTATGCTCTCTAATATGAGGAGTTCATGTTTCGTATTCAACTTGAAATGTTGTGGAGCTGAATATTCCTACTATCATACCTGACAAACTTTGCACCATGCTATTCAACACACCTGGTAGCTGCTACAGCTGAATACACTTTTTTTTAGTGTCGTTCTTCCTACAGTACCGGAAGGGGTTCTTTATGTTTTTTTTTCATGCAGGGCGTTTCAGAAACATTATGAAAGTCATAATTTGCTCTTTTCAATGGATTAATAGCCACACAAAGCTTACCATGTGTGAAAACTGTGATGAACCAACACTGCATTTGTATTCGGTGACTGTGCAGAGCATTCGCAGTCAGCGCTTTTACCATAAATTCAGCCTGACACATTTGGACCACTTTGGGATCACTTTGGCCTTAGGCCAGGTAATTAAAATATACACTTTAACCCTTCAAGGGTGCTCAAGTCTACTCCAATAATCATACCTTCATCCATCCCAGTCATATTTCATCCTCCTCCTTCTTCTTCTTCCCCAGGCATTGTGTTATACAAAAAATGAATCTCTTGGCACCTTGCCAGGTGCTGACTGCTATACCGTTTTTATATCTGTCTGGGGGACCGGGGAGGGTTGAGGAGGTTGAGATTGATAAGAGTAGGTTTTGAGGTTCCACTTACTTCTATTTGCAGCCTACTAAACCACAAAACCAGGGACCCAAAGTGTATTTGGCCAAAGTGTGAGGAAAACTGAAGAGAGGATGCCAAACTGAAGCTGAACCAAAGTTTCCAAGTTTCACATTTGCTCACTCTTAGTGGAGACCTAGGCCAATATCTTGTGTACTCAGCCTTGGGGAAGAGTGTTTAAAACTGAAGTGTTGAAACTGAACTGAAGAACGGATGTCAAATCAAAGCCAAACCAAAGTTTCCAAGTTCCATGTTTGCATCTGTACTCTATTTTTGAAGGTTATACAGACCTTCACTGGTGCCAATAGTGGAACTCTGCACCAAATTCAAATACATTCTGCTAATAGGTTAGGCTTTTTTTCCTTTTTTGAATGGAGAAGGCCAGATCAGGGTAGACATAAAATTGATAAGCATTCTAGGAAAAAGTCCCCTTTATCCAAGAAAGTTACATTATTAAGTCAATGTCTGACTTCAATGCCAAGGCATTGAAGATTGTGAATTTTGCTCCGGTGTCAGTCACAGAGAAAATAAACTTGTACCATGAATTAGTAGGGCATTTTCAGTTCTTTACTTGCAGAGCTCTAAACAAATGCATGCAGTCGTCTCAAGCTCAGCAGTGCCCCCAGTCCCTTTAGTTCAAAGCTTAAAAGTTTCCAAACTCTGACTAACTTCAGTACTCAAGGTTTAGTCAAAGTATATAATGGTTAACTAATGAATGCCTAATTAAAGAACACATTTAAGTGGGACAGTAAGGCAGAAAAAGGTTTTGGAACACTAAATAAATTAAAAATAGTGTCCAATAAGAATGCAGAATGGCTCATTTTACTGACATCACATTGGAAGTATACAAAAAAGGTGGGGGTTACCAGAACAAAGATGCAGAGTACAGGCCAGGGACAAGGAGATGTGGAAAGAAGCTTAGTTAATTTTCTCCCATAGTTACTACAAAGTTAAAAGTTTAAATCTTCAAGAGAAAATTAAAGTTGCCAGAGCTGTGGTGATTGCGTTAGCTCCTGCTCAGTTTCACAAACCCTAGAGGCAATTCCCTGCTCCATTATCCCAGATGCTTTTACCCTACAAGGCTACCTCTGCTCCAGTATCCCAGGCACTTTTACCCTACATGGCAACTGCTACCTTATAGCACTTGCACCCATTTCCTCTCTCTACCCATGACAACTACCTCCCCCTCCCTGCTCACCTGACCTCCCCTCTCCCCTCCTCCACATTCCCCCTCTGTCTCCCCCCTCACACAGCTACCCTCTTCTTCCTACTCAAACAACATCTGTACATCCTGAGCTCCTTCATCTTAACCTCCTTCCACTATCTCCTACAGCATATCCTCCCCCACCTTTCTGACAATGGGTACTAGTCCCTGCCTTGCAGAACTTAGTTTTCATTTTCTTGTTTCCCTTGATTGTCCCCTCATATTTGTATTGAAAGATTGCCAAGATGTGGAACTATTTGTTATAATGAAACTCCCCTACCCTCTCCCTACATACATTACCTGTTGTCTATTATCTGTACTGTAAATTGATGTGGAACCTTTGTAAATGAGCTCTCAGCTCAAAGGTGTAACTTCGAGATAGAAATAAATAAATAAATAAATATTTAATCCATAGGTGGAGATGACACAATCCGCACCTTGCTGTTCATTGCTGCTTTACGAAGGCAGTAGCCAAAGCAGTTCTATATGCTTAAACCAAAAGGTTAATTTCCAAAAAGTGAGTATAAATTTAATAGGAACACAAAATACAAGTTTTTAGTCATCGAGTGAAAGTTGGGGTATTGCATACAGATGGAAAACTTATTACAGATTTATCTGTTTGCAGAATATACCACTTTTTGGGCATTTTATATTGCAATGAGAAAAAAAAAGATAGAGACATGTATACCGTGAACTGGTTATTATGTATACAGTAGCTGGGTTATCTTTATTTTTTGCTCTTTCTCTGTTCGACTGGCCCTCATCTGCAGCATCCTCCCCAGCCCTGTCATTCTCCCATCTCTGGGAGTCTCACTTGCCTGGTACAGTGATCAACAGTTTGCCCCCTGAGGCGGAGCTTCCCAAGATTCAAAAAGTCTTGGTGAGAGTTTAGCTTGATTATGGTAGGCAGGGATGCCCAGTAGGTGGTGCAGGGACTCCACATCATACTGCCTCAGCCAGAGGTCTTTTCCCCATTTCTTCCTTTTCTTCCCCTGGGCACTTCATAGGTGTGGAGTGCAGTGTCTGCTCTCATCATAGCCTGGAAGTGCCAGCCTTCCCTTCAGGGCTTCACTTTTGCCACCACCTGTGGTCGCCTACATGGCGGTCCACACCCCTTCCTGCTTGGAAGAGGAGAGCATCCTCTGGGATGCTCAGTCCTCCTCTTCCTGGCCAGCACCCAACAACACAGGATCACTCCTGATCCCCAGTTGTTGGTGTCATGAGTGGTAGTACTATTGCTGCCCTGACAGGCCAGTATGATATCTCTTTTTTATTGGAGGTGTATACGAGTATCATCAGTTGGATGCTGGAATTTAAAGTAAAATTCAGACTCACCAAGAAACTTAAGCTGCATGTGAACTGTTGCAAATATGCTAAAAGAATAGGCTGCTCCAAGACCAAAGGACAATTGGAAGGCCTAGGAACACTCCAAAGTGCAAAAATATCTAGATAGGGTGAAAGTATTCCATTTAAAGATTTTAACTCATGTTAGAGAGATGGTTTCTACTAAAGCCTTTACCATTTATTTGAATTCCCATATTACCTGAAAAACTCTTGTTGATAACCAACCTGTTATTGGTGGAAAATAAAGTGTTATGGACATCACTGTTATAGGTAGACCAGGTGCAGACGGAGATGGGGTGTCATGTGAGAGCTAAATAAATGCCGATGGTTGTTTAATGTAACAGATATACCCAAAATTCATGATCTGTCTGTTGATCACATGAACACTTGGGCAAAATGGTAGTTTGCATCAATTATGTACTGACACCTTGACAAATTTTGTGATTTTCAGCTCCAAGTACTTAATGCAGATTCTTGGGCCATTACTTTGACAGTAAGTGAAATATACATTCAAGCATGTTCTCAATGAATAGGCAGGAGTTAGAGCTTTAAAATGCATACCCAAATATTTACTTCAAAAGATTAATGTTAAAAGTTATAGGGTTAAATACTTACCACCACCACCCTTAATTTCTCACAAAATTTAAAAATATTCTTATATTTAATCTTGTCAGATAGGATTTATTGTGCTTTATAATATAATTTTATGTTCCCTAAAAGGGTAAGGATTCTGCTTGAAATACATATGTATTTTTGAAATCTTAAGGTAATATAAGAGGATAAATTGATGAAAGTGAAGACACCATTAATAGATGAAATTTTAGCAAGTTTATACCTTGTCAAATTTTACGATTTTCAGCTACATGTATAGAATGCAGATTCTTGAGCTATTACTTCAGACTAATTTAACTATGCATACAAGTGCGATCTCAATGAACAGGCCGGAGCTAGAGCTTTAAAATGCATACCCATAAGTTGCCTCACAGGTTAATTTTAAATTTTTTTTAAAGAAGGAAATTTATCTAAAAGAAAAAAAAACACCTTTGTTTACACAGAACATTTTTATTTCAAAAAATGTAAAATTTAAAATAGGACTGTTGGTAAAGCAGTGGAACTTAGTCTTGTCCATCTAGGAAAAATCTTCATCATCGTCAGATATGGTAAGATCATCTTGGTAATTACATACATCTTGGTTCTCATCTGAGTTCTCATCATTTTCATTATAGAGCAGAAACATATCATCATTTGGAATGGTGTGTCCATTCACTTTATTTATTTATTTAGATTTTGTTTACCGGGTAAGCCCACTGAGACCGGTGGTCCCTTTTTCAGGAGCGACCCGGAGTTAGTTACAGAAAAGGACATATTGAAAAACAGTTATGTACAGTATACAGTAGTTACTTTAGTTACATTTGTTACACAGTATTACATTTGCAATATTTATACAGGGGTAGTAATCTGGTTCACGAACAGACTCACATATTATATAAAGTGCGCATGTATTCACACATTATGCACAAAATGTACATTATTTACATCAGTGTACATTGGAAGCAGTGTATAGGGAAGTAACCAGTTTATGTATGATTGTCCATATTAGAATTCCATGACAAATTAAAGGGATTGTTCAAAGCAGTGCAGCAATCAAACAAAAATGGCCTGGGAAGCTAGCGGTTATAGCCACAGAGACTAAGGTTGAGAAGATATAGTTTGAGTCCATATTTGAACTGGGTGAGGGTGGTTGAGTTTGTCAAGCTAGGTGGTAGGGAGTTCCATAGGTGGGGGGTGGAAAATTTGAAGGAACGATTGCCATAGTTGGAGCACATCCTAGGGATGTTGAGGAGGTGGTTTGCGGTTGATCTCAGGGTTCAGGTATGTCTTTTGTGAGAGAGTAGTCCTCGAAGATGGGGAGGGGGACTGAGATTAGTGAACTTGAAAGTTAGGCAAGCAACAGGATAGGCTAGTTTGTGCCGGACAGTGGGCCAGTTAAGTTCCTTTAGGGCCTCACAATGATGTCTCCTGGGTGAGGAGTTTGTGGCAAAGCGAGCCACACGGTTATATAGTATGGAAAGTTTATTGTATTCTGACTCTCGGAGGGACTGCAGCAGTGGGGCTCCATATAGGATGGATGAGAGAAGATTGCAGCAGGCAATTGCATGGCATGCAGTAGAGGAAAAAGAGTTTCCCAGACGGTAAAGGAGACCAATCTTTTGATGGGTGGACCTGGTTATGGAATCAATATGGGATCAGTAGGTCATATCCTGGTCTAGATGGATCCCAAGATATTTAAAACTGGGCATGACCTCAACTCTTTTTCTTTGGCTGGTGCTGATCTGGAGAAGCTGACTTCTGTCTGAGCCCAGTCGTCTAAAGCCAGACAGTACGGCTTTAGTTTTTTCATCATTGAGAATAAGTGAGTTTTCAGAGAACCAGGCCTCAAGAGTGGAGAGACTATCCTGAAGTTTTGTTGAGATGATGCTAGGTTGGGAGTCACTGCAGTATATGACAGTGTCATCAGCATAAAGAATGAGATTGCTGTGAGGGCAGTTTCCCTCTATGTCATTGAGGAACAGTGAGAAGTGCAGAGTGCCCAGGATTGAGCCCTGGGGTACCCCGGCAGAGACTGATCTGGGTCCAGACTGTGTGCCCTTCCAGTGGACTTTTTGGGAACGGTCACTCAGATAGCTCTTAAACCAGGAGTGGGAGTGGTGATCCAGTCCAAGGAGCAGCAGTTTAGAGAGGAGGAGATTATGGTTAACCAGGTCAAAGGCCTTGGATAGGTCAATGAAGAGGGCGCCCATTGGGGAGCCTTGGTCCATATGGGAGAGGATGTCCGTGGTGAGCCGGATGAGCACAGTGTCGGTACCATGACCCTTTCTAAAGCCATGCTGGACATCAGGCATGAGAAAGTGCTGCTCAAGGTAGTCTTGTAGCTGGTTTGAGACTAGTCTTTCCTGAATCTTCCCCAAGGGACTGAGAAGGGAGATTGGTCTGTAATTTCCCAATTTGTCTCGGGGCCCACTTTTGTGGACAGGTACAATGGTCACTACCTTCCACATTTTTGGGACTAGGCCATCCTGAAGTGACCTATTTATGAGCAAGGTGACAGGATGGGCGATGGCCAGGGTGGCAGCCCACAGAAGGTGAGGCTCAAGCTGGTCATGTCCTATGGAGGAAGAAGGGTTAATTTTGCATAAGAGAGGTAGTACCTCAGTCTGTTTGACCAGTTTTAGGTGGAATTGAGGTTGAGGGTGAAACCATGCATCCCCTGTGTAAGGGTTAGGCCTGGGGAGGACCGGGAAGGGAGACACACTCAGGGTAGAGAAGGAGGCACAGAATGCCTCAGCAACTTCCACTGGGTCCTTTGTCAGAGAGTCCCCCACCATGATGGAGTCCATTTGACTAGTTGAGGAGCCCTTGATAAGTTGGTTAATGTGTCCCCAGAATTTTTTGGGATCCCTTAGGTGCCTAGTTTGTAGGTCATTTAGGTATTGAGACTTGGCTTTTTTTGAGGATTTCTTGCACTGATTTCTCAGCTCTCTGTACTTTTCCCAGTCTCTTGGGCTGCCACAGGATTTGGAAGTACCCCATGCTCTATCCTGGAGGAACATAGTATGCTTGAGGCACAGGCTCAGCCATTTATGACATTTTCCCTGTACCCTAAGCTTTTTTAATGGGGCATTCATATTCGATGCAGACAAAAAGATCTGGGTGAAGTACATTGAGATCATCAGTCCAACTGTGCAAAGCTGCATTTGGGGCACTGATTACTGCAACAGAAGAAAGGCTCCACAATTGGAAGAAATAGTTGGCTCGTAAAATATGTAACTTCAAGGTTTTCTGGCAGGCTGGTAGCAGAGACAGATCAGTTACCATGCACCATGGGATTCAATTCCGCACCATGGGATTCAATCAGTGGTTGAAAAACTGGTGTGGAGCTCAGGGATTTGGCTTCATTGGGGACTGGGGGTCCACCTGGAGTGATACAAGCCTATATTGGCATGATGGGCTGCATCTGTCTGGGAGGGGAACCAGGATCCTAGGTGATAGGTTTAAATGCTTCATTGGCAAGCTTTTAAACTAGCCAAGGGGGGAGGCACTGGAAAGGAGCAGGAAAACCTAGCCCCCAAATAATCATGGTAGTAAGTGAGGCAAACACCAACATAGAGGTGTCGATAGGGAGAAGGGCAGGGGTAAATGGAGAAAGTGACAAAGGCAAGAAGGACAGGGATGGGGCAAAAGGGAGTAAGGCCATCAGGAAGTGGAGGTAATGAGTACCAATGCCCATAGTCTGGGCAACAAGCTCGGAGCTGGTGGCCTTGATGGAAGAGGGATGCCTGGATATCGTAGCAGTCACAGAAACATGGTACACAGAGAACCATGACTGGGATGTTAACATACCAGGGTACATAACCTACAGGAGAGACAGGCAGGGGAGAAGAGGGGGAGGAGTAGCTCTCTGTGTAAAGGAAGGGATAAAAGCAACTGAACAAAAGAGTAAACAGGGAGGAGAGGAGGCACTGTGGGTCACCTTGGAGACTGGAAAGGGCACCACAATCCGCACAGGGGTTGTGTACAGACCCCCATGTCAGGGGGAAGGAATGGACAAGGATATGATAGAAGGCATTCTTAGAATGACAGAGAAAGGGGAGATACTGTTGATGGGAGACCTGAATATGCCAGATGTTAACTGGAGCACATTTGCTGCAGCCACATCCAAGAGCAGGGCCATTCTTGATGCCGTACAGGTGGCAGGCATTAGACAGCTAGTTTCAGAACCCACTTGTGAGGGAGCAATCTTAAACCTCGTACTCTCAAATGGGGGCAGTGAGAGGATCTCTGATCTAGAAGTGGGTTGCCATCTGGGGACAAGTGACCATCAAATAGTGTGGTTCACATTAAACTCAGCTACAGAGTCAAGCCATACAAAAGTGAGGGTACAGGACTTTAGGAGGGCTGACTTTGGCAAGATGGGAGAGTGCCTCAGAAAAGCACTAGCAAACAGGCTAGAAGGAGGTGTGGAGCAACAATGGGGAATCATCAAAACTGCCATCACAGAGGCAACAAGCCTTTGTGTGAAGCAAATAAACAAATCAAAATGAAAGAAAAAGCCACTATGGTTCTCAAAAGAGGTGGCTGTGAAAGTCAGGAAGAAAATATAGCATTTAGGAAGTATAAGGAAACACAGAAGGAGCAGGACAGAAGCTGTACCAGTTAAGGCAGAAGGAAGCAGGGAGGGAAGTCAGAATAGCAAAGGCCCAAACTGAGGAAAAGATCGCCAACTCAGTTAAGAAGGGGGATAAAACCTTTTATAGGTCCATCAGCGAGCGTAGAAAGACAAGGGAGGGATAGTGAGGCTGAATAGAATGAACGGTGGGTGGGCAGAGGGGACAGTGAAAAGCAGGGATACTGAATGAATATTTCTGCTCAGTATTCACAAAGGAGGAGAAGTGCCTAATCCAATTAACAGAAGCACTCTTGATAGGGGTTGATCCCAGTCCTTTCACAGAAGAAAGGGTTCTGCAAAACTCCTAAAACTGAAAGTGGACAAAGCAATGGGTCCTGATGGAATTCACCCAGAATTCTAAATGAATTAAGGAAGAACTAGTGAAACCATTGGCTACTCTTTTAATAAATCATGGGAGGATGGTGTGGTACCGAGGACTGGAGGAAGCGGTTGTGATTCCCTTCACAAAAGTGGGACCAAGACAAAGGCAAAACTACAGACCTGTTAGTCTGACCTCTGCGTAGGAAAAGTGATGGAGTCACTTCTGAAGGAAAGAATAGTTGAGTACCTAGAGGCCAGTGGAGCACAAGACCCAAGGCAGCATGGGTTCACAGCGGGAAGGTCATGTCAGGCGAATCTAATAGATTTCTTTGACTGGGTGACCAAAGTAGTAGACCAGGAGGAGGCTGTGGACATGGCCTACCTAGACTTAAGCAAGGCATTTGACATAGTCCCACACAAAGATTAATAGTCAAATTAACCAGCCTGGAGTGGGTCCCAGGTGGTAGCCTAGATAAAACATTGGCTGCACAACAGGACACAGAAGGTAATTGTAAATGGAGTCCACTCTGAAGAAAGAGGGGTTACTAGTGGGGTACCAGAGGGTTCAGTACTGGGTCCAGTCCTTTTAATATCTTTATAAGTGACATTGCAGAGGGACTGGAAGGAAAAGTATGCCTTTTGCAGATGACACAAAGATCTGCAACAGGGTTGATACACAAGGAGGCGTGGAAAGGATGAAAAGGGACTTGGCAAGGTTGGAGGAATGGTCAGAAGTATGGCAGCTAGATTCAATGCAAAGAAGTGCAAATAATGCACCTGGGAAACAAGAACCCAGGGAAGAATACACAATGGGTGGGAGGTAGTAACAACAACAAAAAGGAAAGGGACCTGGGGTAATCATATCAGATGACCTTAAGGTTAGCAATCAATGTGAGAAGGCAGTAGGGAGGGCTGGGGTATACTGGGATGTATAGGGAGAGGCATCAGCAGCAGAAAACAGGAAGTTATTATCCCTCTGTACAGACAGTTGGTGAGACCCCATCTGGAGTACTGTGTCCAGTTCTGGAGACCTCATCTCGCAAGGACATAGACAGGATAGAGGTTGTCCAGAGAGGCAACTAAAATGGTGCAGGGTCTGCAAGAGAAGCCGTATGAGGAGAGACTAAAGGAGCTTAATATGTATACCTTGAGGAAAGAAGGGAGAGGGGGCATGATAGAAATGTTTAAGTACCTCAGTGGAATCAAACAAAGTCCAAGAGGTAGCATCTTTCAGAAAAGAGACTTACAAGAACAAAGGGACACAATTTAATGATAGAATGAGGGCGGTTCAGGAGCAATGTGAGAAGTATTATTTCACAGAGAGGTAGTGGATGCATGGAACAGCCTTCCTGAGGAGGTTGATGGGGTCTAAAACTGTGGGAGATTTCAAGAATGTATGGGACAGACATAAGGCAATTCTTATGGGGGTAGGAATAAATAGGCTGTTGGTTAACTAGGATCAACTGGCCCATCCTGTAGGTAGGAAATGGCAGACTAGATGGGCCTTAGCGTCCTTATCTGCCGTCCAAAGTCTATGTTTCTATGTTATTCTCTTGCCTTTGTTATATTTCTCCCAGAATATCTGCTGCCTTGCAATATTTATATTGGTAACTTGTTTCCTTCCATACAGTTTACAAACATACTCCTCTGACAGAGCTACAACACCATTATCTGCTTGCCAATCAGGCCTAAGTTTCTGAAAGGCATCCGGAATTTGGGATACTCTTGAAGGACATTCCAGGAAATCTTCTTACCCTTTTTAAGAACACAAAAACATAGTCATTACTTGTGAATTCATAGAAACCGTCTAAAGGCTTTCTTTGTTGCAGTGGTCATTTCACACTTGCTAATGTCAAAGATTTTCCTACTGTTACCATGGCATTGTCCAGGTATATACTGCACTTTGTTAGCATTCTGAATATAGTGACAGTAAATTACTGGTATATAGGTATCCCCAGATGGTGAACAGATGACGACAGAGCCTAGACGACAGGAATGGCATGTTGCACTTGAAGGGCAATTTTTGTTTCTGCTTTTTCCTGGTCAGAACAGAGATCATCCTCAACTACAGTCTCTTCTTTTGTGATCATGTAGCATTTGTCTCTGTTCAAAAACAGATCACTTGGCCCTCTGGCAAACTTGTGCAGTTTTCTCCCAGCCCAGCATAATCAAATCAATCAGGTGCTCCTTGTTAGATCCATTAGAAAGGAAGTTACTGAAATTCTTTGACATTTTGGTGTTGGGACCTTTGATAATATGCTTCTCACTAAATCCTCATTGAAATCTCTCAGACTGTTTTCTGTATGTATCTGCAACAACATCCACTCTTGCAAATTCCTTTGGAAGACTATTCTGGAGTTTCATTGCCAGATCACCAAAGGTTTCAGGGATTCCTGTCATAAACCGCACTGTTGCCATTATATCAACTATGTATGGGAGATCACTTGATGTCTACAGCTTGCTAGCAGCTCATCTGTGGAGCTCTCGCCTCTCCACCACTCATCTAATCATTTAATCCACCAAATCCACTACAAACCAACAAATTTCTCACCTACCTGTCAGAGTCTACCTGCAGCTTCCAACTGGTGTTCCTCCTGATTGACATTGGTGCTTAGTCACTGTGATGGAGGCTGATATACGGCAGACCACACTCCACCATACTCCACCCACCACTCCAGAGAAGACTCCTAAGAAATCTAATGTACAAGGTACCTCTGCAACTAAACAACTTGGCTCCTGTGCATTGGCAATCCCCCTCACAGAGGCTCACTTTCTCCAGGAGCTGCTTCCCTTTAGGGAAACCTTGTCAGACATTTAATCAGAGCTGAAGTCTCTTTGGGAGGATTTGAGCAACCTAGGCTGGAGAGTTGGGGAAGTGGAGGCCTGTGCCACCTCACTAGAGCATTGGCGAGACAAGGTGGATCCTGAAATTGTAAAATTAAAACAACTGGCCAAGCTGCAGCTGAAATTGGAAGATCTAGAGGCAGCAGTCGGCACAACAACATCCTGATTTTGGACTGCTGGAGACGAAGAAGTGGCCCAGCCATTATCACCTTCCTGCAAAAGCTTCTCACTAAAATCATAGGCCCTTCGCCCTTCAACGTGGCCTATCAGATTGAGAGGGAACATTGCTCCCTCCGTCCTCGACCACCTGAAGGCACTCTCCCCTAGGCCAATAATCCTGAAATTCCTTAGCTATCGGGGTCAAGGAACTCTTTTGAATCTCCAGAGCACTGCCTGACATGTTCAAAAATACATGAAGATGGGGACTTTGCTGATATTCTACTCTGACTAACAATCTTGAGTGGTCTGTGTTGGGTTTTTCTCCTGTTCCTTACCGGTAAATGATAGAGTTGCCTTTGTCTCACTTGCCCTTGAGGTTGTTCTGGCCTGGTCCCCTCCCTGTGTTGGATGCCTGGATGGTTGACCCTGAAACTCTCTTGCTAGCAGGGGCTCCCTTTTCTTCTACTCATCGACCCTGAGATGCAGGACTGTTTACTGGGAGCTCAGGACAATGGGAACGTGTTGTCCAGGGGGAAGATGTTATTGTTGACACAGGGTCCCAGCAGTTTTGTGCTTCCCCTTACCCTGATCTGGATCTGCAACTCTGACATTCCAGTCATTTACAACCATTGTGAGGGACTGAAACAAACTTAAATATTTTATGGATGCCTGTGCCGTTTATCTTTGTTTATTCCCCTTCCTTTTGTTCCCCTTTATGCCCTGTACTGTATTCTTTTTTGACAAGTGTCAGTGCGATGCCATTAAGCTGGGGAAGGGGATCTCCAAGCAAAGTGATCCCTTGTGTGCTTTCCAGGGGTCTCTTATACTGTCAGATACCACACTTGGGCATGATGGCTGTTTTGGGTACAAAATTGGTTTGTGGAGGTCAATTTGTAATTTTCTATTGGTTTACCTTATCTGCCTATTCTAGGAGGAATTCCTTTTTAAAGGTGTCAGAATACCAGCTATGTAGACTCAGGGTGGGTGGTGGGTTACCTGTAGCTTGAGTGTATACTGGGCTTACAGTCATTCTGTTCTGGCTAGTAGGGGGATAGCCTGATGCCTCCTTTTCTTGACTTGTGTACCAGACATGCCCCACTAACAGGAGTGTTTATTGGGTAGAGGAACGCTGGTACAGTTGCCTGCTGGTTTCATTAATGCATCCTCTACTGTTCCATGGCACTTCTGGGTGGATTCTGCCTTGGGAGGGGATTTTGTGGGCTATATGGGTTTGGTCAACCCTATTCATGGGGTTCTTTGGGTTGTTAATACAGGATCAACTAGGATAGCTGTATATTGGGGTTGTCTTGGGTGGTTGGAAGGGGTGGGGCAATTCTATGTATATATGGATTATTTCTTTCTGGACCTTGAGAGTTTATTGGGGGGGAGTGGAAGGAAGTTCTGAGTCCTATACCTTTTGGTAGACATTTAGTTATATGGTTTGATGCTTCAATGTTATGGTGTTTCTTCTATCATCCTACATTCATTATTTCAAGGCCCTGCTCACTGCCATGTATGTCTTGGAGGAAAGGGGAGATTGCATCGAGTGTGCCAAAATTTGGTTTTTTGGTATTATATAATTGTTGGTTACTATGACTACAGCTAATAATGCTATTAGACTGATAACCTGGAATATCAGAGGAACTAGAGAGCCTCCTAAAAGGTACCAGGTTTTTAAACATCTAACGTTAATTCAAGGCCTGATTATTTTCCTTCAGGAAACTCATCTCCTTATCCAGCAAGCCAATTGGCTTTGCAGGCAAGGAATCAATCAGGTGTTCTCTGCTAGGGACTCAACCTTGAGTAGGGGTGTTGCGATTTTACTCCAGGAAAATATTTCCTTCAAGCCGAGCACAGTATCGGACCCACAGGTAGGGTCATCCTCATTAAGGGCCTTCTAGACTTGGTGAGGTGATCCTGGGTAGCATCTATGGCCCTGTAGGAGGGGATCCTTCTTTTTTCATGGATTTGGCTGACAAAATCACCCAGCCTTCTACCAGCCCCTCTAATTTTGGGTGGTGATTGGAACCTCCCGCCGTCTCAAGATCTAGACCATTCCAACCAACCTCTTAGACCTTTTTCTTTGGCTCAATGTGCTCCAGGGGACTTCATGGACTTACTTAGTCTTTGTTATCCCTGGCGGATCTTTAACCCCTCCACTCACTCCTACTCATTTCACTTTGCCGTCCACCACACCTCCTCTAGACTTGATTATATCCTTACCAGTTTAACTCTCCTGCCCGGGATGTGTGATGGTGAATTAGATCCCATTGTACTTTCTAATCGTGCTGTGGCTCCTTCTTACTCCCTCATTTGACCTGCAGCATGACTTGGAAACTAAACACCCAGCTCCTCAATGATGACTTTATAGTCCCAGAATAAAATCTCTTATCCAAACTTACACTGAGTCTAATCAGAACTCTGCCCCAGGGGTGACCATGAATGGTGCACCCTGAAATGTTTCCTGTGGGGAGAACTTATTTGTCTCACTGCTAGGCAGAAGATAATCTGTCAACCAACTGCTAGAGCCTTGTTAGAACAGGTAAGATCTCTGGAACAATCTTTATCTCTTTCCTCCTTCCCTGATCCCTTAGCTACCTTGCTATCACTTAGGGATAAATATACTGATCTTTTACAAGAAAAGGCTGAATACACCATCTTGAAGACTCAGTCTACATACATTGAACAAGGGACAAGACAGGACTACTACTTACCCTTCGCTAGGAAATAAAAAGCTCTAGAATTATCAAGGCCATCTCAGATCAGGATGGATCCATCAGAACTCTTCCTAGGGACATTGTGTCAGTTTTTGAGCAGTACAACACCAATCTTTATAGCCAGCGGTCCTCTCCACTGAGTACAGAGGAGACAGAAACCTATCTGGTGAATATTCCCCTCTCAGACCTTCTGGATCATCGTCAAGCCCTCCTCTCTTCTCTAGTTTCTTTCACTGAGGTAGAATCAGACATTAATAGTTTAACCTTAGACAAATCTCCTGGACCAGAAGTGTTACCATCTAATTTCTACAAATGTTTTATTAAAGAACTATCTCCCCTTTTACTTCGTCTTTTCCACTTCATGCTGTCTGCTGATTCCCTAGATTTCTCCCTCCTAGAGGTGATGAATGTCCTTCTTCTTAAGCTGGAGAAACCCCCTTCTCAGCCAGCCAGTTATGGCCCTATTTCCCTTTTAAACTGTGACCTTAAAATTCTCACTAAAATTTTGCCACAAGACTCAAGAAGTCTGGTCCCACCTCCTTATTCCAGAGCAAGTAGGTTTTATTCGGTAGGTCCTCTGCCAATCACCTACATAAACTGACCCACATTTTTCAAGTCACCAAGCTCTCCACCACCCCCATGGCTCTGATCTCTTTCGATGCTGAAAAAGCATTTGATAGGGTTGACTGGCTTTTCTATGGGCAACTCTCCAGAAAATGGGCATCCATCCTGTATTCCTTCATTGACTGCAAGCTATTTATTCCTCTCTGACAGCTAAGATTTACCATAACCTGTGTATTTTCCTCTTGCTTCCCCCTTTACTCGGGCACCTGGCAAGGTTGCCCATTATCTCATTTTCTCTTCAGCCTTTATTTGGAACCCTTAATCAAGCAACGGAAATCTTCCCCTCACATATTCAGTATACCAACTGGGAATATGGCACTATCCCTCTCAGTGTATGTGGACAATATCCTCCTACATATCTCACACCCCTCTGCTTCCCTTGCTGAAACCCATAGAGTGATGGATCAATATGGTCTTTTTTCCAACTACTAGCTGAACTGTAACAAAACTGAAATCCTCCCCTGAATCATACTACCTACAATGCCAATTTTACCTAGTTTGGGATACACTGGTCCCTTAAGGTCCATCAAATATCTAGGTATCTCCTTAACCACTGATCCTTCCTCATGAGGAAACTTAACCTGAGGACCTAATGATGGTTATCCAGCAAGACACTCTAAGAATTAGAGCTCTCCCTATCTCCCGTTGTGGCTGGATTAATATTGTTAAATGAACATTTCACCCAGACTTTTGCCCTTTAAGTATGCTAAATATATTGCTCTCTCTCCTTTTTCAACACATTCAGTCTCTTATATCCCAGTTTATCTAGTTAGATAAATCCCTAGACACTCATATCTTAAATGGAGTCTATCCAAGGATTCCGGAGGTCTCAGACTTCTGAATTTCTTGTACTATTACTGGGCCGGCCACCTTTATACATGCGGGAAATGGCTCTCTCTTCATCAGAACCATCTGCAAGATGACTATGTCCCTCTTTGGTTACAGATAGAATCTCACCTGCTCCTCTCTTTTAACCTTTCCCCATCTTCCATCATCTTTGCCCCCTGGGTTGCTTTACCTGCTACTATTTGGGACTCGGTAATTGGCACTTCAGTTAAGGTTTTCTCACAACTATGCACTTCCTCCATAAATACCCCTCCAAAGACTTCTCTCAACTGATCCTGTCTAACCAGAATATTACAATTGAGGTAGCATTCTTTCTCCTAGGTGGCTTCCCCAACTACAAGGAAACAAAATCTCAGACTTTTACTCTCAAGACTCTCTGGTTTCCTCTCCTGAGATCTTGTTGAAACTTTATTTGGGAGGTGTCTTAATATATATTAAGTCTAAATTTCATGTCACTTTGATATCTTCTCCCTTTGGCATGCCTCCCAATGCAGAATCTTTATTTACTGTATCTCACTAACTTTAGGCAATGTTAAGAAACTACTTATTGAATGTATTTACCTACCCCCACAGGACCCCTCTAACGAATTGCCTTCCCTTATGTTGGCATTGTTAGCTCTTCCCCTCATGACACGGTAATCTGTGGAGATCTCAATGTTGATTGGCTGCCCCCCCCCACAAAAAAGGCCCATACACTAGTCTCTGACATAAACATCACCCAACTTATCTCCTTGCCCACAAGACATAACTCCAAAACAGGTACTGCAACACTGTTTAATTGGTTACTATCTAGTTGCCCACATAGGATCAAAACAGTCAGTGTTTTACCAGATTGTATTAGTAACCACTCTCCTACCTACTGTGTGTGGCATAATAATTTTGATGCCCCACCACTCACTATACATGAATCCAGTAAAATGTCTCAGTTAAACATAGACCATTTCTCAATGTCTATTAGTAATGCTGATTGGACACTCATTACTCGCCTCCTTCAATAGACCAGGCACTTGATTATTTTATACTTACCTTTAAAAACATTATCAAAAGACGTGCTCCACTTACCAGACATAGATCCAAGGGTATTAAGGCACCCTGGCTGTCTACTGAAATCAGGACCCTCATGAAGAGTCATGATGCGGCCTGGAAAACCTAAAACATAGCCTCCTTCATTCTGATTGGCTATATTATCGACAGCTGAGAAATAAGTGTTAAAATAGGATACAGGGTGCTAAACTTACCTATCTCCGCTCACTTCAGACTGAGAATCTCAGCAAGCCCAAAGAATTCTGGAAACATGTTGATTCTTTGATCAAAGGTAAATTGACCCAATGTCCAAGCTCCATATTGTCCGGTGGCCACCTCCTTCAAGATCCCCCATCCATTGCAGAAGGAATTAATCAGTTCTTCACTGACCTTGATAGGTACACACCGCACCTGCTGCCAGTGTCGGATTTCTCTATCCCTACTCAGCATCACGCTACTCTTGGCTCCCGACCCCCTTTCCACCCAAAATAGCCACTAGGAGAGAAGTCCTCAGGTTGTTATCAAATCTGAAGTCAGAGAGCTCCCCTTGCCATGACACATTAGAACCCAGGTTTCTCAAACTAGGGGAAGCAGCACTCACCGCACCTGTCTGTGATCTTCTAAATAGATCCTTTCTCTCTGGTGAAGTGCCAAGTCTTTGGAAAGTGGCTGGGGTGGTCCCCCTCCTTAAGGGGGGGGACCCATGCTCTGGAAAATTATTGGCCTATTTCAATTCTCTGCCCACTGGCTAAGATCCTGGAGTGGATCCTGCACATTTAGCTACAATCCTACCTAGACTTACATCATCTTCTCACAGACTGCCAGCATGGCTTCAGGTTTAGCCACAGTACTACCACAGCCCTTGTCAAAGTCTCGACTGACATTCTTAATGCAAGTGATGCTGGTCTTCTAACCAGTGGAGTATTTGTCGACTTGACTAAGGACTTGAGCTAGTCAACCACCACCTTCTTCTTGGTAAATTGCATTAATTAGGTCTAGATCGCTAGCACTCACATGGTTCCATGACTACCTCACTGGAAGATCACAAAGGGTAAAATGGTCTGTTTCACTCTCCCTCGTCAAGGTCTATCTCACATGGAGTACCCCAGGTTCTATTCTTGGCTTGATACTATTCTGCTTTTAATCACGAGCTCTCCAACTTGTGGCAGTGCATCCGTGCAATTATATGCTAATGATGTAATCTTATACCACTCATCTAACAATATAGACTGGCTTAACCAAAGCCTTAACTCTGATTTCATTGCACTTGAGACCTGGTCTCTGACAATCACCTAACTCTAAATATGAAAAACAAAAGCTCTGCTTTTCCATAACCTATCCCCAAACCTACCAAACAACTCCAGATCAGTACACAGTCAGGAGACCCCATAGAGGTGGTTAGTACTTTTAAATACCTTGGGGTTCACTTAGATGCCTCCTTCTTAATGGAGCATCATGCAACTCAGCTTACCAAAATGGTAAACCAGAAGCTGAGGTTGTTATACCACCTCCGCCCTCTTTTATCCAACACCGCCTGTAAAAAGATTGCGTCAACATCCCTTCTCCCTATTTTGTTCTATGGTGTCCCTCTACTACTCTCCACCCAATCCTCTTCCCTTGCACAGGTGCGTCAACTCTATCATAGGATTGGACATTTTGACCTTGGAGCAGACTCCGGAAAACACCACTGTGAGGCCTTGTATTCTCTTCAATTACCTACCTATGACTCAAGGTTACAGTTTCACACCTTATGCCTTGTTTTCGAACTTACCAAGCTCTTTAATCCCCTTGCCTAAGGGTAATTGTTTACAAAAAGCACCCACCGCACATTAGATCTACTTCCTTACCCTTATTAGCAATCCAGAAGATGCAACACCTATCGGGTAAGCTCTTATTTGCCTTCTCAGCTCCCTCTGCTGGAATTCCCCCCCAACTTACTCTCCTTCCCCACCCTATCCTCCTTCAAAAAAGAGCTTACCTCTTTCCTACTAACCCCCTCCTCTGCAATTGCTTTAAATAACACTTATAGCATCGTTAATGCCTAGTCTATGTTGCTCTGATAGATGTACCTTGTAATCCACCTGCTTTCATGTTCCTGCTATGTATATGTTATATAATATTAGTTATTCTGTTTATTTATATATGCTTAATGTCTAATCTGTTTTAAGTTACTTACTGTACCTAGCTTTTCACTGTAATTATTTTTGCAGCATTGTTAAATCTCTGTATCCTGTATATTATTATTGTATTTATCTATTGTACTGTGTTCATCATTGTCACCCGTGTCGTCACTGAAAAAGGGACTGCATGGTCTCAGTGGTCTTACCCGGTTACCACAATTCTAATAAATAATAATAATGCATAAATACATAATTGCTCACAAATATGCTGTACAGTTTGTTCCTAGTGCTGCTAGTGAACACTTTCTAATTTTGTGGATTTTTGCATAATACATAGTTTAATTAGGTTTGAGTTTTGTCTGTGTCTATGAAGGAGTTCAGTGGGGGAGGGTAGGTGTGTAGAAGCAGTGCAGGTTACAGTAGTTTCTAACCTTTTACAAACAGATTTCTTACAAATTGTGAGTGATTTACTGTTACTTCTTTAAAGCCTTTGCATTTTTGTTGGTGTTCTACTTATTTATATTATTTTTCTTACATCTTGACAAGTATTTTTTTCACTTTCCTTGAAAAGTTACTCCTTCTGAGAGTTCCTGCTCCCATTACCTGTATTATGTACCATTCTTCTACTTTTAATTGTGAATTCCAAAGTTTTGAACACAGTGCAGATCCTTTATTTTTGTGGGGTTTGTGGTCAGTTCTGTTTTGCTGTTAATGTGCCATGTAAACTATGAAAAATAACAATTATATAGTTTTCTGCTGAACGCACTTTTAGTTGATGACTTCAACTGTCCATATACAGTTTCACTGCTTTGGTTAATTGCACCCTTGTATTTTATTGTCGGAGCTTGCCTCTGCATTGTGGTGTTCCTGTTCCAGTTGAATTTGCTTACCCTTTCCCTGTTACAGCATTGTTTACTACCTGATCCGTGCAATCTAAAAAACTACATATTAATATAGTACAGTAGTTGTCTGATATTGCTGAGCCCATCCAGATTGTCATAGGTGCCTTTGTGTGTCAGTCTTATATGGTGGCCTTTGCACTCTTATATAACAAAAAACTGCAGTAGTAAGTACTAACACATTACAGTTCTTCAGTTGTCTAGACACAGTTGATCTGTATTTAAAGTAGGTTACCTGTGCCCTTTTCCCCCGTGTTACTAAATTCCTGTTTGGTGAAAGAAAAAAGTTACCTTTTTGTTTTTACTAGAATAGGCTAACATATATGGCCATTATTAGTTGTACAGAGTGCTGCTACCTGTCCTTATTTTTATGTTTAGACTTGAAAGCCAGTGCAGCAGGTGTGAGGTGTTATTCACACAGTCACTTACTAATACATCCTTTCTTGATATACTCCCAGAGAAAGGCAAACCTTTGAAGAAGCACATTAAAATCCCTGCTAAGAGATGGTCCAGTACAGGGAAATGTGCTTGGGGGATGAGGCTGCTAAGAAGTCTGCTGAGGAGAGTACAACTTCAGTTCCACTTCCCCAAAGCACACCTATGTCTGCATTAGTCTCTTCTGTCATTTTGGACTCTGGTGGCATGGCAGGTACCAGCAAAGGAGTTGCTCAAAATACTGGAATACCTGTGTCTCAGTTTTTTAAATCCAGAACTATTGCATCCATGCTGGTGATGGATGATAGTGAAAAGAAGGGAGACATTGACACCAGCACAGGAACAGTGGTCCAGGAGGAAGAGGAGGAGGATGATAAGGCTGTAAGTGTGACTGTCCCAGGGCCTGTCCCTGTTGGAGTTAGTGGTGGTGACAGTGTTCTACCAGAGTCTGATAATCCTGGAGATATGGCTTGTCAGCCCCCTGAGGAGATGGTTGTAGAGAAAGAAAAATGTGCTGTGCAAGAAGACAGTGATAGGGAGGAGGAGGAGGAGGACAAGGACATCATCAGCATCAGTGCTGATGGTGACAACTGGGATGATCCCTCATGGGAGCCTGAGTTTAAAAAGGTCAAGGGTAATGTAGGCCATGTACATGCATAGTCTGTGGGTCAAGCTATCACCAAGCTTATCAGCAGCACTCCTCCAAGCAGTCAAGTCATCCCCCCTCCCAAAACAAGTAGTCTTATGGAAGTGATGAAAGCAGCCCAAAAAGCACAAACTTCAATGCCTGTTTCTCAGCCCTCCCAGTCCCATCAACATGTTAAATTAAGAGGTCAAAAGTCCCTAGTTTGGGGTTTTCATGTGCTTGATCCAGTTGATGAGACCATAGTGATATGTCAACTGTGTCAAACATGTGTTAGTCGGGGAAAACAGGGAAGCAACATAGGCACCAGTGGCCAACACGCCCACCTGAAAACCAAGCACCCGCTGAGCTGGCAGCAACACCAGAAGGACACTAGAGCTGTTGTTGGGATGTCACTCAGCAAGTTAAATGTAACTGAGAACAGTTCAATACAGCAGGAGGAGGGAGGGCAGAGTGGGTCAGTGGTTGTGGAGGAGGAGGAGGATGAGCAATCCTTTGCTCTCTCATGTAGTGGGCATAACAGTGGAGATGCAAATCCCAGTCCCTTGACTCAGAAAAGTACACCACCACATCCCAAATCAACCAAAATAACTGGTTTCTTGGGGTCTACACATCCCCAGGCGTCTACTGTTAACCCTAAAAAACAACATTGGTGCCTCAAGTACTGTGTTCTGGTCGAACAGCCCCAAAGATACAGCCCACATTGAAGACTGTCCTGGTGCAGCACTCAAAGTACCCCCAAAATCATGTTGCTGCATGCAAGTTAAATGTTGCCACTGCTGAAATGCTGGCAATTGATCTGTTGCCATTCTCATTCATAGAGAATGCTGGGTTCCACAGGTTGATGGCTGTGCCTGTCCCAAATGGCAGGTTTCATCACAAAACAATTTCTCTAAGCGTGCCATGCCAGAGCTGCCTAGTAGAGTTGCAGATTCCATAAGACATGCAATGAAGCATTTTGCATCAGAATATATCCATCTCAGCATGGATATGTAGACCAGTGGACAAACAGCAACAAGCAACATCTACACATAACGCACTGGGCACAGGTACCTGGTGGCAGCTGATGTTGGACATGGTAAAACCTGCTTGAAGCAAAATTGTGGTGGTAGCAACACCCCTGGAATTCAGCAGTATGGAACCCTGAGTATGTGAAGTGTTACTGGTTCTCACATGGGTGAGAAAATGTTTAATGTTCTGCTGTATGAGACTGATGAGTGGCTACACACACAGTCACTTACAGCACGATTTATCACAAGTGATAATGGTTCCAGTGTAGTGAAGTACATTGGCAATGGTGTTTCTTTTCAGGGTGCCCTGCCTAGCACACTGCCTTAACCTCATTGTGCAACAGATTGTAAGCCATGCAGACATTAAAGAAACTGTGATTGTCGCCCATCACATCTGTGTGCACTTTCGCCCATTCTGCAAAGGCCCGTGACCATCTATGTGAGCTGCAGCATAATAACTATCGACCTTAGCACCGGATAAAGCTTGATGTTGTGACCAGGTGGAACTCCACACTGTACATGATTGACCAGCTGTATGAACAGTATAAAGCTGTTTCAGAATACCTGCTGGTGTACACCACCTGGGGCACTGCTGGAGTGTCCATTGCTCTAACAACAGTGCAGTGGCACCAAATAGATGGGCCAATACACATTCTCTGTCCATTCGAGCATGCTACACAGGCAGTGAGTGGGACACTGCCTGTATAAGTCAATCCATATCCCTCATACATTTGCTGAGGCAGACACTGGCAAATGTCTGACACCAGATGAAGGCAAGTGGGGATCATAGTAATTGTGATCTAATGGATCAGATGCTACACATGCTGGACAGCAATACACACACTTCCAGCATTTTACAGTCAGAAGAATTTGCCATCGCTACCATGTTTGATCTACACTACAAACATTGCCTGGTTTCTACAGTATAATTGAAGATCATCAACAACTGCAAAAGTTGACTGAGAACCTCATTGAATGGGTATCTGGTGCAGAGATGAAAAAGGTGCATAAGACACTCACTGCACAGAAAACAAGTGCTGCTACTACCACCAGCAGCTCACAGGCAACCCAATCAGACAAAATGGGCAAGGTATAGCATAAAACTGCAGGTAATCCCATTTGGGATGTTCTCTATCAGGTGGGAGTGGAAGATCTGGAAGAACAGGAAGAGGAGACAGATGAGACAGCCAGACTCATGGCAGCAGAATGAATGGTGGAGGCCTACATTGGGGGACACAAAGCCCCTTGACATCACTGATGAGCCATTGCAGTACTGGAACAGCAAAGTGACTGACTGGCTAGCAATAACATCAGTTGCTGTTAAATACCTGAGCTGCCCACCATCCAATGTCAGTGTGGAATGAGTGTTTAATTCAGCTGGGGCCATCGTGTGTGACTGGAGGACCAATTGTCACCCAAGAATGTGTCAATGCTAACATTCAAAATGAATGAAAGGCACATTCTGCATAACACAGTGATGTCAATGGTGTTGCCACACTAACTGAGTCTTGGTGATGATGACAATCAAGATGTCACCCTGCAAAGGGTTCCACCAGCAGCGGTGGATGAAGCAGAAATGTTGAGAATTTCTGCCTCATGACAACTCCTGTCTTGAAGACTGTGAGGCTGATTCCTGAAGCATGTGATGGAAGTGGAACAAGGCTGAAGATACTAGTTGGACCCCTTCCCAAACCACTGTCAGCTCTGTATAATGTTATAAATTATTGTTATACATTATTCACTGGCTTGTGATGGTTGTGTTATTATCTGCTGTTAGCCTGTTAATCAGTTTAATTTTGATCACCCTTGCCCTAAACTGTTAATTAGTCTCTGCCCTATATTAAGGCAGCAGTCAAGTTACAATAACCATAAACATTTTGCATTATTACAGTAATATTATTCCTGTGCCAAAAATACTAAGATAAACATTTTACTTTTCATTTCCACTAACCCCATCCTGAAGCAGGATATGTTGTCTTGAAGCCTTTTAAAGTGTTCACACTGGCAGTGCACATGCCACCACACCCACCCTACCCTGACAACTGCCACACCCATGCATACCATGCCACTAATGAAATATTTTCTGCCGCTTACTATCAGCAACATGCTTAGGCACACTCTTATTAGAAGTACAGTATGTACGCAGCATGTTCATTCAAAGTTGAAGAGATTTTGCAAAATCTTGAACATTGGTGGCCATCTTTAATGACATGAGTCATACATTACAAAACAATCATAAAAGAAAGGCATAACAACATCCAAATTCCTCCAAAAGGGTAATTACATTAAGTACTACCATAGCAGTTGTACAGAAAAAATACTGATCCCTACGGGGGAGGTGTTTTCTGCCTGCAATTTGACTTTTAAATATTCCTAATTACTCTAGCTCTGCTAACTCACATGTCAATAGACATTGGTCCACTCCACACAAATAATTACTATACTAAGTACCAAATCCACCAACCATTTACATATATACCTCCGCCCTGGATGTATTGTTTAATCATTAATGAGACTGGTGGCCTACACTGCTGTTCAAGCAACCAGCTCTGTCTTCACACACCAGCTCCTGAAGGACCTTCATGTGGTTATGTCACAGACATGGGATGATGAAAACTCACCAGAGGAAAATGACCTAAACAGGAACAACAACCGGAAACATGACGAATACTCATCCATCTGCATACCTGGTGTTAGCAAGCCAACTGCAAACAGAAAAAAAAAATATCTGCACACATTTACCTTACCCGGTGAATGTAAACTGCTGAAATTTTCCCTAGATGGAACATGCGATGCACATGAAGGCCAGCAACAGCAGGCATCCTCATTCCCCTAAAAGCACTGTGTACCCCGGAAATAAGAGAAAAGAACAAATTCTGTTGATTAGCACAAGTCTCCCCACCCCATTAAAAATGAAGAAATACTTACCTCAGGAACTGGCTGTGAAATTGGGGTCATTCTACATGAAGTGCCGACGTCTGATCAGCAGCAGCAAGAGTGGGAGGTAACCCATGCACCAGCATCAGATTTCCAGAATATTGACAAAGGCATATTGAACACAGTTACTGTCAAAGTCAGACATCTGGACTGCAGAAACCCCACTTCCCCATCAATGAAAAATTAAATACTTACATTAGGAGTTGGGAAATGTGGTGCATTTAAACATCTGAATCCTAGCAAGATGAAGGTTCCTTGGCCTGGCATCATGATGTAATCCTCTGCCAACCGGAAAAATGAAAAAGCAGTACAAACATATTAGACCACAACAGGCCACAATACCAACCCACCCCCACACCTCTCTTGCACAGAAAAAAAAAATGAAATACACACAAATATTTACATGTCCAGCAGCAGCAGTATGTCTGTGAGGATGATAACAGCAACATTACACCAGCTAAAACATTACTTCGTGGCAAGTTGTCAAACAGTCAGAGGAGCAGCAGGCTGCAAGCTACAGCACCCCAAACTCTCATTCCCTCCATACCGTACAAGTTACAACCACAGCGTCACCACACCCAAACAGGACAGCATTGGCAAATGAATATTATAGATTGATCTCAATTGTGAAACAAGCAACAAGAGTCAACAAGTGTGACTAGGAGCAGCATTTTGTGGGAGGAATACATTTTCTCAGTGTGACTCACAGCCACCACTTGCCATGTTGGCGATTTCTATATTTGCTACAATAATTGTGTCTCCCTTCTATCACAATTTTGTCATGTTTTATTGCTGGACTTCTAAGACCTGTTCTGCACAACACAGCAGCTAGCAGCAACAAGATTCATCCTGAAATAATTTGTAAATGGAGGAAAAAACAACATTTTTTTGTCCGAGTGGTGGAGGTGCACTATATAACACCATGACTGAGAGCAGATTCATGTCTCAGTTTCATCCTACTTTTTCCTGTCGTATTTCTCATTTTATCAGGCTGCCTCTACACAACATAGTGGCAAAAGGGTATGTTAACCTGTGGCCCAAGTGCACATTTTGGACTGGGAGGTGGTGGGGCACTATAACACATCATGATCATGCCTGGCAGGGAGGGACCCCAGGTTAACATTTATGGCAAGCCCTGGGGACACATGTTGTGTTAAGTACAAAAAACATGTTTATTTTTAACTTCACAATAAAATTGCTTATGTTTATATGATTGTTGTGTACATCTTCGCACTGATGCTACAAACAGCCACAATAACTGCCACAACATCACATAACTTTGGGAAAAAATGTTTTGTTCATAGGAACAAATCACAATACTTGACATTTGTGGATAGGAGGAGGAAATATATAAAGAAGGAGTAACACAAAACAAAACAAAAAAGAAAGGTACAGTGTTTATGGATACACTGACAATAACACGTGACAGGGGGACATGCAGGGTCAGGGCAAGGGTATTTATAGGAGAGGGGAAAAGTAAATTACTGAACAAGGAAAATGATTGAATGCTATAGGAAAGTTGAATAAAAATTACATAGCACACAAAACCACTGGACAAAGACATATGATTAAGACAAGAAAAAGAAACGTGGATATAGAGAGAATAGGACAGAAAATATATTTTTATTTTTTTACTTTAATTTTTTTTCTTATTTTTAGGGGTGGAGATGAGAAAGAGTGACACTAACAAGGACAGGAAGAGTAAAGAAAAAAAATAGGGCTGCTGCCTGCCTTACTGATTAATTTAAACTTGCACAGTGCCAGCGCCAGGCCCTGATTCTGAACTGCCTCCACCATCACCACCACAATGCAGCTCTGCCAGGAGTTTCAACACTTTCTGCTGGTCATCCATAAGTTTCCTTATGTCCCCCCTTGGCCTCCTGGTGGAACTGTTCAAACTCTGTGCACAGAGCTCGCACCTCTCTGCACACAGCCACCAGGTCTTCATGGCTGACTGTCACCTAACCAGCTGAGGCTGCTGCAGGCTGTACGGGATCATCACCAGCATGATGACTGTGACACTGCAGGGCTGTGGGGTGATGGCACTGCTGCTGACTCCTTCTGCTGTTTCCTGGCACGATGCCCACTTTGAGGCTGACGCTGACCACCTTCCTCCTGCTGGTCCCCTTCCACTTCCATCTGATCTCCCCCACTAGTACTGCCTCCTGCTGCTTCCACCTCTTGCTGCTTTTGGAGCCACTCTGCAGAGTGGTGGTGCTGCAGATGTCTCCTTTGGCCACCAGTTCCAAGGGGTGCCCATTTCTTCCCCCTTCTTACAGATCTGCCGCAAAGGTTGCAGATCACAATGTTGTCATCTGCAGTGTTTGTGGTGAAGAAACACCACACAGATGACACTCTTGGGTGGTGAGGGGCCACCAGCAGCTGGTATTCAGGGCCACAACATCATGCTCCTGCTGGAGGGTGGCAGGGGCACATTATCCTGCTGGGGGCAATGGTATCCTGCTGCTGCTGGGGGTGGGGCTATGTCTCCTGCTGCTGCTGGTGGGAGACAATGGAATCCTGCTGCAGCTGGGGGGTGGGGGCATATGCTCCTCATGCTGCTGCGTGGGGGTCTATGGGATCAGCAGCTGCTGCTGGAGGTGGGGGCCAAATGCTCCAGCTGGTGGGGGGCAATGGAATCCTGCTGCTAGGGGGTTGGGGCACATGCTTCTGCTTTTGGGGGCCTCATACATAAATGCCCACCTGTCAAGGTGAACACTGGATCCTGCCTTCTTCCCAGTCTCCCTTGCCCTACCTTTCCCATCCATTATTCATCAAAAAAAAAGTTTTATTAAAAGAAAACTAAAAAAAAACTGAGAAAGAGAGAGAGAGAGAAAGAGAGAGAGGGGGAGTCTCACACACACCCCCCCACACACACACACACGGACGCACGTGTGAGCGCACGCGTGCGCACACACACACAATCTACAGTCACAGAAAGGAAATAATAAACACACACAGTAGATAACCTAAGGAAAATAGCACAAATCTATTATATTTAAACTAAATTGTATGTTTGTAACACGCAGAACAATCTCTCTGCTACAACCTACTTCTCCAGCCACACAGCAAAGGAACTGAATCACTCACTTCCTGCCTGTTTACAGTCATCCATGTGGCCTGCAGAGAGTAAGTCATGTGACAAGCCTAATTTTGTCTAATTCTGCCTAATAGTAATGCAAGGCAAAATTCACAGTGAAATTTATGGTGAAATTTTGCCGTAAGCACATAATTATACAAAATATCTTATGGGCGAAATTCATGATTTCACCAGCATTTCACTGGAGAAATTACATTTTGTAACATCTCTACATGGGATAGTGATCACTTTCCCTTGACAATGTTGGTGCAATCAGATAAGCATAGGTTCATATATACTAAGACAAAGAATCAAATGGACCCCACTAGGTGGAAAACTGGTTAAAAATATCTGAAAGGATTTCTGGAATCTCTAATTATACTTTATATCTGTTAACCAGGTTGAGGGAAATACATTCAATGTCATGGGGATAATGGACATCTATGGCTACTATTTATCAGTTGGTAACTGAATTAACATCTGAAAACAAAGACATTTACCAAAAGGCCCACAAAGTCAGCCCAATAAATTGTTTGGTTAGGATTGTGAGAGAATGAAGAAAATATCCACAGAAAAAATATGGATGGACAATTCCACAGATAATTAATTTCATTGAGAACAGAATAAAAATAAATGCCAAAATTAAATAAAAAGAAGATTATAATATGTCTTTGTGAGGCCAGCTTCAGGAAGCCATTTATGACAAAGATAATAAAACATTTGGGGAGTAAGTGGTGCTCAGCACTATTAATTGAGAAAGAAATACTCTTTCAGTGATATGTTACACAGTATGATAAGAATTTTTTGCTGAAAAATATTAGGGATGGGCAAGTTGGCTCTGGTGCAGTTCATCACCCCCCCCCCCCACCAACCATGTCAGTTTGACTTTGACCAGGAAAATTGAGCTTATTGTGGCTCAACCTGGATTGCCATTTGGCCCAGTTTGGAAGAGTGGTCTGGTCTGGAATAGCACTCTCACCACCAGTACTTGGATAAGGCAACAAAAGCCTCCCCCACCAACAATCTCTGTCAAAGACTCCTGAGTCCCTGGATCATCATATGACCAACAAAGGGGAAACTCACATGATCCTGGGGCACAGAAGGGAGCCAACCAATGAGGATCTCTGTTCTGTGATTGCCACATGTTGTAGCCAATCCTTTGTGTCAGCCACCACAGGACCTCTGTAGGAAACTGAATAACGTGTGCATTTGGGGCTTTGCAGTCAATGGAGACAGTCGAGTGTTTGCGTGTGGAGACCCCCCCGAAAAAAATGGCAAGGAGAGGGAGAGTAGAAGACCAACAAATTCAACAGCAGAAAACATCAGAGCACTGCAGATGCTGCAGCACACAGTACTCATTAAAAAGGATTTTTTCATTTGAGAGAGTAGAGAGAGATCAACAAATTCAACAGCAGAGTGCAAAGTAGAGAGCAGCTGAGTGCAGACATTGTAGATTCCAGACTAAAATAATTAAACACCCATTTTTGTTAGTCAGAGAGAGAAAGAGAGAGAGAGAGACAGTATATATGTGTATATATATATATATATATATATATATAAAATTAGGGTTAAGTAGGCAGTTTAACGTTAAAACCCACATTTTGCATGTTAATAACTTTGTAACCATTCCATGGATTTGCATGAAATTTGGCATGTACAGTTGTGGTGGGTAGATTACTTGATTTACCAAGTTGAGTTTCAATCGGATTTGCGTTTTTTGTGCAGTGAAGCACCAAAAACCACAATTTTTGTCTTTCTTGGCAAATGTCAGGCTAATTTTTCAAAAGTGTTCTGTGCACACACCATTTGTGAATTTTGGTCTGAAATGTTAGGGTTGCAAGAGGCTATCCCAAGGAACCACCCAGCATTGGTTTGGTGAAAAAATATTAATCAGTTCCAAAGTTATTTAGTTTTGAAATGTTGGCTTCTGTGCATGCTCAGTTCAGTCTTTTGGATAGCTGCACAGCTTTGAACAAGAATTTGAGCTCACAAACAAGGATTTTGACAGCTTATGAACAGGGATTCAGTTCACAAACAGGGATTTTGAGAGCTCATGGACAGGGAGTTTTAAAGGTTGCTGTTTCTTTGACAGTTCACGACAAAGAAACAGGACTGAATCTTAAAATGTGCTTGGTACAAGGAGATGCCTGACAGATGTGACATGCTGATTTGGTGAAACAATTCAATCAGTTCTGTAGTTATAACATTCCAAAATTTAGAAATTTCCCATTGGATATCATTGTGGTGGCACTTTGTGCAATAATAACTTTGCAGCTATTCTTGCAATTTACATGAAATTTGGCATGTGCCCTCACAGACTAATGGTCTCTTGATATGTTAAGTTTTAGTTTGATTGGGAGTGCATGTATCATAAGTATCATAAGTAGGGTTACAAGTCCATAGCTTTCGCCCTTATGGATATGGTATGATTTCCATTATATACCCCCTAGATATTCATCCAATCTATTTTTAAATATATTGATGTTTTCACAACTTATTATATCAACTGGAAGTGCATTCCATACCGATACCACCCTTTGATTAAACCATGATCCTCTTTTTATTGGTCCTATAATGTTCTCCTTTCAGCTGTAATGTATGTGCTCTAGTTGTTATTATTGTCTCTCTCCTTGCTAATCCCACACATTCCCACAGATCCTGATTTTTAAATGCTGCATATACCATACACAGTTCACCTCATAACCTTCTATATTCTAGGCTGAACAATCCCATCTTATTTCTCCTTTTATTTTATGTCAGATTATGTAGGTCTTTGATATTTTTTTTCTCTTTGTACACTCTAATTTCTTCATATCACTAGCATGGAATGGGTTCCAGAACTGCACTCTGTATTCCAGCAATGGGTTGACCAGGGAAACATACAATGGCATTAGTCCCTACTCTTGATGTTTCTTAATATGCAATTAGTAATTTTACTAGCTTTTTTAACAATGTTTGTTATGTGTCCTGAATATGTCAGATCAGTTGAGACCTGAACACCTAAATCTCATTCTGAAGTTGAATTTCTTATTTCAGTTCCATTGAAATTGCAAGTGGCTTGTATGTTGTTTATCCCAAAGTGTAAAACACAACACTTTTCTACGTTAAATGCCATTGTATGTTCAATTGCCTGCTTGTTAACATTGTCTAGTTCATTTTGGAAGTTAGCAGCATCTCTGGTAATACTTACTATGGATCCTATTTTGCTGTCATCTGCAAACTTGGTGATCCAGCAGTGTTGTGATATTTTTAAAGATGATATATATATAAATTAAATAGTGTTGCTCCCAAAATGGAACCCTGGGAACTCACTAGACACTTTACTCCAGTCTGATAAATGGCCTCTAATATGTATATGTTGTTTCCTTTCTAAAAGTCAGGCTTTAACCCATCTGATAATGTACTGGTTAATATTCAGATCTTCTAGGCTCCTAAATAATTCTTCATGTGGGACTTTATCAAAGGCTTTGGAGATGTCTAAACATACAACATCAACTGGGCATCCATGGTGAAGAGTGCAGCTGACATGTTCAAAGAAGCATCGGAAGTTAGTTTTGCAGGACCTCTTTTGTGTGAACCCATGTTGTGTGTGATCTATGTGTCCTGTTTTCTGCATATGGTCCTCTAATCCTTCTTTTAGAAATGCTTCCATAACTTTACTTAATATACAAGTGAGACTGATAGGGCTGTAGTTTTCAACACAAGTTTTAGCTCCCTTTTTGTGGATGGGTGTCACATTTGCTGTGACCTAGTCCTCAGGTACCTTTCCTGTCCTCGATATTAAAAGAAGATGTGACAGCAGGCCCACAAGTTCATCCATTAACTCCTGAAAAATATGGGGGTGGATCCCATCCAGCCCTGGGGATTTGTTCCTATTTAGCTTTTAAGTTTATTTAAAATGTTGGTTCTATTTATAGGGATAAAGTTGTCCGGACACTCTTCTGTGATTGGTTTGGAAATCTGGTAATTGTTTTTTACTTGAAAGACACTAGTAAAGTAGTTGTTGAATGACTTAGCCATGTTTTGTTCATCCATAACTACCTCACCATTCACTTTTAATGATCCTATTTTATTTGTGTCCTGCCTTTGAATATTGATATAACTGAACAAGGTTTTCTTGTTATGCTTGGTTTTGTTTGCAATTGTATTTTCTTCATTTTGTTTTGCATTTTAATCAATATTTTGCATTTCTTTGCTATTTCTTTAAATCGTTATGTCGATCAGGTGAAGGATTTTTTTGTTTTCTTATAAGCACTTTTTTTAATGTGATTTTGAATTTTCCTATTGAACCATGTTGGATTTTTCCATTCTTATTATATATTAATTTGTCAAGGATAAATTGTTTGGAACAATGTTCCAAGGTTCTTTTGGTAATTTTCCACACCTCTATTACATTTTTGTCACTAAATTCTGTTTCCCAGTTCCAGTTGTTTATATATGTTTTCATTCCTATATAGAGCTGGGCAAAGTGGCCAAAATTCACTCCATGAAGCAATTTATGGAGTAATGTGGAATCCACGGAGTAATCCGCATTGTGAAGTGCAGTACTTTACGTCATAATAAGGAAAGCAAAGTCCATTGATAACAATGACCTTGCATTACTCTGCCTTCCCCCAACCACTTATGCACCAATTTTAATGTGAAGTACAGAGAAATCAATGTCCTTTGCATCATTTCTCCTTGTTATTGTGAGCTCCAAGGTGAATTTTGCAGTGATTCATGGGATTGCAAGTCACATGGGCTCTAGATTGTTCTGCATAGCATCAAGTTCTGTGTAGTGTGTGTTTAGTGGTAGATGGAGACAGTTTCCTCTCAGAGCTCTGCAATTCAAATCCTCTAAAAGCTGTTAAAAAAGCCTTTTGAGCCATTTCTTTGCTCAAAATTTAGTGCATCAATTGTAGAAAACCCTCCTGTGCGCATATCATCGAGTGTTTATTGTTTGTGTGTGGATTTTGAATGTTAATTTAGAACATTCAGTCTGGGTACTGACAGACACTTGAAGTGTGCTTTGGGGAAAGGGCGTATCTGTGGTGGAGGTAGGTTAAAACTGGGAGAAAAGGCAGTCATTCTGTTTTGGTTATATTTTCTTGTATAACTGTTAATGTACACACAGTAATATTTTCAGTAATTCTTGACTTTTTTTGCTGATTGTTGTAGTGCAGCAGTGCATAATTTCAGTTTATTTAAAAGATTTGGTTATATTACTGAAGTTTTCAGTTTGCTACGCATTACTTGTAGTGTGTGTGTGAGTGTGTGTGCAATGCATGTCATCAAATCCGACATATTTTATTGTGCCACAGAGTAATTGCAGCAGTGTGAACATGCTATCCACTGCACCTGCATGATTTTGTACTGCTTTATGGTATCTTGGTTTTGGACTGTTACTGCAGTGCACTGCACCCCCCCAGCCGGCAAAGGGTATTCTTTTCCAGATTGGATTGTGACTTGTGAGCACTGGTTAAGGTGTTGTTGTGACATTGTGTCTGCATCTCTTATTGATTGCACAGTGCAGTCTTAATCTGTCTGTGCTTTTGCATCAGTTTAGTGCCCAGTCTCTATCTGCAAGCCATAGTTGTTTTTTTTGGCTTCACATCCACCTCCCCAGACTGAAAGTTCAGAAATTTAAATTTGTTTAGAATTTTCTTGGTGATCCCCCAAAATGCCTGCAAAGAGATGTGCAAGAAGAAACTGTTTCTGGCCATGGCACTGCTGCCAGTGGCAAGATCGTCCATGGGTGTGGTAGTACACAGAAGTGCATAGCTGATGTCAGTAAAAGGATTTCTCCATCAGTGTTTTTTACAGTGCAATCTCTAGCTTCTCATAGTTGGAGGAGATGATGTTGTCCCAGCTGGTGGTGTTAGTGCAGTTTCTACTGGCATGAGTATTGTTACCTCAAGTTCCACTTCTGATCAGTTAACCATTTCAAAAAATATAGTTGAGTCTAAAGCTGTGACTGACAGTGTAGATTATGTCATACTCCCCATTAACATCCCCATGGTAGTTGAATATGATTCTGATCCTGGCAACAATAACTCACAATGTCACATTTCTTCCAGCGCTGTTGAGGTCATGCCTTTGCCATTCAATGCTTCTAAGTGTGGTGCAAAAATATTAGGTGATGATGATGATGATGCTGTGGTTGGAATATGTTCTCCACATGACAGCATCCAAGCTGAAAATGTGGATGCAGATGATATTGATGAAAATGATGATGATGATGTCAGCGACCCCTGTAATGAACAGAGAAAAAGAAAGTCAAAGTGGCTGTGTCTGGGTCTGTTGGCATTAAATCCCCCGCTCCTCAAAAAAGTTGTGATTTAGCGGTTTCTGTTGATGATAATGATGATGACTGAGTAATAATCATAGGTAGTCATGGTGATCAGTTAGAGTCCAAGTGTGTCCAGCCTGAAAAATCATGTAGCACACCCTCCATTTCAGGGGTTAAAAAACCAGAGTCCAATAAGCAGCATCAGGGACATATTAAAAGTAGGGGATCACAATCCCTTGTTTGGGATTCTTTGGTCCAAGATGCAAATGATGGTTCAGTTGCAATCTGCCAGCTTTGCCATGAGTGTGTGAGTCAAGTTAAAAGAAATCATCTGGGCATGGGGGCCAGCATACACATCTTAAGAAGAGGCACATGGCACTGTGAACACTGCACAGGCAGCTAATGCCATAGTGGGCGTTCACCCTCAACATCAACCTTACTGAGCATGTCATCCCCTTCCATGAGTGTAAGACCAAGTAGGAATGTCTGCAGTAGTGATGAAATAACACCAGAAGATTACTACAGGCATGATGAGTGAGAGGATTATGATTTAGATATCTTGTCAAATCATGGTCAGAGCAGCAGTGGGTGGTGGTGGTTAATGCAGTATGTCTAGTGCAAGTGGTACATCAACCCCCATACATAAAACAGGGAAAATAACTTCATTTGTGGACTTGTCACCTGTGCACCCCTCTTCATCACATGTCCACCCCCACCTCCAGCCATTCGCAGAGCTGAGCCATTTGTCACACCCCATGCAAAACGTGTAAGTCAGCCCATGTTATTTATTTATTTATTTATTTGTATTTTGGATGACACTTTGAGCTGAGGGCTCTTTTACAAAGGTTCCATATCAAGGCAATAAGGACGATAAGGTACAAAAGAGAGTGGAGAGTGTTTTTGCCTGTAACCTCCTGCCTGCCTTCCTGAAGCATGTGACCTACACTGTGAATGTCATGTGATGTGTGTGGCTGCCTGTAAGTTCTCACACCACCTTAAAGTGGAATAAGGTGGCGTGCACAACACAAAGTCATAATTACAATGCAAAGTGGTGAAGTGAGGGTTTAAAATGGGCACTCTGCATAGCAGAATGCTAACATGAAGTGACCACTTCGCGACCATAGCAGGCAGAATTTTACTTCACTGCATCTCTATTCCTATATAGTCTACTTTGTCCCACATTTTTAAAATGGCTACCACCTTTCCTTTTTCTGTGATGTTAGTTATGTAGAATTGGACTATTTTGTGATCACTTTGGCTGAGTGGTTCTCTAACTTTGCATGCTGTAACATTATTCATATTACCTAGTACTAGGTCTAGTATATTATCACCTCTTGTACTTTCATGTACATATTGTTCAAAGTCATAGCATATTATGAGATTCAACCGTTGTTTTTCAAAGTCAGTTGACCCTGTGTGATCATCCCAATTTATGTCTGGGCAGTTAAAATCTCCTAATAGAAGTACTCTGCTACTTAAATCTATGTTTTTAATGGTGTTTAGTAAGTTGCTATTTCCTTCAGTAGTCAGGCCGGATCCCTATAGCATACTTCTATAGTGAACTTTTTGTTATTAGGTTGTAAAATATTAACCCAGATCTGTTCTACTTGTTCACCTATTCATTCTTTTGGTTCTGTCTCATGAGCATCTAATGTTTTTTAACTAATAGGGCTACACCTCCACCTCTTTTCCCTTTCTGTCTGTGCTGAATATGTTAAACCCAGTAATTTTCTTGCCCCAGCTGTCCTTTTTCCACCAAGTTTCTGTTATGGCACAGATGTGTATGTCTTCATGTTTTAGTAAATAATTAAGTTTATCCATCTTATTTGTGAGACTTCTAGCATTAATTAGTATAACTTTAATATCTTGCTTCTTGTGTGTATTAGTAGCATTTTTAGTTACTTTTTGTATTGTGATTCTGTTCTACTTATTTCCCATTTCCCTTCTTATCTAGTTTAAATTCACCAAATTCTTGCTTTGGATTTCATTCTTTTTTTGTGAACTTTGTTTCTGCTCCACCCATGAGGAACTCTCTCTGGCAATCACTCACCATGGGGTCTACTTCCTGCCTGAAGCATTCTACCTCACCCCACAGCTGCATGGCAGACCCTCTGGCTCTGCACCTCCTGAGGTAGGGGCCGCCCCTTCCTGCCCAGGGTGCTCTATCTACAATGTAATGGGCCAGCAGGATGGGGTCTTCCAGTGACAAGAGGTGCCTGGAGTTGGTGTGGCTCAGTGGATCATGGTGCCATCGCCTATCCCTGAGGGAGGGATTTTCACCTTCTGTTCCTCCCATCCACTTGGAGTGTGGCATGCAAGGATGCCTATGCACGGCTGCTTGCTAGCATCATGCCACACTCCACCTCCCCTGCTTACACTGGTTTGGTTCTCCTGTAATGCCCTCAATCTCCATCAGGGGCTGCCAGAACACCGAGCAACCCTGGATCCCTCCCCAGGGAGAGGAGAGCTGTCCTCTGGATGCTCCATCCTCTCCCTCCCCTGCCAACCCCAGGCAACCCGAGTCCGTCACTGAACCCAGGTCGCCAGCATGGTATGAGGTGTGGCATCCAGTGCCTCAACCCCTTACTGCCACCGGGCCAGCTTTGGATTTCTTTCTTGAACATCTGACCCAATAGTCTGCTACCTTTTTTGCTCAAGTGCATCCCACCATAATCGTAAAGATCATATTGTCTGTCAAAATTTTCCCATTTTTTGATGCACATGATATTATTTTCAGGCACCAATGTCTCAACTGGTTATATGTTTCAGTTTTTGTTCCTTTGTAGCTTGCTTTTGGAACTGGTAATATTTCTGATATAATGAGCTCTGCATTTCGATGATCCATAAGTAGCTTAAAGTTCATATATTTCTTTGGTATATGGTCCACTGACTGCTGTTTGGTGTTATTCATTCCTGCATGTAATAATACCAATGGCTTTACTCCAGCTGATTTTAGAATGTTAGGTACCATTTTACTTATGTCTCCTGTAGTTGACCCCAAGAAACTACAACTAGCTACATTTTCCTTACTTCCTCTGATTGTGTATTGATCAACATACTTAATCATTGTATCTCATTTTATATATATATATATATATATATATATATGCATGAATACAGTATTTGAGAGACTCATACCTACTGCATATTGACACCCTGTAACCTTTTGCTGAATTGTTAAAAGGTTCACATGACACACCTAATTTGTAGTCCCACATTAGGAGAGATATTAAACATAACATGACCCAGTTTGGTTCCACTGTGTTCTTTCAGTTTTATCACAAACATTGATTTACCCCTTCAAATAGGGTTCCTTTTTGTGACATTGCTTCCATTCCCAATTTAAGTATTTAAAGACAACCCTTTATTGTGCCTTAGAAACCCAACTGTTGTTAATGTGTTATCTAATTACTTCATTTAAGCCTCCCAAAGAACTCCCTGTACAGAATAAAAGTTTTTGCCTTTTATTTAATCATTTATACAGCTGTAACGTTCATTACATGTAGTGTCCATCTAGTACTTCATCCTAAGCAGACTGTGCCTTTAAATTGCATGAATGTGGTCCAAAAGCATTGTGTGTGTGAGGTGACCTTCTTTTGCTGACATGCCAAAACCTTGCAGTTTGTCATAACTCATTTTAGAAAATTCCCTTTTCCCATGGCGTGTTATTTTCTTGTCCTTTTGTTACCACGTTACTATTGGTTCCTCCACTAGCTCATAATGTTCAGAAGCAGAATGCATGCTGACACCTTCAGTCATCACCCCATGGCTCTTTAAAGCTGTGGATATGGTGGGTCTGCATTCTTTGTACTGCCACCTACATTCTGGACAAGACATGTTGTCCTCCTGAAGTTTGGAGTTATACGTTATGGGCACTACAGTGGGCTATTCTCTTTGTATCTCAGCTGCTCTTTTGTTCCCCGGTGTGTCAGATGCCTGCAGATTGTAAAGGTTCACATTTGCTTTTTGGGAAACACAGAGACATGTAGTCAGACCTTGCCTCATGGTCCCAAGATGCTGAGCTTGTGGTATGAAGGGTGGGGTAGGGGCAGAGAGAGATGATTATAAAGCATTTTAAAGTTGAACAACTGCAGGTTTCCTAGATTAAATGGTTATACATATTTACCTATTCTATAGAACAAGTCTCTACATGGGGATCATTCTGTGGGACCTGGTCCCTGTGGGGGGGGGGGCATTTTGTGTGATCTCATTCTCTATCAGGGGCCCCTTTAATGTTAGTAGTTTGTTCTGTACTGGTCAAAAAAACTGCAGTTTTGGGGAGTATATCAATTGAACCTGGTTAGTGCTGGGGCTCATTTTGTATTAAGCATCAGAACACCATATCTACAATTTGGAGAGTTATGTAATGAGAAATAAAATACATGCAGTACTGGGGGAGTAAATTAATAGGACCTGGTCTCTGCAGATGCTCAGTTTGTGTAGACCTGATCTCTTTAGGGACTTATATTGTGTGGGAGGCATCAGAACACCAGAACTACTTTTAAACTACCTGCTTATCTGCTAAACTTAAAAGAAATCCTAGTTAATATCACATGTATTTTGTAAAACACTTCTGTAGAATAGAAACATGGTCAGCACTCCAAAGCGTACTTATTTATTTTATGTGCAAGTGCATTGAAGCCATTTAGCAGCAGAAAAGCAAATAACAGCCAGTAACAGCAGCAGTAAACGAAGCGTTGGGTAATCCACAAATTTCTCAGATACACAGGCGTCTATAAGATGGCAACTTTTTAAAAAAAACATATTCCACCCACCGACTCAACACTGAGCACCCAAACACCAGCACAGAACCATTTACATTTCAGCAATATGTTTTGTGATCAGTAGGTGTGCCATGTACTGCATGTTAGGCCAAGAGTCTAGCATGGCACATTAAACAATTACTGAGATTCACTGCAACAGTAAAACAAGCCTAAAAGGGCACAAACTCCAGAAATGGATGTAAAATGACTGTAATTGATGGTAACTGGGTTGCAGTCACCAAAAACATCAACCCTGTTCATTGTTTTTGTGCAGTTTTAGGGTCATTTGGCTGCTGTTGTAGTGTATTTCAGTAACTGGGCTATGTGCTACATGGTATGCCTTAAATGGCTTCCATGGCAGTACAAGTGAAGAAAAATACTGTTTTTTCCTTACTGGGATGATTGCTGTCAGTGACTGTTAAAGTGTTGCCCTTTGTTCTGTATTTTTTCATTCAGGTTTTGGTGTGCACTTTTAGGCTTACTTTGCTGTTGCAGTGAATCACAGTAGTTGTTTGGCGTGCCATGTGCTGCATGATAGGCTGAGGGCCTAGCATGGCATATCAAACAATTACTGACATTAACTACATTAGATAAAGAAGCCTAAAAGTGCACCCTAGTCAAAAATGCACTGGTTGCCATATGCACCTGCAGGACCTTGCTGTGGACACAGTGAGTGGACGGTATCATGGAGGGTCCATTTGACAACAGGAAGGGCTGTGTCTTCAGTTGTGGCTGTGATCTGGGGATGGCATCATTAGTAACAGGGATAATTGTATATATCTGCACCATACAAGGGGACCATGCAAAATTATACTCTGTGATTACAGGACTTCACCAGATTTCAGGTCCATAAATTTCCATTTGTATTGTGCCACCCTCAGAAAATCTCCTAGACACAAACCTTGTTTGCCCATAACAGGGCTTTGGAATATGGACATCTACACAAATCTGGGTTTGTGCAGAAAAACTAGGCTTTGCACATGGGCAAACTTTTGAAGATCTGGCCCCTGAAGTCAGTTTTTAATTTCATTTCCATTTCTTAAAACACATTATAAGATTGAAGCAACCCAGGGCATAGTTCTATTAGTAGGAAGTAACCCACTCCAGGATATACAGTTATTAGGGATTAATCAATACCTCGAGTGCAGTGTGAAATATGAGGCTGCTGGCTGAGTGTCTTCACAACACCCAGTGTGTTGATTAATCCCCAATAACCGTACACCCTGGGGTGGGCTATTACACTTGTAACAGAGGGTGCACTACAAAACAAGGAGAAAGCAATATACAGTACATGTTTTTCTCCTTTTATAGAAGACAAACAAATTACTGTTTCTGCTGCCAATACAAATAGTCCCCAACAAAATGGCTGTCATGCATGTACAAATGTCAGCAGAAAAGTGTTGCTATGCTTTCTCTGACATTTGTTGTGTATGATATGCCTTCTGAGACAGCACAGTAGCTCTGAAGTGCAAAATATGGAGTTGCCTCTTGTGGTACAGACACGGTGTCTATACCTCCACTGGCTTAGCTGCTCTGTCTCTCTCTCTCTCTCTGTCTGTGGTTACATTAATGCACGGCAATCAAGTAAACATTTTCCCCAGCAGTGCAGTCACACAGTCTACCAGACTGTATTCTACCAATTAAGAAATGGCAACTAATGGGACTCAGAGCTTGCAGGTCTTTCTGGAACTCTGTTTCTCTGTCCACCAGCATAAAGCTCACTTTCAGACCATGACATCATTGGGGAGGGGTCTCCTCTCTCACACTGTTCCATCTGACTTCATGCCACAACTATGGGATTTACCTGTCAATCTGGCTGTGCAACAGAAAAATGACCATGGAGACCCCACACTTCACTCTGGGAACAAGCTTGGGTAAGAAGCAAGACTACAAACTTTGAACACTACTGCTACTGTTGCTGCACTGCCTGGGACTACATGGCAGGCCTCAGCTCTCACTCACTAAGCAGGGATAGTAATGGCTGCTCCACAGACTGCAATTTTGCACAATAACAAGATCAGAACAGAAACACAGGCTGATCTCTCAGAGGGGTGGTTCACCACTAGCTGTCATATATTGTGGAGTAAGCAATGGTCACCTGATGGTTGTTTACCACTCACCTGCTTTTATCTACCCCATGTTATAAGTCACTAATACACTTTCAGTGTTTTGCCTTCAGCCTTGAATATCACAAGCAGCAAGGACATGCATTAATCCCAAACACCCCCATTCATCTCATAAAGATATAGTTGGTTTCCCTCTCTCTTATTGTAGGCTTGAGACCAGCTGGTATTATGTAATAGACAGACCAGGTGAGATTCAATCCATACTACACTGTAACACAAAACATTTGCAAATATCTTAAGTTAATATAATGTTGTGACTACAGTACAATCTTCAAAATGTTCAAAAAATGTTATACCAAATATCCATAGTATGACAATCATTTTTTTGGTTGAACATTAGCAATAACTTTAGGTATGACTTAGTAAGACACTTGGTATGATACTGATACTACTGTTCTGGTGTCCATGTTACTCATGTGACTTCTTGTGTTGTGCCTGTGTTACTGCATGATGACATCCTGTGTAGTCTGAGTTACTCACGTGACATCCTGTGGAAAAAAACCTTGTAAATAAAGTATAATTCACTTTCTGAAAATTCAGTGATTTCTGTCTTTTCCTATGAGGGTAATATAGTTGTGCAAAAAAAACAATGGTCTAGAAAATCAAGGACATGAATGTGGTAGCCAAACTTAAACATGTCCAGATTTGGTCAGACTGTGATCAGTAAACATATTGTGGCACAATTACCAGCAAGTTAAGTTTGTGAAAAAAACTGAAAAGTTATATATTATGCTACCTAAATAGATACCATAGACAAGTAATCAAAAAATATATGTTTGATAATATGACAAATTTGCTGTCAGGACACAATGTTACTCATTACGTTGCCCTTGTGGGAACTTTTAATCTCATTTTTAGCACCTCTGAACTACAAACTATCTTTATGTTGGGGACTGAAATACTACCACATGCACCTAATGTAAATATGATATGGTTATGACAATTGACCCAAATAAATTTTGGAACCTGAATGTCACACTTTATCTCTCAAGTAGCATATTGGTACACACACACACATATATATATATATATATATATATATATATATATATATATATATATATATATATATATATATATATATATATATATATATATATATATATATATATATATATATATACCTATATGTCTCTGTTCCATGTGATCTAGTTCATCATTCTGTATACTGTCCACTAGTATGTACCTCATTTATTTCAGTTTGTATTTCATTATGTTTAGCTGTGTTCCTTTGCTTTTTACTATCCCCAATGGTGGCACATATTCATCAGCTATTGTAAGTAGATCTCTATCAGCTGCTCAGCTTGATCACTAGCGATATTGATTCCCTCAATCTCCCCTTGCATTGACACTTGTGTTTCTGCTACTGTGAGTAGATCATTAGTATGCCCTTCAATTTGGTCCATTAGGCTAATGAATGATGATAATGTGTTGTATAAAACTGGTGTAATTTCTTGTTCTATTCTATTCTTCCTCTTTTTTCTTTTATGGCTTATTTCCTTCTACTATACGCCAGTTGTCAAGTTTGTCATCCTCCCTTGTTTGTTTGCTAGTATCAATCTTGTCATCTGCCTCAGGGGTGTCCTTATCTGGGATAACATTTACATCTACCAACTGTTTTAGACTTCTTAGCTCTAATTCCAAATCAAATATTTTGGCTTTTAGCACCTTGATTTCCTTGCATTGCTGGCAAGTGTAGGGCAGGGTTGCTCACTAACTTCAATGATATATTTGCTGCAAACTATACTTTTTGCCCTTTTTCTCCATTAAGTAATATTTCTGTTATAGTTTCCATCATATTTATCTATGTCCACTGTATGTATTTTGTGTTATCATAGTGGTTGTACTATGCTCAGGAATGTGGGGTCACTTGTCACAATGCCTTTCCTGGGATAATGGGGATCCCTAAAGTCAGTTGGTATTTATATCTCAATTCCAGTACAATTGGCTGGATTTCTTCCACTTGATGCAGTCTTCCTAATCAACTTTATGGCTCTCTCTGTTGTGTAATCTCTTCCTTACTATGTTATATATGTAGGCAGTACTCACAGTATTTGAGTCCTCCTGCCCTGCCTGACACACCAGACATGTGCCAAACACATGTGTCTCGGCACACATCTCCACATGTGGCAATGAGCTCACACCACTCGGCTCACCCCACTCACAGAGGGGCTGTGTTTTATTCTAAATGCGACCCAGAAATGTTCCCAGGGTCACGGCCCTTCCAGTTATACTCGCTGCAAGAGATTAATTAAAATGCATCAAATTCCTCCTCCTAACCCCTATGTGAGGTTAGAAGTTAGCCCCAAGTTTGTAATGCCCTGTATTTTAAAAACTCCTTTTCCTTGTGCAGAGTTGTAGTTAATGTGGGACTGCTTCCATGAACTACCAAAGTTCCTTCCCTTCCGGTGTCCTGCCTACTGTATGTGCTGCTGGGCAGAATCATGCCCCCAATTAAAATAAATAGTCACAGTTTTATGCACTGATGATGTTTGCTGGTGCCTGTCTCACAGTTCAGATCTGGCTCACAGGATAGCAAGTGTATAATAAAATGTCTGGAGATATGCAGTCCCAAAATGTGTACATCCTCATTTTTTGTCAAATTCTTTCTTTGATTGTTTCACACTTCACAATTTGAACTTTAATAACTTCAAATACTTTCTTGTAATTTGCATGAAATCTGGCATGTGCCCTCAATGATTAATGATCTCTTGATCTGCCAAGTTTATTCTGATTGGATGTGCACCTCTGGAGAATTGCAGTCCCAAAATGTGTATATCACCATTTGTTGTCAAATTCTTTCTTTACTTTTATGTTAAACTTAATAGTTTGTGTTTCAATAACTTTGAAAAAGTTCAGGTGATATGCATGAAATTTGCCATGCCCCATCAAGAAGCAGACATCTCATGAAGTTGTAAGTTTAATTTCAGCTGCATGTGAAGACATGGAGATATAACCATTGGGGTGTGCCTTGGGGTCATCGGGTCTAACTCTCACCACATTCTCCTATACTGTACCATCTCAGCTTCTTACAATTTGAATGGGGTGAGAGTTAGGGCAACAACCCCAAGACACACCCCAATGCCTGTTGGTCAACGGAGGGTGGGTGTGGGGTGGTCGGGTTGGGTGTTGGTAGGGGGAGGTGTTAGAGTTGGAAACCCTAACACCTCATTTTCTTACTTTTGTTACTTCAACCCTAACTGATGCATTAACGAAGGTTTTTTTGCAATGAATATCTATCTATATATATATATAGAGAGAGAGAGAGAGAGACCAACATATTTAATGGAGTCAGACAAGACAGTAGGAATTTGACTGAAGGTCATAGTGCCTCAGCAACTTTGATACTGAACCCAACTGATGAAACAGTGGCTATCTGGAAGTTGTGACAAGCATGAGTTAGCTGTGGAAAAAAGGGGAGACACATAGGCCCTGTGGCCAACACACACACGCACACACCTCAAGTCCAGGGACCTGTTACACTGGACTCAGCACAAATGAGAAGCTGCTGCAGGAGGCAATCTCCCTTGTCATCTTCATGTGACAAGGCATCCTGAAGTGGCAGGGAAACAGCCAGGAGGCAGGGTTGACTACAGAGGACTAATGCAGAGATGTTAAGGAGTATATTGGATTGCCTAGTAGTGATCATAATAGCAGTTGTGAGTTGAGCACTAGCAGCCAGATGCAGTAGATCACATCGAGCCCAGTCCATAAAAATACTCCAAATCACTGCTTTCATTTGAGCAACATCTTTGACTCTCACTGGGTCAAATACTATTCCAGCAGCCATGCCATCACACAGAATCCAGCTGTTTGGTTTCCTAACAACCAAAAAGGTGCAGCCTAGGCTGCATAGGATGCTTCAACATTATACAAAATACCCACCCTATCATGCTTTTGCATGGGAACTGAAAGTATCAAGCAGTAAAATGCTGGCAATTGACCTACTAATATTCACTTTCGTGGAGAATGTCAGATTCAGAAGGTTGCTGGTGAGTGACTGTCCGAAATGGCAGATTCCATTGCAAACCTACTGTACTTCTCCACCTGTGCTATTGCTGAACTTTATGGGACTGTGTCGTACACATGCTCTGCTGCATCCAGTATCCCCACACATGCATCTTAGTATGGATATGTGGGCCAGTGGTCAAACAGCTGGTAGCTTCTAGCTGTACATAACAGCCCCCTGGGCACAGGTGCCTGGAGAAGTATTTAATGGTGGAATGGGGAACAACTGTACTAAGAACAACTGCAGTGGTAGCAACATTCTGGGCATTTACCAGCATGCCACGCTGCCAGTGAAGAGTATAACTGGATCACACTCAAGTTAGAAAATGCTAGAATTGATCCTGACAGAGACTGATGAGCAGCAGCACCCCCATATACTGAAAGCAGGTTCTTCGCAAGTGATAATGGCTCACATGTAGTGAAATGCATCAATGATGGGGGAGTTTCTCAGGGTGGCATGCCTGGAACAATGCCTTAATTTCATTGTGCAGGAGTTTCTAGCATATCCTGATATAAGGTTCATGTTGACTGTGGCCCATTGCAGCTGTGCCCACTTTGCCCATTTTGGAAAGGCCCATGACTATCTAAGGCACCTGCAAATCAAGAACAAAGTGCCTCAGCACTGTCTAAAGCTGAAAGCTGCAACAGATGGAATTTGACACTGCACATGATCAAGCACTTGTACAAATAGCACACAGCCATCTACAATATCTGCTGCTGGATACTAGCCATGATAGTGCTGGAGCATCCATGTCTCTGACAACAGACCAGAGCTGACTAATAATCATGATTCTAAGGGCATCTGAACATACAACAAAGGCAGTGAGTGATGCATTTGCCTGTATAAGTCAGGCCATCCCACCTCTATGGATGTTGAAGCAGGTGCTGTTGAATATACAGTACAGCATGTGCTAGAGGCAATTGGTGATACAGGAAGCTGTACCTTAATGGAACACATACTCCATGCACTGGCCTGCAATAGCAATATTTTATGCATTCTGTAGTCTGCAGATTTTGGTATTGCCACCTTGTTGGATCCACAGTAGAAATTGAGTCTGTCATCGATACTAGAAGGTGGGCGTGATCAGGTCCAAAATCTAAACAATCAGCTAATAAGACGAGTACATGGGACTCAGATTTTTTTTTTTGTTTGTTAGTACTTCTTTTCCCTGGCATCCAGTCTGCCTTACCTCTCCCACATCCAGGCATCCTCTCTCTGGTCTCCAGCCACCATCCCATGGACTCCCCCGCTCAACTTTTGGGCCCCGCAGCTTACTCCTATGGCTTGCCCCTATAGCGTGGAGGTGAAGAGCCCCTCCCATGTTCTATCACCAGGACCAGGATCCAGTACTGCTGCGCACCCTCAGAACTGAGCGAGTCCCCCTCGGAGACTGCCATTGTGCCGCTGTGACTGGTGCCTTGTTTTCCCTGTTCTCCTCTTGGCGTGCGAGGCATGCAATGATGCCAATGGACAGGAGTGTGCATGCTACCACACGTGCTCCTTCCTGGAGTCAGACCTAGCATGTCCCCCCATAGACTGCCTGTGTACTACATTGCCTCCTGCCATCGCCAAAGGCTACCCGTACACCGACGGCAGCACACCCCTCACCCCGGAGAAGGACAGCAGTCCTTCAGATGCTCAATTCTTCTCCTCCCCTGCCAACCCCCGATGACCCAGGCTCATTCACGAACCCAGGTCACCAGTGTGATGTGAGATGTGGTGTCCAGCACCTCAACCCTCAGCGCCACTGAGCTGGCCCAGGACTCAGATGTTAAAGTCACAGTTATGTAAGGCACAACATCAAAGTGATCAGAGACTGGGTGTTGCTACCACCTCACGTGGTGAATGGGCTTTAAAAACATGCATGGTTTCCAAAAAAATAACCATAAATCCACTTTAGGATGCTTTGTGCCAGGTAGGAATTGAATATGTAGAGGAAAAGGAGCAGAAAGCTGATGAGGCAGCAGGACTGTGTGCAGCATATGTATGGTAGATGCATTTTCGGCAGACACCCGGTACCTTACCTGTTTGGAAGAACCACTGTTGTACTGGAGTAGCAAGGTTGCTCATAGACCAGTACAGACTTCCACAGTAGTCAAATATCTGAGTAGGCCATCCTTGGGTGTTACTGTGGAGAGGGTATTCAGTTTGGTAGGGGTCATTTTGCAGGACAAGCATACAAATCTGTCCTCTAGAAATGTTGACATGCTAACATTTATTTTGTTTCTGTATTTTCACTTACTAGTTCTGTGGCAGGCTGGGCAGCTGTATAAGTCCTGTCCTAAAGCACTGCATCCATCCCTGCATCTCTGGGTGGTTCTGCTAGACCAGGTGGGCCACTGGTACTTGTAGGGAGGGTTTCATGAAGCCCAAGCTTCATTTTCCCTTTAGTTTTTCTCCATTAGGCACATTGTACGTGCAATGCATGCACAAGCATACTCCTCCTCCTCCGAGGAGCTACAAGCTTGCTGTACACCCAACTTTCCCCATGTTTTGGGACTTGCCTGTGCCACCACCTGGATTCTGCCAGGTGGCAGGTGAGCAGCAAGTCATGGCAACACCCCTCCATGAGGGAAGAGAACTGTCCTATGGATGCTGAATCCTCCCTCCCCATCCGAGCCTCTGAGCAATCCGAGTCCATTCCTGAACCCAGGTCACTGGTGTGGCAGCAGGGAGGCATGGATGTCTCAACCTGCTGAACCACAGGGCCATCACATCAATATTTATAAAAATGAATGCAGAGCACATTCCATGTAACGCAATTATGGCTGCATTCATACCACATGAAAGCGCCAGTGGTGATGAAGAACCTGAACTGCCGGATGTTTTAAGCATTGGCAAAATGCCTTCCAGTGAGGTAGATGAAGCACTGATGGAGAAAGAGTTCCCATGCAGGGACAACCCCAGTCCAGATGACTGTGAGGGCTGCTCCTTGATGAGGATAATTGAAGCATGAAAACAAAAGTGTTAGATCCATCCTTTCCTCCTTATCTGTTGAATCATTTTCTTTATGATTCTGTTTTCTTTCCTGTCATCATATTTTTCCCAAGTTGTGCTGCGGTTCTATACATCCATCTGATTACCTCCCTCTGCCCTGTCTTATGTCATGCTTACAGACAAACTAGAAAATCAGTGAACACTATATTATTAAATGCCAAGTTTACCTATAATAACACTGGTCACTGCTACCTCAAACACATGCACCCAGACTGCAAAACCTGAAAATGCCACTGCCAGCCATGCAGACCATGCATCCACCAGCAATTAATATACCACCTACTCCTCCTCCTCTGGCCTGCTTGTGTCATCCACATCTACCAGAAACATTGGCCACCACTGCTTCCACTGCATGCACCTATTCCAGACTGAGAAACAAGGACTCCTATGCAATGTAAATACCATTACTGGTGGCCATACAGACCATGCATCCATCAGCAATCAAGACACCACCTACTCCTTATCCTCTAGCTTTCTTGTGTCCTCTGCATCCATGACCAGCATAGGCCACCACTACCTCCACCGCATGTACTCATTCCAGACTGAAAACCAGACTCTTGAGTCAGCATAAATGCCATTGCATGCAGAGCTTCAGCCAGCCAGCCAGCCCTCAAGCATGTCTCCAGCTGGCCAGCCCATCAAGGCAGCATGACCTGAAGTCCGGCAAGTGCCAACTTTGTCTGGTAAATTACTTTAATTGTTTTTCACACTCCTTATCTTCACTGTTGGTTGTGAGTCTGTCCTTGCACAGGAGGGGATTCCTCTTTGCTTACAAGACATTAAAATGTGTTTTTATTTCCTTTTGTCTCCTCCCTTCTCAACAGCCCATCTAAAGACACAGACTAAGCTGCCTCTTCCTCCACCACTCCTCTCTATGGCACCATAAGTACACAGAATGGCCATCAGTAATTTGATGGTAAATATCATTACATTATTTTTTTCCGTTTCTTTTTTATGCTTTAATGTTTAAGTTTTTTCTTTCACATGCTAACAATGATACAGTGGCCATACTAAGTCAGGCTAAATAATTTCTCTTTTCTTCTTCTTCTGAAGTGACAGACATAGGAAGACTTGGAGTGGACAACAGATATACCATGTGGCCGTAATGGTGGCCAAGTCAGGTTAAATGATTTCTCTTCTTTTTCCACAGGTGACAAGTTTATGAAGACCAGGAGTTGACAATGGATATATGGTGTGACCACCACTGTGGCCAAATCATGCTAAATGACCTCTTTTTTTCTTCACAGGTCACAGGTATAGTAAGACTTGACGTGGACAATCAGCATACTGTCCGTGTGGTCACCCATAGTGACTACTTTAGTAGAGTCTAAATAATTGTCCCTTGTCTTCACAGGCCTCCTTCTGTCCTGCTGAGTTCTCATCCAGCAAGCAAGACTTATCCTCCTCTTCCATCTCCTCTGTCTGGGTACCTTCATGCCATTTCAAGGCATTGTCATCACCAATGTGACCATAGGTATATTTTCCAAAGTTATTTTTCTTTTCATTATTTGTTTGTTTTCACAGGTATAACACAATGGAGAGTGTACTAGAATTTAGATAATTTATCTCTTGTATTCTCTGATCTCTTTATATTCTGTCATAAGGATGAATGTCTTTTTTGATCAAGGCTGTCAAAAAATTGGTGGCACAACAGCTCAAGGATCACCTGGTGTCCCCAGATATCTATGAGCCTTTCCAGTCAGGTTTTTGGGCCAGACATAGCACTGAAACTGCTCTAATGAGAGTGCATAATGATCTGCTCAGGGCTAGAGATAGAGCAGACAGGTCAGGTCTTGTGCTCCTTGATCTTTCTTCAGCTTTCGACACTGTGGATCATGTCATGCTTCTTGATCAGCTCTGTGAGTTTTGTGGACTTGCTGGTAATGTCATCAAATCATTTGAGTCCTATCTGTCAGACAGGGTGCAGCAGATGGTGATGGGTAATTTCTTCTCTTCCTCAATGCCTCTGTCCTGTGGAGTGCCTCAAGGTTCGATCTTGCCGCCGATGTTGTTTGCAGTGTATATGCTGCCCCTGGGTGAGATCATTCGACAATACACTGTGGCGTTTTACTGCTATGCAGATGATACTTAACTGTATTTGTCCTTTGCACCTGGAACATCAGAAGCTGTCGACATGCTTAACAGCTGCCTGGCTAAAATCAGTGATTGGATGGCTTCTAGTTGGTTGAGACTCAACCCAGCCAAGACTGAGGTACTGGTGATCGAGCCTGGTCATGGATGTGATGGGTTGCCACGGGGGACTCTGGACTTGTTCTAGGGTGTAGCTACAGGTGGTTTCTCTGAGGTGCAAAATCTGGGCATGATCCTTGACTGTAAATTGACCTTTGAAGATCAGGTGTCATCTATAGTCAGCAGTAGTTTTACCACTTGTGGAACATTGCCGGATTAAGCCCCTCATTCCACCCGAGGACCTGCCAACACTAGTGCATCCTTTGTGGCTTCAGGCTTGATTACTGCAATGCTCTGTACTTAGGGGTCATGGGAGGGACCCTCCACAGACTACAGCTAGTGCAGAATGCAGCAGCCAGGTTGATGACAGGCCTTTCAAGATCCAGTCATGTGACTCTGGTCCTGCATGCTTTGTACTGGCTGCCAGTCAGGTGGAGGGTCCTTTTCAAGGTGGGTCTTTTCACCATTAAGGCCTTATATGGGCTGGGTCCTGGTTACCTGTCTGAGCTCCTAACACTGGTGTCCTCTGCTCGCTCCCTCAGCTTCTCTTTGAGGGGTCTCCTGGATGTTCTCAGGGCTCAGCTCAAGACTTTGGGAGATCATGTTTTTAGCATCTCTGGGCTGACCCTGGAGAATTCACTTCCATCTGCAGTCTGGGAGGCTCCCTCGATAGAGGTGTTTAAGGGGAGGCTAAAGGCCCACCTCTTCAGTTTGGCTTTTGACTGTTGTCCTCCTTAGTTCTGGCCAATCCCTTGAAGTATGACTTCTGAGAACCATTTTATTGTCACAGTATATTAATTTTATTATGGTTTTAATTAGGGTCTATTATATGTTTTAATTTATTGTTGTATTTTTTGTTCATGTTTGGTGCCCAGAGCCTCTGGGATTGGGCGCCTTATAAATAAAGTTGCCTTGCCTTGTCTTGCCTTCTTCTACAGCAAGCAAGCCATTGTCATCTTCTCCACCAGATCATTGATGTGGTCAGCAGTGTCGTAGGAAGGCATTTTGGTGCCCTGGGCAAGAGGTAAATTTTGCACCCCCCCCCTCCAGAAAATAGCCAGGGGTCTGAGGTCCACAAGGCCCCCAGAAGCTCTGAGGTGTCTACATGCTCTGTGGCGAGTTTTGGGGCTTATCTTGAAGGAAAAAAACATACTTTACATGTTCCCTACCCTTGATTTCAGGGAATATTTTGCTTCCCTGGAATATGAGATGTGGGAGACACTGGCTGGCTGGCATCAGAATATGTTGCTACATTGTTGTGGACAAGTGGCTGACCAACAAGGATCATGTTAGTCAAGTGGTGCCTTTCATTATTGTGTTACTGGCCATTCTTGATGTTAAAAATGAATGAAAACTCTAGCCCCATTCATTTCAATTAGGCACCCTCATGCTATCCCTGGCCACACGTCATTACGTGTTTGAGTGGGGTGGGGAATGGGGCTTTGAAAATGTATTGAGCAGCCAATGCTAAAACTAATTTATGAGTAAAATATCTGGATTATTAGCTGCACACATTATTTCTAACCTGGCTAGAATGACTGCCTCGAAGTGCAGCTACCACCATCACAGTGGTAGCTGCCATAGGATAAGTCAAATTCACTTTAAGGTAAAAACATCTAGTGTTCTTGTAGATTTCTGCAGCTACAAGCAATACACATAATGAATTATGTCTAAAATCTAAATATCATGTTATGTTTTGAAAGTTTCTCTGAGGCATCAGTAGCTCTATAGACAAAAAAAAAACATGTTATGACTGGCCCTTGGCACAACAGTAGTGCTACCTGTTGCGATGTTGGTGACCTGAGTTTGGGAGTAACCTGGGTTGCTGTGGGAGGGAGGAGGAGGAGGAGGATTGAGTATCCATGGGGAACCCTCCTCCTCCTCTTCCAGGGAGTGTAAGGTCATCAGTGCTGGTGCAATACTACCACATGACACATGTGAGACAACAGGTAGCAATGCACAAGTAGGAGTAAGGGGTATATGGGGAGGGGAACACCAACAGTGTTGCAATCTGTATGCTTGTGTGCATCATAGTTTGCACACTTAGTGCTGGCATCCCACCCAGGGGGACTGGGTGCACAATGTAAATCATTGATCACCCAGGCAAGATAATGAACTGAGTCCAGGCAACCCCTCAAAGTCAGAGAATGAGAGCAGAGCAAACAGAGACATGTCAGGCACGCTGGTCACCTGGCTGCCAGCAGGTCAAGTTCCACTTCCAACATAGTACTAACAGTCAACTAACTTCAAATAAACTTGACTTCCCTTGGCTGCAGATGCTTCCCCACAAGAAAACAAACAGTACATACAGTACTTTTGTATAAATAGAATTTAAGGGTGATCGCCCTCAGAGTGGGCTAATGCCATCACATTCTATTTATTTATATACAAAACACAAAAGTACTGTATGTACTGTTTGCTTGTTTGCTTTCTTGTGGTGAAGCAGCTGCAACCAAGGCCACATTCTATTATTTAAATAAGACTAAGGAGGAGTGGTGGACAGACCACCCCGGATGGGCCAAGTGGTCCTTATCTGCTCTCAAATCTAAGTTTCTATGTTTCAGAGGAGACACTGGCATAAAAGGAAGGATACAATGCTGTAACTGAAATACTGAGAGGTGTAACTGGGAAGAGACACTGGTATAACAGGAAGCTGATACTAGCATAACTGTAACTTGAGCGGGAAGAGAAACTGCTGTTATAACCAAGACACTGTTTAACTGTAACTGGAGGAACTGCAGTCTTTGACTAGGTAACCAATGTAATAGACCAGGGAATGGCAGTGGATATGGCCTGCCTAGACTTTAGCAAGGCATTTGACCCAGTCCCACACAAAATATTAACAAACAAGTTAGCCAGCCTGGGAGTGGGTCCCAGGGTAGTAGTCTGGGTGACAAGCTGGCTGGACAACAGGTCCCAGAGGGTAATAGTAAACCAAACAGAGTACATTCTGAAGAAAGGGAGGTTACTAGTGGGGTACCACAGGGTTCAGTATTGGGACCAGTCCTCTAATGTCTTTATAGGTGACATTGCAGAGGGGCTGGAAGGAAAATTATGCCTCTTTGCAGATGACACAAAGATCTGCAATAGGGTTGATACACAAGAAGGGGTGCAAAGGATGAAAAGGGACTTGGCAAGATTGGAGGAATGGTCAAAACTATGGCAGCTTAGATTCAATGCAAAAAAGTGCAAAGTAATGCATGTGGGAAACAAAAACCCAGGGGAAGAGTACACAATGAGGGGGAGGTATAAACAACAACACAAATGGAAAGGGACCTGAGGGTAGTCATATCAGATGACAGTCAACGTAAGGTAGGTAAGCAATGTGAGAAGGCAGTAAGAAGAGCTGCGGGGATACTGGGGTATATAGGGAGAGGCATCACCAGTAGTAAACAGGAAGTTGTTATCCCTCTGTACAGACAGTTGGAGAGACCCCATCTGGAGTACTGCATCTAGTTCTGGAGACCCCATCTCCACAAGGACATAGACAGGATGGAGAGGAGAGGAGGGCAACTAAAATGGTGCAGGGTCTGCAACAGAAGCCATACGAGGAGAGACTAAAGGAGCTTAATATGTATACCCTTGAGGAAAGGAGGGAGAGGGGGACATGATAGAAACTTTAAGTACCTCAAGGGAATCAACAAAGTCCAAGAGGGTAGCATCTTTCAGAAAAAGAGATGTAGAGATGTGCAAGAACAAGGAGACACAATTTGAAGATAGAGGGGGGGGCGACTCAGGGGTAATGTGAGGAAGTGTTTTTTCACAGAGAGGGTGGTGGATGCATGGAACGGCCTTCCTGAGGAGGTTGTGGGGTCAAAACCAGTGGGGAAATTCAAGAATGCATGGGACAGACAGAAGGCAATTCTTGCGAGGGGGGTAGGAAGAAATAGGCTGTTGGTTAACTAGGATCTGCAGCTTATCCAGTAGGTAGGGAAATGGGCTGACTAGATGGGCCAAACGGTCCTTATCTGCCATCAAAGTCTATGTTTCTATGTGTAATGTGACACTGCCACACTAGCATAAATGTGAGCAACGACTGCTATAACAGAGCAGACATTGCTGTAACTGGTATACTGACTTACTGTATCTGTTAGGCTAACAGATACAGTAAGTCAGTATACCAGTTATAGCAATACTTAGGTGACTGATACACCTGGTAGGGTACACACACTGGTATTGCTGGCAGATGTCTAGTAGCTACAGACTAGTAAGCAGTTCATTTAAATAGGGCAAACATTAAACAAATACAGAACTTCAACAAAGTAAGAAAAACAATTACAAATAATAACACAAAACAGCAACAGTATGCTTATTTGCAATTAAATTTGAATTCCTGGCTAGAAACTTTTGGTTCATACTCTCTCTTTCTCTGTGCTGTACCAGCACACTCATACAGAGAAAGAGTATGAACCAGAAGAGCCTTCTAGCCAGGAAGTTGGCAGTTTTTCTGTAATGATGACTACTACTCTTGTCTAGGGTTGCCACCTTTGGATGAGGCAAAAACCGGATCATAAGCTCTGCCTCTAGCCCCACCCCTTTTCATGACTCATCTTGCATTGCTCCTCCTAGAAAGCCATTTGTTATATCAATAAAAGACAATGCTTAAACCAGCAGTTAATACAGAAACATAGAAACATAGACTTTGATGGCAGATAAGGACCACTTGGCCCATCTAGTCTGCCCATTTCCCTACCTACTGTAGGTGTGTGGCAATTCAGCAAAAATCTTAAGATACTGTACCTGTTAAAGTTACTTTCCTAAATTCTTCCTAGCATACCTCTCAACCTTTTGTCCTCCAAATGTGGAACAGTGCCTCTCAAAATGTGGAACAAATGAGCAAAATGTGGAACACTTTATCAAATCTTTACCTAAGAAGCTCAGAACACTGTTAAAATGTTTGCATTTATATTCAAAAATTCTGTTATGTACTTATGTATTTATTTATTGACATTGGTTTACCAGATAAACTTACGGAGATAAAAGAAATCTCATTTACAGATATGATCTGGGGGAAGACAAGGGAAATACTGTAAATAGCATACAACAGTGCACATGGTATATCATAGTACAAAATAAAAAAGTTGTTTCCTGTAATGTGTTCTTTATATATTTTTGTGGCTCAATTTCTTTTTCATGTGCACAGTACTATTTCAACGCCAGAGAAATGAGTATACTTTTTTCTTGAGGAAAAAAATAATTTAAAATATTTAAAATGCCTAAATTCTGATAGAGATGAAAATGTTTATCAGCAAATGAAAGTGGAAGACAACTGGCTGTGTTGCTGTTACAAAAGGTGGGGGCAGCTTTGCTGCTATGCCACTTTAAGATGCAGTAGAGAAATTAGATTAAGTGATAATGGTGTTAATGGCCATACTTTACACCTCCCAGGCTGAGTGCTTTCACAAACAAAAGGCTATATTGACAGCAGAACTTGTTTGTAAGCTGGACATGTAACTGAAACATGAACGAGATGACACAATCTATTTCAAGTATGTGAGCACTCAAAATGGCTCAAAAACCTGACCAGGGCAGAGCAAAACCAGATTACCTGATAGGGACCCTGAAAACCTGATCACCAGGTAAAAAACCTGACTGGTGGCAACCCTACTCTTGTCCAGGGACACTGGTTTACCGGGACTGAGAAAGGGCATATTACGTTTTGCACATTGTAAAAAATGGTATTGTCACCAGTGTCTGCTAAGTCTATTTCTGGTTTTACCGGTGTTTGGTTTTGTGTACTTTATTTAACAATTTTTAACTCTGCTAACATGCATTTTAGCAATTTTGACTTCCACTATTACACATCCTTCCATCCTTGCACCAATTTAAAGTTATTTTAGGTACAAGATGTGATGACAGCAGCAACACTACAGCCCCCATCCCTAATGTGTGTGATGGAAGCAGCACTACGGCCCCCATACCTCTGGTGTGATGGCAGCAGCAACAGCACTATGACCTCCCTCCTTCAAGTGTGACAGAAGTAGTAGTACTATGTTCACCATTCCTCATGTGTGATGGCAGTATCAGCACGATGGCCCCCATCCCTCAGGTGGGACAGCAGCAGTACTACATTCCCCATCCACCAGTGGTGATGGCAGAAGCACTATAGCCCCACCCCTTCGGAGTGATGGCAGTAGCAGTAATGCAGTCCACATCCCTCTGGGGTGATGGCAATAGTGACAGCACTATGATCCCCTTTCTTCAACACCCACACCCCCATGCACAAGTTACAAATGACTTGGTATCTTTGCTTGTTAGAACTCAGAAGTGAATTAATCTGAACTATCACTGTTAAGGTGGACTACCTTTGTTTTTTCCCTTCTATAATTTAACTTCCTGAATTGGATTTCTGCCTGTGACACCACTGACCAGGGTTAGGGAACAGACTTGGGTGTTGGAGGGCCAGCTGGTGGGTGAAGGCTTGAGTGTCCAACAACCACTCACCTTCTCCTTTCATGGCTCAGCATTTGCTGGCCCATGGTGGAGGCCAGAGGCATGACAACATGTCAGCCCTCACTGCAGGAGGGAGCACGATGGACGTCGGCTTGTGCCTTGACATCATGTGGCCTGTCACGCTCCCAAGAAAATGGGAAAACACCCGCTGACCAACTGAAGGATGGCTGTTGGTCCCTCCATAAGCCAGAAGCCCCAGACATGTGTCTGGTATGACCCCTGCCATGCCCAGGATACACAGGAAGCTCTTTAGGGCAATTCTCTTCCCCTGGTAGCCTCCCACAGGGGTTGGGGCCCACTCAATGAAGGGTTACTTTGGGTTACCTAGTAGCACAGCAGTAAGGGGCAGTGGATGGTGGTCAGGACTCAGCAGGTGGTAGGGGGCCTTGGCAGGCCTGAAGGAGTGAATGGCCAGGGGTAGGAGGAACAGAAAAAAACTGCTTGAATTTGCTTCTTTAAAATAAAGTGTGTTCACCTAAAAAATCCACAAGTGATTAGTGGAGGACCTTCAAATGGATTCATGCATCTCCCAGACATGTGGATGCTTTTTTTTTTTACTTGGTGTCCATGAAAAGGGTGTCTCCCAGTTTTCATGTCTTTGTTCAGATGTGAATTGAACACTACTCTGCCCACCAGCATCATACAGCCCCTGGGGTCTTACCTTCTATATGTCATTGGCTGTGCTCTCAAAATCCACTGGCCAAACATAAGTACTTTAAATACTTAACATTTGCTTTTTGTTAAAGCAGTCTATTAGAAAACTTTTTGTTGTCACAGAGACTGAAACAGCAGGTGGGGAAAAGGTGTAAATGACCCAATTCACCTAAATGGGGTGCTAACTGTGAAGTCTTTTCATGAGTAGTAAGGCAGTTTCTTCTTCGTGAACATACTTTAATTAAGACTAGTTTTCATTCAAACAACTGAGGATTTTGGATGGTCCTACTGATTATAAACTTGAATAAGTTAGTTGGTAACAGTGATCCTGCATTTAGCAATCTAACGTAGATGCTTATATGCAAAGAATACAATAAAAACTTGACTAAAATCTAAAAACAAGCTTATAAAACACATAAAATGTATCTGAACATTCATCTTTACCTATACAAAATCATTGCAGCCCAAGTAAAACTCAGGTAAATTACATGGTACCCTGACTACTATTCTATGATGTAGTAAACATAAATTGTTTTTTTTTTTTTTATATTCTTTATAAAGCAGGTAAAGTCCACTAGGTAGAACTGTCTGTTTCAAGGAGTGACCTAAAAGCACTGGGGAGGTTAAGTGACTTGCTTGGAGTCGCACAGTATGCAAGTGGAGGTTGTGGGATTCAAACCAAAGTCTGCTGGATGTTCCCAGTTCAATCACCATTTGTTACTCTAACCACTAGGCATGGGTGGTTAAACTGAATGGCTGATTACAACAAAGCAGTGCGGGTCATTTCCTTACTGACTCTATATGCAGCAAAGCAGAAAGAATGCAAAGCACAGCAGCATTCATTTTAAGAAGCTGAATTCTGGGTCACCCCGCTGGTGCTGCGGTAGCACTATTGCTTGCCTTGCAGTGCCAGCAATCCAGGGTCAGAAGCAAACTCGGGTTGCTGGAGGTCTGGCCAGGGGAGTAGGATTGAGCACCTGGAGACTGCTCTCCTCCTCCAGGGAGGGTGGGCTGCAGTTCCTGCTTCTTTACCACCACCTGTGTGACCACATGAGACACATTGAATGGAGGCGCGCATGTGTACTATAGCCCTGGTGACTGCCCCTTCTGCACACCCATTGGCCTAGTGCCTGTGCACCCTCTAGTCTGTACTGCACCCTGGCCTCCACCATGAGGCAGACAAGAGCTGAGGATGCCATCTTTTGTTGAAGCAGTCTATTAGAAAACTTTTGTTGTCACAGAGACTGAAACAGCAGGTGGGGGAAAAGGTGTAAATGATCCAATTCACCTAAATGGGGTGCTAACTGTGAAGTCTTTTCATAAGTAGTAAGGCAGTTTCTTCTAAGGCAGTGACCACAGGTGTTGGTGCAAAGGTGCTGCAGAGTGATCAGGAGGGAGGATACTAGCCAGGATCTGGAGCAGTGGCATGTCTCTGTGACCTACCTCCTTTGATCTCTAGTGCTGGTGCCCTCAGGGACAGAGACAGAAAACTAGGAACAATCATTCCACATTGGCCATTGGCAGAAGGGACCCAGGTGCCCCAGACTTCATAACCAGGCTCCATGAGGGACCCACTGATCTGCCCGATTCACGCTAAGTGAGTGTGGAGGAGTGACCTGGGGTCTCCTCCCTTTCCACCTGGGGGGACCTACAAGCCAGGCAGGATAGGGGCAGGCCCACAGGAGCACTGAGTATTACCTGGGGATGAAGCTGGGGGATACCCAGTCTAGGGATCTCTCAAAAGTGGAGACTGATGCTGTGAGAAGGGACATAGAAAGAGAAAATAAAAAAAAAAAATTTTAAAAGATACTGAAATCTTTGAGATTCTGTGCAGTGACATGCAATTTCCGTGAGGCACCGGTATAAGAATTCAAAATCCGCAAACCAAGCAGGATTCCGTGATTGTTACCAGTGTTACCGGTAAAAATGGAAAACCAGGGTCCCTACTCTTGTCTCTCCTGCTGCTCTGCTGGAGCCTGTCCTCCCGAGTAAAGTCAGACAGCAATTGAAACACTGTACACACCAGAAATTCATTCATTTCATTTATTTTTTTCAATCGGATGCCCCCAGTCAAAGATCGAAGAAAAGATTGAACTAAGGCAGCGATGATCAATTCACAAAAAAATCCAGGCACTTGTGGCACGCACGGGGGCACACACACAAGGAAATAAAAGTTTTAACTTTTATTTTATTCATCAGGCTCAGCAAGACGACAGTTGAAAAACATGAAAGCAAGTCTAGTCATCACAGACTAACTCAGTCTCAGTGTTCTTTCACAATTTGCACAATGTAGTTATTCACTCTCACTTCACTTGGGACTCGGAAAAATGGATTTTAGACCTGTCCTGGCCTCCAGCATAGACAGTACCCAGGAAAGAAAGGATGGAATGAAACTACGAAAGCAGCGAGTGGGGGCAGGCCTCCTGACCTCAGGAGTTGGCAAGATGGGGGACCAGGATCATGGATCAGGAGGGCAGAGTCAGGGTGTAGGGGAGAATGCAGCTGCACCAGGCAGCCCAAGGTCCAAACAACTGAAACAAACACACTGTAGTCACATAATCCTAACCTAATCTCGTTGCCTTCTTAAATAGATCAGTAGTTTTTTTACTATTTTTTCAAACCCTCTCCACAGATCACTAATATAATTTATTAAACAGACATGCTCATTGAAAATCCTGCAGCACAACACTGTCTCTACTCTTTCTACTATTTATCGTCTCAAATAGTTCTAGACTGCAGTACGCACATTGCTCTCGCCATATTTACTTGCCGCCGGCCGGACCACATGGCTGTCTGAAACTGTACACACATGATTCTTCTTGCTGAGGCTGCAATGCACCATGTGACTCCCCCCCCCCGACTTGCTGGTCCTTGGATGCTCCCACTACTGGCAGCAATTAGTAATTACTGTTAAAGTAATTAAAAAAAATGTTATTTTAAGCGGCAGTACTCACTTTTGTACTTATAGTACTGTGAGCTTCTGATTGAAACTGCGCCCGTAGGAGGCTTGCGCCTGGGGTGGCTGCCCCATCTGCCCCACCCTTCCTACGATACTGATCTCCTGTCAAAAACACAGACCCAGAAATCAACAGAGCTGAATTAGCTCTCAGAAAAGGGAAAAAACTAGCATTAACATTAACATTAAAATGTGAAATCCAGGAGTAGAAAAGGCAGATTGCTCTCAAATAGTGGTGGGCGAAGTGGTCTCAATCTGCTCCATGAAGTGATTCATGGAGCAAAGGTGGATTCACAGAGTGCTCCGCAACGCGAAGTGGAGTAATTTGCGTTATAATTTGTAATGCGAAGTCCACTGAAAACACTGACTTTGCGTTACTCCGCCTTACCAGACAACCACTCCAACAAAATCTTAAAATGAAGTTCATTGGGATCAACACACTTCACCTCGTTTTTGATCTCCGAAGGTGAATTTTGCAGTGATTCATGGGATTTCAGGTCACATGGGCTCTATATTGATCTGCACAGCCTCGGTTTGGGGTAGTGTGCATAGGAAGGTGTAGGAAGCAGTAGGAGACAGTGTGCTCTGAGAGCTGTCTGTGATTTAAACCTTCCAAAAGCTGTAAAAAAAGCATTTTGGCTTTTTTTGGGGGCTCCACCTTTTGTTCATCGATTGCAGGAAATCCTCCTGTGCTCATATCATCAAACTTTTTTAATTTTTGTGTGGATTTTGAATGTTAATGTACAACATTTAGTGTATGTAGTGAAAGACAGTGAAAGTGTGCTTTGGGGGAAGGGTGCATCTGTGGTGTAGGTAGAAATTAAGTTGGAGAAATAGTGATTTCTTTGTGTATTGGTTATATTTTGTTATATAACAGACTGTGTTAATGTACACACAGCAATATTGTCAGTAATTGTTGAAATTTTCTTGCTGATTGTGTGTTGTGTGGATCTGGTGCAGCAGTTCATAATTTCCAGTTGTTTACATTACAATACGTGTCATATTACTGAACTTTTCAATTTGCTTCACATTACTCATTCACCATTGTAGAGAAACTGTTCTGTGTGTGTGTGTGTGAGTGGTGTTGCGTGACATCAAATAATACACCTTTTATTGTGCCACAGACTAGTGTAATTGCAGGGCAGGTGCAGCAGTGTGAACCTGCTAGCCACTGCAGCTGCCTGATTTTGTACTGCGATTGTGGCATCTGTTCTTTGTTTTGCTGCTTGTTCTGCTGTAAAACCTACACTCAGTGTTCCCTCCACCCCACCAGCAAAGGAATTTTTATCAGATTGGATTGTTTTTGTGACCTCATCAGCATCACTGGTTACTGAAGTTGTTTTCATTGCATGAAGTCTCTATCTGTTGCTGAAGCTACAGTTGTTTTTAGGCTTCACATCCAGCATTCCACCAATCAGAGTGAGATGCATCAAAATCTAAATTTGGTTATAATATTGTTGTTGATCCCCAAAATAACTGCAAAGAGGCGTGCAAGCAAAGCTAGTTCTCGCCATGGCAATGCTGGCAGTAAGATAGTCTGTGGGCGTGTTAGTATGCAGATGCAGAAGTGCATTGCTGATGTGAGGAAAGGAATTTCTCCTGCAATACTATTTACAGCCCAATCAGTAGCTTCACTCATAGTTGGAGGCAATGATGTTTTCCCAGCCGGTGGTGTTAGTGGTGGTGGTAGTATTAGTATTGATGCATCAAGTTCGAATTCTGACCAATGTACCGTATCCAAAAATATTGAGTGTGAAGCAGTGCAAGTGAGTGGCAGTGTAGATGATGTCATACTTCCTAGTAACATCCCAGTAACTGAACCTGAGGATTCTGATAATCATGTCAACAAAACATACTATGTGATATTCCGTACACTGTGGCGGCTAATGTCACGCATTTTCCATGCTGTGATTCACAGTGTGGTGAAACAATATCATGTGATGGTGGTGTAGATGATGATGATGATGAATGTGATGATGATGATGATGATGTTGCTGTTGTTGCAACATGCAGTCCACATGCTAGCATCCAAGCAGAAGATGTGGATGCGTGTTACATTGATGAATAGGATGATGATGTAATTGATCGCAGTTGGGAACCGGAGAAAAAGAAATTCAAAGTGGCTGTGTCTGAGTCTGTTTGCAGAATCCCCGTAAAAACTTGTGATTTACCATTTTTAGTTGATGATGATGACCCAGTAATAAATATGATAGGTAGTCATGGTGGTCAGTAGCAGTCCAGGTGTGCAGTGCCTGAAACATCACATGCCCCCACTTCAGTGCTTAAAATAAAGGACTTAAATAAGCAACATCATGGACATGTTAAAAGCAGAGCATCACAGTCCCTTGTTTGGGATTTTTGTTCAAGATGCAAATGATGAGTCAGTTGCAAACTGCCAGGTTTGCCATGTGTGCTTGATCGAGGTAAAAGGGAGCCATCTGGGCACAGGAGGACAGCATATGCATCATAAGAGTAGGCACTTGGCACTGCGGACCCAGCACAAGCTGGCAGCTAATACCACAGTGGGGCATTCACCCTCATCACCAGCAACAATAGCGAGCATGTTATCCCCTTCCATGACTGTTAAGTCCAGTAGTAAATTAAACGTGTGCAGTAGTGAGGTAATAAGAGCAGAGGATTACTACAGGCATGATGAGGTGGAGGACCATAGTGACTTTGAAATGTTGTCCAGTGCTGGTGAGAGTAGCAGTTTGGGTGGTGGTGGTGGTGGTGAATGCGGTATGTCTAGTGCAAGTGGTTCATCAACCCCGGTTGGAAAATCTGGCAAAATAACTACATTTCTGGGTTTGTCATCATCACCTGTGCAACAGCCTTCATCAAACGTCCACGCTCCACCCCCTGCAAATGCCATTCATCACAGAGCACAACCATTTGTAATCACACCCCATGTAAAACGTTTAAGTCAGCCCACGTTACAGAGTGTTTTTTTGCTCATAAGCTGAAGTACACCCCCAATCATACAGTGTCATGTGAACTTAATGCTGCTGTAGTGGAAATGCTGGCAATTGATCTTTTGCCCTTCTCCTTTGTGGAGAATTATGGGTTCCAGTGGTTTGCTGCACATGCCTGTCCAAAATGGAAAGTCCCATCCAGGACATACTTTTCTACCCGTGCTGTCCCCGAGTTGTTCAGCACTCTGTCCAACTCCGTAAGACATGCCCTTCAACATTCCTCCTCTCCATTCATCCATTTAAGTATGGATATGTGGACAAGTGGCAAAACAGCAGGGAGTTCATATTAGTGTATAACTTCACATTGGACGCAGGTTCCGGGGGTTGTTTGTGATGTTGGTAGTGTGAATAATCAGTGCTGTAAGGTGGATTGTCGCGGTAGCAATCTTCTAGGAATTTGACAGCATGTAACGATTGTTATGCACAATGTGACCTGTTCACACACTTGTGAGAACATGTTGGACGTGGTACTGACCGAACTTGACAAATGGCTAAACCCCCGTCCCTGAGATCTGGGTTCATAGTAAGTGATAATGGGACAAATGTCGTGAAATGCATCACGAATGGTGTTTTTTTTTCGTGTTCCATGAATGGCCCATTGTTAAAATCTTGTGGTGCAGGGGTTTCTGCAGCACCTTGATGTAAAGGAAATGCTGACCATTGCAGCGTAGCTACTCTCACTTTTCAAGATCTGGAAAGGCCTGTGACCAACTGCGCAGTTGCAGATACAAAACAGCCTGCCTCAGCACCGCTTGAAGCTGGAAGTTGTCACCCGATGGAACTCCATTTATATATGGCAGAGAGGTTGTATGAACAATACAAAGCCATCTCAGAATATCTTGTGATGCACACTAGCTATGACAGTTCCAGGGCCTCCATGTCTATGACAACTGAACAGTGGTGCCTCATGGACTCTGTAATAACAATTTTTCAGCCTTTTGAACATGCCACACAGCTAGTGAGTGGTGAGTCTGCCTCCATTAGCCAATCAGTTCCACTGCTGTGGGTGTTGAGGCAGACATTAGTGAATGTACATCATGGTCTTGATGTTGCTGGTGGTAGCAGTGTGTTGCTGCAACACATGCTGACAGTATTCGACCAGAATCGTCATGTTGTAAGAATTAAGCATAGTGACAACATTGCCATAGCAGCAATGCTGTACCCATGATACAAACGTGGAATTGCATCAGTACTGGAGGGAGGGCCTGAACAAGTAAAAAGTATCAGTGGTCAACTGGTACGCTTGGTTCATGGGGCAAAGAAGTCATGTGCCAAGGTCAGCAAACCTCAGCAGCATAATCCAGCTGGAGGTGTACCTGTAGGACTATCAAGCATATCCTGCAAGGGGAAGAGGACAGCAGTTCCAGGTGGTCTGTCATCCAAAGTGGCTGGCATCAACCCGCTTTCGGAGGCTTTGTCTCAAGTGGGTATTTGTGAAATAAATGATTTGGAAGAACAGAATGATGTATCAACTACTGGACTTAGTGCAGCTCAGAGAATGGTTGAGTCATACTTGTCTGAAAACAGACATCTGACAATAACTGAAGATCCTCTTTTGTAGTGGAGTGGAAAGGTCAGTGAATGGTCAGAGCTGACTGTAGTGGCACTGAATTATCTCACATGCCCACCCTCCAGTGTAAGTGTTGACAGGGTAGTCAGCTTAGCAGGTGCAATAATCAGGGATCATTGGACAAGCCTGTCTCCTGCAAATGTTAGTTTGCTAACATTCATTAAAATGAATGAGAGTCACATACCAGCACAGACCGCAACCTTGGTATTCATACACTGGCTTAGTCATGGTGGTTTTGGTGATGTGGAAATGGACCATCCTGGTGGCACTGGCAGTGGCTGCCTGAAACGGACCACCACTGACGTAGATGATGACACAAAGGAGAAAGAATTTCCCAGTGGTCAGACTTCAGATGACTGTGAGGGCAGCTTTCTTTATGAGGATGATGATGTGATTAATGTTGGCAGGTTTTAACTGAAGTTGTTATAAGGTGGTGTGCCCCCTGCCGGACCACCACAACCAGGACTGATGTTAGTCACTGCCACCACTGAGAATGAGTCTGTCCGCCCCCAGACCACCACCACGGGACTGATATTAGCCACTGCCACCACTAAGCATGAGTCTGTCTGCCCTCCTGGATTACCACCACTACCACCGGGACTGTTGTTAGCCACTGCCACCACTGAGCATGAATCTGTCTGCCCCCCAGACCACCACCACTGGGACTGATGTTAGCCACTGCTACCACTGAGCATGAGTCTGTCCTCCCCCCAGACCACCACCACTGGGGCTGATGTTAGCCACTGCCACCACTGAGCATGAGTCTGTCTGCCCCACTGGACCACCACCACCGGGACTGATGGTAGCCACTGCCACCAGTGAGCATGAGTCTGTCTGGACCACCACATCCATCAGCCACAGACACAAAGCTTCTTAATATTTAAACCATAAAGTAAGTATGTGTACTCATGTTTGTTATGCTGTTTCACTTCCTTTAGTTGTATGTTTTGTTTTCTGTAGCTTTTTAGAGCTGCAACATTCAAACACATACGAAACACTTATTATTTTTTTTTTACAGGTTAACAAAAAAAGTCTCCATCGCTAAAACTCAGTGGGAATGGTACTGCAGCTGTATTGTGCAGAGAGAAACCTATGGAATATCCATGTGAAATCCATTCTGGTAAGTATGAAGATTTTATTTCATCCATTTCATTGTTTTGGAAAGAGTGCAGCAAAATCGACTGACTATGATTTATAAACTAAATGACGTGTACATCACCAAAACTATTTCTGTAAGATATCATTCATGCACTGTATTCTGAACTTGTAGCTGTGCAGCCCTGACCATGACAGTGTTGAAAAAGTTGCACACAGGTTGTGTTACATGACAAGATGTGGGTTTGAAATGTAACTTGACTTGAGATTGAGAACAAGGGAGGACAAACTACAATAAAGTTCTAAGAAGTCATTCATTTCTTTTTTTAGGAAACTTCCAGATGCTTTGTTGTTCTGTTAAAGTGGACTTATCCAAAACAGTTCTTCAACATAAGGCACCCCCCTCCCCGGGCTTGGGCACACATGCAACATACAGAAGCCGTTTCATTAGATGACCATGACCATCATTAACAACTGGACTGCAGAAGGATGCAGATGAAATCTGTGAAGAAGTAACAAAATAAGAAACCATTACAGACAAATCTGCAAATATGCTTCCTCCCCTCCCCACCCAAAAGAAATACTCACCTTCATGTGCTTGAGAGTTTTCCATTTCCATTTTCAATGCAAAACATTCTTATTGAGCACTGGAATGTGCACACCAAAAGATTCTATGACCTGTGATACAGAACAATACCTGAGTACCTGTCCATGTCAACTCCCTCCTCACCTACAAAATACGTAAACATATATCTATATATCAACTCACCAAGGCTACTATTAGTGTACAAACAAAGGGCACCCTTCCATCCAGTTGAGATGATCACATTGCATTTGCTCGAATCGCCTCCAGAACACATTGGACCAGCAACAGTACACTCACGGTCATCATTTTATTCTGGGGACTTTGTGTGTGCTGAAACACTCTCATTTCACTGTGTTACCACTTGTCAATTTCTGCACACAAGGAGGATGCATTTGGGCATGCAGAAATAATCTGGGTACTCTGTGCCACCACTGTGTGCATGACTGAGTGTACCATTAATTCTGGGGGACTTTGTATGTGCTGAAACACTCCCATTTCACTGTGTTACCACTTGTCAATTTTCTGGACCTAAGGCAGATGCATTTTGGGCATGCAGAAAAAATCTGGGACTCTGTGCCACCACTGAGCACATGACTGAGTGTGCCATTAATTCTGGGGGGCTTTGTATGTGCTGAAACACTCTCATTTCACTGTGTTACCACTTGTCAATTTTCTGCACACAAGGAGGATGCATTTTGGGCATGCAGAAAAAATCTGGGGACTCTGTGCCACCACTGCACGCATGACTGAGTGCGCCATTAATTCTGGGGATGCATTTTGTGTGTTGTGTGATTGTGAGCTCATGATGTCATACTGACATTATCAATTAAAGCAGCATTGCAAGAATGTCATGACAATTTTGAACTGTACTTTTTTATGCTACTTTACATTACCACAGCCACTAGTTACCTCCGAGTCGTGACTTGAATGATATACTTCTTTTCACAATTTCTGTCTGCTTTACTTAGCTGACTACTTTTTTCATGTATGAAAAAAAAATGAGCATACCTTTCAATATTGTTCGGACCAGGTTTATATTTATTTGCAGCTGCTTTTCAATAAATATTGTTCTGTGATGTCATAAAACACTTCCTGCTGCATAACTGTTAATTTACAACAGAAGTGATATATAACAACTAACTGATGTGATGGAGAAAAGCAGAGGAAAACAATGACAAAGACCTGGTCAGCACCAATTTAAAAGGAATGCTCCTTTCATTTTTTCACACACGAAAAAAAAGTAGTACAACAGACTCAACTACTGGAAATTCTCATATCATTCCAGTCAAGATGTAAGTAAAGGAAGTTGTAACATAGCATTAAAAAATATAGGTCAGAGTTCTCAACAGATTGTTGTGCTGCTGCTTTACAGAGATTCACCACATTACATAGTTATGGTGATGCACATAACCTAATATGTGGGCGCCTTACTTCCAAGGGAATCTTTCTTGCTCCACATAGTACAATACACTTCTGTGAAAATCCCATAATTTCATTACAGTGTGTCACGTGATGGAGAATTCCCATTCAGAAAAGCTGCCCATATTCTGTCCCACTTTCTCAGCATCATTAGGATGTGATGCCAGAAGCGCTAAGTGCATGTTCCACTATAGTGAATGTCCAGCAGCTATCCCAATGTTCCGTTATGTCATAAGGTTTACTTTGTGGTGAAATGTGGAACGTTTCCACTAACAAGGCTTTTCTTACTGGAAACGTGCCCACACGTTTCACCACAAACTGACCATTATAACATAAAGAAACATTCAGAAAGCTGCCGGACAATCGGACATTCACTATAATGGAGTATGCGCCCGTGGTCTCCCTGGCATCACGTCCTAACATTGCTGAGAAAGGGGGGCAGAATGTGGGCAGCTTTTCTGAACAGTAATTCCTCCATCACGTGACACACTGTAATAAAATTACAGGTGGTTTTCACAGAAATGTATTGCACTATGTAGAGCAAGAAAGATTCCCCTGGTAGTAAGGCCCCCATATATCGGGTGCAATGCTGTAATTTGGTGAATCTCTTTCATGTCTATTTCACCAGAAAAATAGTTATAGAGCCTCAGTAATGTTTGCTTTGTGTCGGGACTCATGAATCAGATTTTAAGTATTTCACAAACAGCATGAAGAGTGAGCAATGCGAGTATGTTGTGCTAAACTGCATGTGTGCTGTCACTGTTCTTTCCTGTGTGTGCATACATTGTACAGCTTCATGCAAACATATATATGGTAAGACTTTTTGAATTATCAAGAATAAAGATTACAAAGAATACCTGATGTATATTTTATTGGAACCATCAACGTCAGCGGACTAAGTGATATATTTTTTCAGCGGTATCGGGTCACTGTGCACCTCAGTCACTCACAGTCCACACATGACTTTGCGGAGATCATAGCACAAAAAACAAATGCTCTCCTAAAAGTTATGTGTGCAGTATAGTATATAATGGGACTAAGGTGCACTCTGGCCAGACACCTCTTAAAAAGTATTATATCACTTAGTCCACTGATGATGATGGTGACAATAAAATATACCGTATTCTGCTCACTATTCTTTATAGCATAATCACTGCCTGCAAAAAGTCAGCAACAGCAATATGTGTTTGCAACATGCTGCACAAAGTCTGTCATCACACACACACACACACACACACACACACACACACACACATATACACACACGCACATACACACAACAATACTGACTGCACACATACAGTTTTACACATCATACTTGCACTGCTCACAACAGCTTGTCCACCATCACTCCAAAACAAAAAGTAAACATTACTGAGACACTGCAACTACAGAAGGGAAAATGTGTATTATTAAACAACAAAAAAAAAAACATACAAAAACAGTACAGCACAGTAGTGGGGTGGGGTGGGGTCCAGAAAACAATCCCTTAATGTGGCCGTGGGGAGCCGTGGTGGTCCATCAGCAGCTGCAGCATTGTGAGTATTTGCTGATGCTGTTTTGGATTGTATCGACCTGCTGCTGCACAGCACCTACCCACTCATTCTTCTCCTCCAGAGCTGCCCAAATCAGGGCAATGTCAGCCTCTGTTGCAGGGACTGTGCCGGGTTCCACTGCAGGTGGAAACCCAGGTAGTAGTGGTGGTGGTGGAGAGGGTGGTGCTGGTGGCTGTGGTGGTGGTGGCGGTGGTGGTGGTAGTGGTGCAGCTGCTGCTGGCCCTCCTCCTACTGCAGCGGTGAGGCTAGCTTCAACCCCAGCAGCACCCTCGGCCACTGCCACAGAAGGGCCAGCAGGTGGATGCTGGGCTCCTTCCATGGCAGCCTGCCACTCTGCCTTGTGGTGGTTCAACATGTGGATGCGCTGGCCACCAGTCCCCAAATGTGTCTCCCGAGGGCCACGGTGCACCAGCACACCCCACAGATGGCACACCATGACTGTGCTGTCTCTCCCCACAGAGTTAAAAAACTCCCACACTGGGGAGCTGTGGGGGGACCAGATACAGTCCTAACACCATCTATGTTTTCCTGGGGCACCTCCTGTGGCTGTGGAGGTGGTGGAGTGGGTGCTGCTGGAGTCCCTACAGCTGCTACCGGTGGTGGTGGTAGTGGTGGAGTAGGTGGATGTGCAGCAGCCACCGGTGGCACAGAAGCTGCTGCTGTTGCTTCCACAGGGGGGGAAGCAACACCCAATAGTCAGGAGCAGTTCAGCAACACACGACCACCCCCTTGTGCGCATTCCCTCCTCTGACCGCTCCTATGGGCTAGCGACTCTCCTTCTGCAAGGTCTATCCTTCCCACGCAAGTCCCGACCTGATTATAAACAAGTCCAACCACAGTCGTCGATGCCTAGCCTTCACCCGGCAGCGCACTCACTCTCACACTCCCAGACACACACACACTGACATACACAGTCACACACAGTCACACACACACACAAAACAAAACTTATAAAAAATTCACTACCAAAAAAAATTCACAAACACAATACAAAAACTAAACAAAGATATAGCTTTTAAAAAAGATGTTGTTTTCAGGCACAAAGGCAATATAGCACTTTCTGACAGTGACACAAAACTGCTCTCCTCTCCAAAAAGCCTTCTCCTTCTACGACTACAAAGGAGAAAATGAAACTGCTTCTCTGACTCACTTCCTTCCTCCCTGGCTAAAGCATGTGACTTACAGTACTGTAAGCCATGTGATGTGAGGGGGGCTGCCTATTTACTTGTCACTTCACCTTACTTCGCGTTCAGGCATAATGGCAATGCGAAGTAATAATGAGAATGTAGAAGTAGAAGCACTTTGCAGTGCCCACTTCACGTTTTGCTCCACCAATGCAAAGTGGCCACTTCGCGTTCACTTCGCCAGAGGATTTAAAATTCACTGCATCTCTACTGTCAAAGACAGAGAGCAAATCTGCTGTAGGGCCATACATAGCAGCATGGTAGCACTCACAGGCCCAGTCCCATGGAATAGAAGCCACCCCTGATTACCACATGCTAGAAGCAGGTTGTAATGAGGGTGCACAGACAAAAACTGTGGTCAGACAGAAGGAAAGGGAACAGACACCGGGGGGGACCACCAGACAAAAAGGAGCAACAGGTAGGGTTTAGGAGGATACCACCGGACTACCATGGATAGTGGTGATTGAAGGTTGCGGATGGAGGTCCACTGGACTAATGGGGACCTGCAGCAGTCAATGCAGGGGGACTGGATCACTGGGGCACTGGGGAAGGGTTGGGGGCATGTGGGGCTAGGAGGCCAGTTTGCCCAGTTCTACTACTGTGGCACAGCACTGGTCATCGCAACATGCACCAAGTGAATGCCAGAATACATTGCCATGCCTACCATGACATGATCTGTGGCACATGCTGGGGTTTGTTTCAGACCGATGATCTGTATTGCACCTCTGCCCCACTGCAATATGTACTCAGGTTGATGTATGGGGTTTTGGGTGTGGTGTTTTGCACAACTCCTATAAGAAGCTGAGATCAGGCCTCTGATTTCTAAAGCAGCTTCTTGAATTGAGGGCCCCTCAGCCCATTAGTGCAGCATCAGCATTACCTCTCATAATTCTGGTGACCCAGGTTCAGGACAGACCTAAGGAATTAGAGGGCCACCCTGGGGCCTGGGGGATGAGGGTTACATATCCTACCACATACTCTCTTTCTCAAGGGTGGGAAGTCATCTGGTTCCCATTGTTTTACCACTACCTGGTGATCCATAGGTGGTGAATCAGCTTGTAGCCTGCAGTGATTGAGAGAAGAACATCAGTTGGCTCTGTGTACCATCATCTAGTTGTGTGTGTGCACCTGGAGTTATTTGTGCTGAGATCCAGTATCCTGGGATGGAGTAAACTGGAAGAAAGTACTCTGCTCTTGTCAGGAGGGCACCCAGTGCACACAGGTCCTACACAGCATCCTGTCACCCCCCCAACTCACTTGGCGCTGCAGGGGATGAGGATTTCCTCTGGCCCAACCATGGCATGCATCTTGTGGAGCTGGAATGGATGCTGGAGGCAGGGGAGTCATGGCTGCCTGGTCACAGAGGATAGATGGGAGACCAGCCTAGGTAAGGTAGGTAGGAAAAGTTGCAGGATAAAAAAAGAGGGAAATTGGGGGGTGGGGCCCACATGCACAGTTAATGGTGATGCAAATTTGTGGTGCAAAGAAGCATCACTTTGTACCACTACTGAAAACTGCTATACACAGACCCTGCCATCTGGAATTGAGTCTTCTCTTGTGGCAGTCAGAATGCCTGTGTGGCGCCAAATGTTAGTGAGTGCAAACTGTTCACTAACATGCTGGTTTGCACCTGACACAGAGGTCTTGGCATGGTGTAGCATCAGTCACATGGAACTGTGTCATGGCCAGAGTTAATGGTTAGGGGTGCAGTCACTTCACTTTTCCTCCACCTGGCTGATTAGTATCTTTCAGCCCAGTGGCTAGGTGGGAGGCATGAACAGTTTCATTTTTGGTCCTTGCTGGTCATTTCTGGTGTCTAGTGATTTCTCCCTCCCTAGTGTGGTTCCCCCATCACTAATAAATCTGCTCTGGTCTCATAAAGATCTTTGTCCTTCACTTGCTCCTGCACTGTGGGTCACAGCATTGTGGCACCAAGTGCCAGCCTGCAGTAGTTCTACAGAGAGAAGGTGTTGCAAAACTCTGCAAAAGACTTTGCATGATTTGCCGTGCTTTGTGCACTGCCTGCAGTCCATTTGCATGGTGAACTTGACCTCTTTCCCCATGCAGTCAGCAATGCTATGAGCTGACATGCAAGAAAAATATGCAACCCCACTGTGCATCACATTTTTGCATAGCAGAGTGGGCAACAAGTTAAGGAACTGGCTCCAAGTGACCATTGTAACCACTTAATGATAGTGTTTAACATTGGTGTGTAGGCCCCAGGTTTTCTGGTTTATCTTGTTGGGGCAGAACCAAAAATTTCTAAGAACAATAATTGCTACAGTACAGTAAGTTCCTGAGATTTCCAAAATGTCTGTTGTGCACATACAGTAAGTACTATATCCTTGAACACTAGTTGCACTGTGAGTCTTTTTATGTGAAAATCAGCACTAACTGCATTTAATATTGGCACAGTTTCCTGACTTGTTATTTAACTTAGACAACCCAATTGCTATCTGCTAGTCAAACAAACAATTTATCATTAGACGTACTGACTTTAATGGACCATTTTTTAATTGTTTTTTGTGAGGAGGTAATTGTTTTATGTTGGCTTGCCAATGGCTAGTAAACAGATTGCAGTCTGTCCAAGCTCTGTGAGGGTTTTCAGGGGCTTGGCCATCCTCCACCTGTCACAGATTTAGAATGCCCAATCTCTACCTCAGTTCTGCCCACTTTCTGTCTTCCGGCTGCTTTTGGCTTTGAAGTACTACTTGGGTAATCAGAAGGCTGGAAAATGTAAGCTGAAGTAGCTTATCTTGTGCAGCTTGTAGTTTCTATTAGCAACATTCCTTGTGCACTTTGTTCCAGATATCTGGTGCTGTACAGTGCTTTGTTTCTCTGTGTCATGAGAATGACAGAGATTTTGCACAATAGCCACAACTTGCTTCTGTCTGTGGCCACAATGTCATTTACTTGGCAGCATTTGTTCTGTCTCCTGCCCGCCCCCATACTGGCAGCATCAGTTCCATGATATTGCCACTCAGCAGCATTTGTTCTGTTCTCTCATCCAACACCATCAGTGGAACAGGGATAAAGCACTTTCCTTTCTTTGCTGTGCCCCTTAGAGGGGGGCATGGCAGTTCAAATCCCTTCCCCTGAGTCACCTGACACCAGAAGCAAATGACAGCCACATTGGGATAAAGGACGACTACATGCTCAGCCAGCAACCCCACCTCCACTGCCACATTCAGACAATGGGTTGCTCAATCTTTAGTGCCAACAAACAACTCCTCAATCTGTGACACTGGGGTGCCCAATCCCAGTGCCGACAAACACATATACATACACAGTCCAACGCTGGGGTGCCCAACACCCAGTGCCACCAAACAATGCAATCCCAGCCCCACCACAGTATGTGACGCCAGGGTTCCCAACTCCCAGTGCCACTAAACAATGCAATCCCAGCCCCACCACAGTATGTGACACCAGGGTCCCCAACTCCCAGTGCCACCAAACAACATAGTGATGCTGGGGTGCCCAATCTCTGGTGTTGGGTCCCTAAAAAAATGAAAACCATCCATCACCATTTCTTTGTTTTTCTATTTTTATAACCTGAAATCAGTATCTACTGAGTGATCTATCCCCTCCCCATTATCCCTTCCTCCCTACTCCTCAACATCACCCCTCAACCAAATCCCCCCTCTGCATGCAATTTTCCCTTTCACTCTGTTTTTCTTCCAATTGAAGCTTCATACAGTTTTCAGGGAGACTAATTCCTCTGGCAACTCATTACACTTTATCACTACCCTTTCAGTGAAAAACGTCCTCCTCATTTCTCTCTTCAAGTGCCCCCCCAACTAGTTTGAGGCAATGCCTTCTAGTGGTTTTTTTCTCATTAAGGTTGCATTATCTCTCAGAGTTCACTTTGCTGAAACCATTAAGGTATTTAATAAGAATGTGCAAATACATAAAGTGTGTATTCATCAAATATTCAATAAATACACCTAGGATATTCAACATGATTTGGGTGTTCAACAATGCTGGTAATTTATCATAATGTAGTTCATTTATTAAAAATGCTGTAGACATGAAAAACAACATACCCCAAAATAGAGACAAATACATTTTCTGCTGAGCATGGGTAGAGGGTAATACTACAGTATGTTGTGGAAATACACTATATTGATGCAGAGTCAGACAGCATAAGGGAAGTTTAGAAGAAATCACCAGTTAGTTTTGTGTGCTGTCCTGCCAGTACATATTTATGTCCTCGATTAGTGTTTACAAGTAAAAAAAAAATTATATTATCTAACTGCATTCTGGTATTAAAACCTCAGTTTGAGGTCTTGGAGCATGCAACTCCCATGAGATGGCTGTTAGCAGCCTTGCTAATGGAAGTTTCTGAGCACTTTTTATGCTCACTGTGTGCTCACGTGCAGTGAACATTTTGTTAGGAGAGTGGCTTTTGAGGGGTGTGATACTGTCGGTCCAGTGCAGAGTGGTCTGCAAGGGGCTCATCAGTGTCACACCAGTCATCAACCAGGCTGATCATGACACTGTTCTGGCATGCTGAGTGGAAACATTGTGTATTTCAAAGGAAAGAGCCAGCCCAATCATAGGTCAGCTTTTTCCTTTGATCTATGCGACTCAGCAAGCACAGCTGATCTGTCATGATCAGCCTGCTGAGGTTGAATTGCACCCTGTAACAAAGAAAACTATCCATCGATGAATGTCGCTGTTGCCACCCTTATTGGTCCCCCACCCAACCTTCCCACTCAGCACCCACCACCCCACTCCACAAACATAACAATGACACTGGGGGTGTCCAATTCCCAGTGTCACCACTGAAATAAAGAAAACTGTCCCTTATAGTTTATTTTTTTTAAATACTCCCTGTAAAAAAGAAAACCGTCCATCAATGTCTGATGCAGCCCTGCTGTATCTGCCCCCCCAAGCCCAAACCATGTTAATCTTTGGGCGGGGGGATGCCCAATCCCCCATGCTGGCTTCTACCCCAACCCTGACCAATATAACACTAACACTGTGTATGCCAATCCCCCAGTGTTGCAACATTATTCTTCTAGCACAGTGGTGCCCAATCCCCCCATGCTGGCTCCTACTCCCCACCCTGCCCAATATAACACTTACACTGGGAGTGCCCAATCACCAAGTGTCATGACCTAAAATAAAACTATCTCACATAGGTTTTAAAAAAACTGCAAAGAAAGAAAACTGTCCATCAATGTCTGTTGCACCCTTTACTGTCCCCCCACCTGACCCTCGCACTCAGCACCTACCACTCCACCCCTCCAAGCCCTTAGTTACCCATGGGCGGGTTCAATGCCATAATCATCTCTGAACTGTAGGCACATATTCACTCTTCAAAGCTGGACTGTGAACTGAAGAAATCAGGTATGCTGTTCAATGTATTTCAATGGGGTTTTTAACTTAGTAGTATAGCTTGGCCATTTTTGAATATTTTTGCCCCAAATTTTAAACATGCATTTCATTAGGATCCCACCTCATGAAAAATGGCAATGAGATGAGGCAAATCTGTCCTGAATTGTAATTTCACAGTTGCTGTGTAAAATCACCTTTCAGGCAGGAGCTGAACATTTTCTCCACCCTTGTTCATGAGGCAGGATTATAAGAACTCTGTAGTGAAAATGTTGGGTAAAATATTAAAAACAACAACATTATGAGCCTACATTGAAATTTACTAATGCAGGCTTGTAACTTTAGTAATTTTCAATATTTTAACCCCAAATTTTTCAGTAAAGCCATTTCTTCACAGCACCTCATGAATGTGACAGCTGTCATTTTTCAATCCTGGCCAAAATGTGTTTTTGCACTTGTGCTTCAAAATCACCTTTTGGGCAAGATTTGAAAATGTTCTCCACCAGCCAGCCCGGGGGCTCAGAGGGGTAAGGCACTGGATGCTTTACCTCATGCCAGGCCAGTGACCCGGGTACGGGAACAAGCCAGGGTTAGTAGGGAGCAGGCTGGGGGGGAAGGAGCAGGATTGGGCAGCTGTGATGGCAGCTCTCCTCTCCCGAGGAGGATCTTTGTCACCTGCCTTAGTTCCACTTACCCTCAGGTGGAGGTCTGACGGGCAGTGTAGGTGGATGGGGTGGCAAGCAGCAGGAGGGTGCCTTGAGCTTCAGGGGTGCATGCCTTTACATGCATGTGAGTATGATTGGGCATGGGGAAGGGCAAAAACAGGGGAAAAAGCCAAGGCATAAAATATAAATTGAAAAGAAATGTTCTCTGCCCTTGTTCATGAGGTGGGCTCATAAGAAAGGTATGTGGAGTCATAAGAATGCTACATTGTAAATCTGAGGTAAAAATATGAGAAAACAACAACATTCTCAGTCTACATTGCAATTTTTCAATGCACGTTTGTAACCACGGTAATTTTCAATATTTTGACTCAACATTTTCAGCATAGACATTTTTGACACCACCTCATGAATGTGACAGTTGCCTTTTCTCAAATCCTACCCAAAATGTGTGTTAACATTTGTGGCACAATGTGTAGTTTTTGCCATTATTTTATAAATGTCACCTGTCATGCTCAGAAGGAGTGATCATAAAAAATATGCAGAAAATTTGAGGTAAAAATATATGAAAAAAATGTAGTAGCCATGTTAGTCCAGTCAACAATGTAGAGAAAAAAAACAAATATGTTGCAGGTGATACCTTTTATTGGACTAACAAAATTATTTCTAACACTAGCTTTCAAGAGATAAAACCCTCTTTCTCAGGTCAGAGTGGAAACAGCTGAGCAGAATGACAGCTATAAAGGTTGGATGTGCATTCAAAACATGGACTAGCAGTTTACAGATCAAAGCATTGTAGTCAATTTGCACCCCTTACACACAGGAAGACTAATTCTCACTGGAGTGTGTCTGTTGGAGAGATCAACTTGTAAGATCAAAGGGCTGCTTAATTTTACTCTGACTCTGGACCATCAATTAACATTTCTAAAAGTCAAGATGAAAAAATACATACCATTGTGTTAAGAAGGTACCCGTTAAAGAGCCAAAGGGTGCTGATGTGAGGGTTTAAAAGAAACTCTGTAGCATTGCTTTAAGCATAATCACTGGTAGTATATTAAAAACCCAACATCTTTATTAAGTCATTTTTCTTTAATGTCAAAATATTGTATCATTATTATTTCATATGTTTGCCATTCTTGGCTGTTTTTGAAGTTACCTTTTAACACTCTGACAGTAAAATCACTGGTGGAGTGACCTGGTCTTGAAAAATGTTCCCCTACTGGCGTATTTTCATTTTTATGGGTAACTGTGAATCTGTGGTGAATCATTCTTGTTTTGAGTTCCTGTCCAGTTTCGCCAGTATAGCAGCCTTCCTCACATTTTCTACATTGTGTCACGTACACTATGGGCCCGATTCTAGTACACTGACGCCTGGTGTAACAGCAGTTGCGCCAAGTAGAATGGTGCATGTAGCAACTCACGCCAGCAGTTGCGATATGCATGATTCTACAATGTGACCTGCGACATGGTGCAGGCCACTTGGCGCTGAACAGCAGTTACACTGGTAGTTGCACCATAAACCCCTGCAACATGGCGCTAGTGGGTTTATGTCAGAAGTTGCACCCCATTCCAGAAGGGCAGCATCAAAGCTCCCAAGGTTGGGATTCTATAAGAACCCCTGGAGGAGAACCGCAACATAAGTTATACCAGCATTTAGCTGGTGTAACTTACTGATGCTCCTGGGGGTCCTGTAGACCCACCTGCAGCCCAGTGGGCATAACACAGTTGCCCAGCCCCCATGCCCAGCATACTCTGAGGTGCCCCCACCACCAATGTGTCCATTATGTTCCCCTCAGGGCTGCCCCCACCAACTGCCCCCGATGTTAACTGTAAGAGCCTACAAGGCTGCCCACACCCCTGCCCCCATCCCACAATACTTCCCCACAGGGCTGGCCACGCCATCTGCCCCTGAACTCCTATTGCCAAATGCCCCACAGGGTGGCGCTGTCATCCCACCACCTGTGCCCCAACCTCGAGTCACAGCCGCAAATGCGGCTTTTGTGTGCATGCATATGTTGGATTTACAATCAGCTGTATAATAACAGGAGTGACAGTAACATAGTGAACATATGTACAACTGACATATGAGATTATGATATCAATACATATGACCCCATGCCCCAACCCTGAGTCACAGCCACAAATGCAGCAATTAACCTGCCCTGGTAGCCTAGTGGTCCCCCACCCAGCCATACCAGCCCACCCAGCACCCCCCACCTATCCCCAGCTGGTGACTGGCACAGCCCACCTCTCACCTCCACAGCCAGCTACTGACTGAGTTCAGTAGGAGAGCATACTGAAAAGACATGCTCAGAAATTAATTTTCAGTATGCTCTCCTACTGACCTCAGTTGGAGGCTGGCCATGGAGGTGAGAGGTGGGCTGTGCCAGTTGCTGGCTTGGGACAGGTGGGGGGGTGCTGGGTGGGCTGGCATGGCTGGGTGAGGGGCCACTAGGATACCAGGGCAGGTTAACTGCTGCATTTGCGGCCGGTGACTTTGGGGTCTGGATACGGGGGGGGTTGATTGCGCTGCCCTGTGGGGCTTTTTGGAACAATGGAGTCAGGGGACAGGGAGTGTGAGCAGCCCTGTGGGGCACTATTTGGACACTCTGGGGACTAGGGATCTGGACAGCCCTGCAGGGCTCTAGTTGGACACTTCAGGGGACAGGTGGTGTGGGCAGCTCTGCAGGGCACTATTTGGACACTTCAGGGGGCTGGGGGTGTGGGCAGCCCTGTGGGGCTCTATTTGGACACTTTGGAGGACAGGGGGTGTGGGAAACCCTGTGGGGTGGCGATTTTGGCTTGCTGGGCAGGGGGATGCACGTGTGCCCTGTGTTTTGCGGCTTGCAACATGCTCGCCAGGTGCAGCCACAGTTCGGTGTACCTGGCCGCATATCACAAGTCACAGGTTAGCTGCGGAGATCCTGTCCCTTCTAGAATAGGGCACAGGGTCAAAGTCACAGTTGTGGGTGGCGCAAGTTGCGTTTGCGGACTTGCACCACCCTTCTAGAATCGGGCCCCATGTTGCTAGAAGAACAGGTATACGAGTTCTGGATTGTAAATGTTTTTACATTATGACTGACACATGTCTCAGGAGAGAGATATGTGTACATAGTTTGCAGTGAAGTGCTTTGCATGGTTTTGTACCTTTGTTACCTAGTTGGGTCTCAGAGGGAAGTTTGCTTTGCAGCCGTCCCTGCTTCAGGTTTGGTGGTTGGTGGAAGGCAAGCAATGATGGAGTGGGAAATATATTTTTTAGAGTCTCATCTTCAGACAGTAGTGGCTATAGATCTTTAATTATTTCCTGTAGTTTTTCCAGTTCTGGGTTGTAGGTTACTACCAGAGGTGTGTGATCATATGTTCTCTGTGGCTTGTACCATAGTAGTTCTTCCCTAGGCCTATGGTGTGCAGAATGGATATTCCTGTCAATGGTGTTGATTTTATATCCATTCTGTCTGAAAGCTTTTTTTAGTGTAATTAGATGTATGTCGCTGTCGTCTTGGTTTGAGCAAAGCGGTGGTACCGGATGACCTGGTGGCGTATAATAGATGTTTTGGTATGAGAGGGATGGTAGCTCAAGCTGTGCAGGTAATTACATCTGTCTGTAGGTTTTCTGTACACAGATGTTTGCAGTGTTCCATTTTTTAGTGTGACTGTGGTATCCAGGAAATGCACACACTTAGAGTAATTTATGTGTAATTTAATGGAAGGATGGAAGTTATTTAAACTGTCAAAAAGCATTTTAAGTTTTCCTCTCCTGCTGTCCATATGATAAAGATATCATCAATATATCTATAGTATTTTAATGGCTTATGACGTTGCATGCTGAGGAATTTTTCTTCTAGATCTGCCATGAACAGACTGGCATACTGTGGTACCATCATGGTGCCCATAGCCATTCCCATATTTTGAAAGTAAATGTCAGTGTTGAAGTTGAAATAATTGTGTGTAGGGATGTATTCTATAAGTTTTGCTATCACATCTGGTGGATATTTGCTCTCTGTGGTGGCTTTTTGCAGGTATTCATAGCATGCCATTACACCATCTCTGTGAGGGAAAATGCTGTATAAGGATTCAACATCCATTGTGACCAAAACAGTGTCAGGTGGTAACTGGTCAATACCTGCAGTTTGTTTAGAAAGTCTGTAGTATCCTCTATGAAGCTGTTTGTGTTTTGCACCAGTGGTTTGAGTATACCTTCTATGAGTCCAGAAATCCCCTCAGTTTATGTGTCAGTTCCAGATATAATTGGTCTTCCGGGGTTTCCAGATTTGTGAATTTTTGGTAATCTGTAGAAGGTTCCTAGTGCTGGCCTTGTTGGTATCAGATTTTCCAGTTCCTTATGTGTATGTTTTGGAAATGTGCTGATTAGTTGTTTCAATTCTTTTATGAATTTCTTTGTGGGGTCTGAGCTCAGCTTCCTGTAGTAGGTGTTGTCCAAAGTTGTCTGTAGTCTTCCATGTAGTTGGTTGTATCCATGATCACAACTGCACCCCTTTATCAGCAGGTTTAATGGTGATGCTTTTATTGTTTTGCAGGCTGTCAATTGCTTTTCTTTCCAAAGGTGAGAGGTTGTATAGAATTTTCCTCCGTTTGCTGGAGATTTGTGATTATACTCTGTGTCTAAAACTGTCTATATAGTTGTCCAATTTAGGGTTACATCCACTCAGTGGAGTAAAGTGGGGGTGCTTCTTTTTGTGGTGATAACTTCTATCAGATGAGCCCTCTTGATCATGAAAGAATTCTCTCAGTTGTAACCTTCTAAAGAATTCCTCTAGGTCTGAATACAGTTGTATGTCATCAAGTTTTGAAAAGGAACAGAATGTCAGACCTTTAGAGAGAACTGACATTTCTGGTTGTGATAGCCAATGGCTGGAGAGGTCAATTATTCCATTGGACATGGTCAACCAATTGCCAGTCCTAGTGAGGTCTGATTCAGTGTTCGTTGTGGACCCATATCTGGGGTGTATATTCACTTCCATTTGGCAACTGGTGTGTGGCAAGGTAGGGTCCTATGTGTGCTGTATAGTTTTAATTTCAAGAGATTGAATGTCTAAGGTTCCCTGTGAGGCTGATTGTTGTGTTCACTATGAGCTGGGCTCCTCTTTATTCTGTGTTGTATTGAAAGCAGTCCACAGGAAGGTAAGGTCCTCAGTTTCTATGTCACTGTCATTGTGAGACATGAAACCATCATGCTCCTTCTGTAGGAGAATCTGTAGTTTCCTTTGTTTCCTTTTAATTGCAGCTTATTGTTCTCTGATGTAGAGGCACTGGAGTTCCTTTCCTAATTCTTCTGTTCTTCTATTTTGCTGTCGTAAGTTTTGAAGTATTAGGCTAAAAAAGAAAAAGCCAACTAAGTCATGATCAAATGAACTGTTCCAGCATTTATTCATAACTTTATTTTTTACAGATTTTGACCTCTAATGTTCAACATATCCCTTTTGTTACCCCATCACCAGAACATGGCAGGTGTTGTTTTCCAAATCCCTTCTAAAACTTGTTTCATATTTGCACAGTGAAATCACCTTTGGATGGGATTTTAAAATTCCACCTGCATTGATCATAATGGCAGGTCGTAAAAAGACTGTTGGACATTTAGGATCAAAATGTGGGAGCCCACTTAAAAGTAAATATTGCCTCTCAGCTGTCTTATCCTGGGTAATTACAATCTAACAATGTGTCAAAGCAGGACACCACTAAAAATGAGATATTGCATTTCATCTGCTCTATCTTGGGTAAATATATAGTAAAAATGTGTACAAGCAAGGCCTGTTACAACAGCAGTATCAGAGGCAAACATTCAGCATTGACAAATGCTTGTTTAAAATTAAGTTTTAATGCCGAAATGGCAAAAATGCAGTTAGAAAAAAGATATTGTTACACAGAAACGCTAATTGGGGGCATATGCACCAGTAGGAGAGGGCACAAAAACAACTGGTGTTTTCCTTTAACAGATTAGGCATTTTCTTAACATGTTCTGCCCTGTCTGAGAGGTGTACTGAAAATATGAAGAGAACTTCTGTTTTGGAGACCAGAAGGAATCACCAAAGCAAAGTGTTGCACAGAATGCAGAGGAAGCAATTAAAGACAAGCATTTGTCAATGCCGAATGTTTGCTTGCTGGCAATGTCATTGGTAGTGTAGAAGTTACAGAGCTGCATAATAGGAATGGCAGCGAAGTATTGAACTGAAGCCAACCCCACCACCACCCTGCAGAGAGTGACAGGCATTGGGGTGTGCCTTTGGGTCATCAGGCATAATGACCACGCCATTTCACCACACCCTACCCTGCAGACACTGACAAGTGTCACGGTGTGCCTTGGGGTCTTTGGCCCTTATGCGCACCCCATTCCATCAGGAAATATGGTGAGATGGGTGCAGTAAAGGAGAATGGGGTAACGTTTGGGCCCGAAGAGTCCGAGGCACACCTTGATGCCTCTCACTGGCTGCAGGGTGTGGGTGGGGGTGGAATGGTATGAGCATTACAGGCAAGAATCCCAAGTCACACCCCTGATGCCTGTCATTCTCTACAGAGTGGGGCTTTATGGTTGGAAACCCTAACGCCTCAGGCATTCGTTATATTTTCGATCTAAATTTTCAACATGTTTTTTGTGACCCCACCTCATGAACAGTGACAATATCAGTTTGTTAGCCAAAACTGCTTTTGCACAGTGACTACGGCATTTGGCACCACAGGTGCAAAACACATTCGAAAGGATGTGAAAATGACAGCGGTACTGTTCATGGGGAGGTGTAAAATGGCAATGTTGAAAATGTGTGTGAAAATCTTAAAAAACTGGTGAAGTCAATGAGGCGTATATAAACTGTGCAACGCACACCCGTAATGTAACTAGTTTGAGGATTTTTTTTACAGCAGATTATTAACACAGGCATTTTGGGACCTCCGATCATGAAGTGTCAGTGTAATTTTCTTTATCTGTCCCGAACAATGATTTCCCACAGCGACCACGCATTTCTGCGCTGAAAGTGTGAAAATACATTTTGGCCATGTTGTGGAAAATGACAGCCGTACTGTTCATAAGGAGGTGTGGAAAAATGCCACTGGTGAAAATCTGGACTAAAAATATTACAAATTCATGAACTTAAGAGTATGCGTGGAACTGCATAATGCTCACTCGTAACACAGTCATTTTATGGAGTTTTGTCACCAAATTTTCAACATAGCCATTTTAAGACCTCTGCTCATGACCAGTGTCACTGTGATTTTCTTAATCTGTCCCAAACATTGTTTTCGCACACCGACTGTACCATTGTGCGCTACATGTGCGGAAATAAATTTTGGGCGAGACGTGAAAAATGGTAGCTGTACTGCTCATAAGGAAGTGTGATAAAATGGCACTGTTGAAAATCTGGTGTGCAAATATTACAAATTCGCAAACTTGCCAGCATGCGTCGGAACTGCGTAACGTACGCTCCTAAAACAGTCATTTTTGGGAATTTTTTCACCAAATTTTCAACACAGCAATTTTAACACCTCTGCTCATGACCAATGTCACTGTGATTTTCTTAATGTGTCCCATACATTGATTTCGCACACTGACTGCGCCATTGTGCGCTACATGGGCGGAAACACGTTGTGGGCTAAATGTGGAAAATAACAGCTGTACCACTCATAAGGAGGTGTGGTAAAATGGCAATGTTGAAAATCTGGAGTGAAAATATTGAAAATTTGTGAACTTACGAGCATGCGTAGGAACTCTGCAACACATGCTCGTAAAACAGTCATTTTTAGGAATTTTTTCACCAAATTTTCAACATAGCCATTTTAAGACCTCTGCTCATAAACAGTGTCACTGTGCTTTTCTTAATGTGTCCTGTACATTAATTTTGCACACCGACTGCGCCATTGTGCGTTACATGGGCGGAAACATGTTTTGGGTGAGATGTGAAAAATGACAGCTGTACTGCTCATAAGAAGGTGTGGTAAAATGGCAATGTTGAAAATCTGGAGTGAAAATATTGAAAATTCGTGAACTTACGAGCGTGCGTAGGAACTGTGCAATGCACGCTCGTAAAACAGTAATTTTTTGGAATTTTTCCACCAAATTTTCAAAATAGGCTTCTTGAGAGCCTGCCTTATGAACAGTAGCAGTGTCGTCTCATTAATTGGTCCTGAAAGGTGATTTTGCACAGTGACTGTGAAATCACCCTTCGTGCCCGAATAACGCCATGACAGTGACAGCATTCATGAGAAGGGGTCCCAAAAACCCCATGTTGAAAATTTGGTGCAAAAATTCAAAAAAATGCCTGAGATATGCTGCAAAGTTGAAAAAACCCTATCTATTACATTATACAGCTTACCGGCATTTCCTCAGTTTGCGGTCGGCTTTGAAGAGTGCAGACGTGTTCCCAGTCCACCGAAGATCATCGTGCAAGACTCCAGAGGTAAGTATGTGGTGAGGGGAGTGTGTGGGGAGGCAGGGTGCGCAGTGGGTGGGTGCGGGTGGGGCAGGGAGACTCGAGGGACCGCTTTTAATTGACAGTTTTTTTTTTAATTATTAAGACTACGTGAGGACATTTGCCATGCTGGGGTGGGCTCCCAGCATGGCAGCTATAAGGCTGTTTGGGGGCTGGAGCCAGCGGGGATTGGGCACCCCCATCGGCATACTGGATGTGTGCCATGCTGGGGTGGGCTCCCAGTGTGGTACCAGGAAGCTTTTTTTTTGGGTGTGGGCGGAAGCCGACAGGCATTGGGCACCCCATCAGGCTATACTGTGTGTGCGTGGGGGAGCACGCCAGCACGCACACAGGTGTGTGTGTGATGTTGGGGGGGAGCTCTGCTCACTGAAGTGGAGCCTCCCTTTCAACTGTATTCCACTGCATTTTCAGCTGTCATAGACAGCTGGAGCAGTGATTGGCACACTGCGACCACGCCTGCAAACACACTGACTGAATTGGAAGAGGCTGACACACCTCTGGAAAACTTGGATGATGGCACTATGTTTCTTGCACATGCATGCAAGCAAACATAAAAATGTCCCCTCAACCTATGTTTTGTATATCTGTTAAGTTTATAGGCCTGAGCAATGAATCCCTCTCTTCCAACCCTATAGTTTCATCCTAATTTAAATATAAATGATGTTGCTTCAGTCTGTTTTGCCCTGGTGTGAAACCTGTTTGTCTCATTCCAAAGATCATGACCCTGCTCAAGCAAGGCATCATGGGAGTTGATGATACATACATGCACACACCAGCAGAAGTTATATGCTCATGTAGTTCTGTTACATATCTTGTATTCTCTAAAATATTTTTTTTGTAACTCAGATACAATCTAATCTACAGAAAATAGCAGAGCACTTACTATTCCTTGAAAAGTTTCATGTCCAGCATAAGACAAGAACATAGGGGCTGCCAAGGACAGCAACAGCACTGACTCATACCGTATAAGTACTGCAGGCTTTAGCACCAAAATGTCATAAAATTCTAGGATGCCTTATATGCTCCAGATCATGACCTTTGCAATGGAGTCAGGCAGGTTTTCACATCAGATTTAAAGGAAAACTACACCCTCGTATCATTTAAATTTTATTTGTTTCCATGCCAACAGACAACTCATTTCCAGTAGCTATTAGGGCTATATGTGTTACCTTTAGTTTGTTTTCACTGCTCATGGTAGCTCCTGTGACTGCCCTGGGTGTCTCCATTTCATGGTTGCTGAAATCTCATGGTCCATGAGAACTGCAATAGCATATGAGAACATGATATCAGATCAATCATTTCTATCATGTATCTCAATGCTGAAAGAAAAAATACTCTGCAAAATCTCTTTGGAAACACATAAAGTGAATGAAGTTTAAAGGAAAAAACCTGGCACTATAACTCAAATAGTTTGCAAAGCTCACTGAAGGTAAAAGTGGTATTTCATACCTTTTTCAGCTTGTTTCTTTGAAAGACTAATTAAGCAGACAGGCATATTAGAGAGTTTAAAAGTTGATTATGCATCATATTCTCATATGCTAATGCAGCTCTCTGGGACTGTGAGATTTCAACAACCACCAAACGGAGTCTCCCAGGACAGTTACAGGGCGAGAATGAAGTGTGAAAACAGACTAAGGCAGTTGCATGCATTTCTAACAGCTACATGAAAAGAGTTGTCTGTTGACATGGAAACTAATAAAATTTAGAAGATATGAGGTGTAGTTTTCCTTTAAATACCTTTACTTTTATATTTAAATCCTGAAGAAATTAGGAAGGTGCAATGTAAGCAATCATTGTTCATACCTACAAACTATACAGGTAAACAGAATGAAAGCCTAAGGGACCTTCCCTTTAAAGAGGGCACATGGCCAGTACTACATTGCAGAATTAGTATCGGCATACTCCCAATAAATCTCATATCAAAAATTAGGTTTCTAAAAGTTATGAGCTATTTTGTAACCCTGATTTCACTCACTTTTCAAAAAGTCAGTTTCAATTAAGAGCTACTGATGATGTCATGGCCAGAACTCACAGCCTAGTCCTCCCTGTCAGCAACATTATAAGACCAATTTCTTCAAAGTAAGAGACTGTAGCTTTAGCAGTTTATTAAAAAAACACAGGCACAGGGTTGGCTGCAGTGCTTGTGTTTCTATAATGTTCAGATATATGGTACTATACTTAAGAATGTGTCAGAGGTGATTTTGGAATGCACTGCTGCATCAAGATATATAATTCAAGCTGGTGGATGATTTTAAAATGTGTGTGTATGTGTGTGTGTGGGGGATGAAATCTCAGAATGTCTCAGGGATGCATTATGTCGAAATGTGGTGGGACACTCAAGCTCAGAATGCAACAGGGACACACATCAAGGAATTTGGTGGGGACTGGCAATTTCAGAATATCATGGGGATTCACTCTGTCGGAATGTGACAGAACAAACCATTTTATTCTAAAATTACTTGTCCCTGCCACATTCCAGAATAGTACACATCTGACACATTCCAAAATAATGCATTACCACCACATTCTAAAATTGTGCAGCACCACCTCATTCTGAAATTGTGTGTTTCTGCCACATTCTGAAATTGAGCATCACTGCCACATTTTAAAATTGAGCTCACCACCACATTCCAAAACTGTGCATCCCAGGTACTTTCTGAGGCTGTTTCACTACTGCATTCCACAGTTGCAGACTGGTGGCATTTTGAAATATCTCTGCAGTATAATAAAAATTGCAGACAACTTGTCACTCTAAAGCTATGTTTGGTGCTGCATTCCAACACCCCATCACATTCTTATACTGTACCTTGCATCTGCACATTATGGAAATGCATGATGTGACCCACACAGTGCCAGCTTTCCTTTTCAGATGTTTGCTACAACTGCATTTAATGTAACATGTGAGAAATAAGTCCTGTAAGGTAGTTTGTAGGAGGACTAGGCTGCAAGTTTTGGTTGTAACATCATCAGCAGCTTTTCATTGAAACTGGGTTTTTTGAACAGGCAGTGAATTTAGGGCTAAAAATGACTTGTAAGTTTTAAACAAAGTAATGTAGAAATCTCATTTCAAATAACATGAAGTCTTGCTGTATTCTGACTATTGCAGTTAGCCCCAGCACTCAAACTGCCCCGGAGAGTAGAGGGTTAATTTTCTATGCAAAGCATAGAACCTTGAGCTCGAGCTCGGTTCAAACCTCTGTCTGCTGCACTTTGAAGCGCAACTGTCAGATTCTTTACTCCGCCTAACTGGACAGCCGCTCCGGAGATTTCTCCTTTGCTCACAGTTCGTAAGTTGGTTAAAGTCCTCGGTTTTACCAATTATTTTTCGCAAGTTTCGGTTCAGATCTCTGTCTGTGGTACAGTAAGTACTAGGTAGTGAACTTGACAGAGTAAACTTGTGGAAACTGTAAAAATTTATTTTTTGAGTGGTTTGGCTAAACCGGCCGTTTAGTGATTTATATATTCTGTCTTTGTTTTTAAACTAAGAGTGTGGTTACTGGTCCTTATCAGTTTTAAAAAAACATTTTCTTGTGTTTTTTTCCAATACCTGTGGCACAGTTAGAAACCGATAAGGGTGTCTTGCCTGGTTGTTTGCCATAAAAAGGGTAAGTTTGTGGTTAGGATGGCTATGGCAGAGAAACCCAAAAGAAAAACCGGGCCCACTGGGTTTCAACACTGCAGTGTGTGTGGGGAGGTCTTTGCTAAGGTTGATCCCCACACCACCTGTGTTTATTGTCTGGGGTTTGACCACCTTGATTCAGACTGCCAAATCTGTAAAAATTTCTCTAAGTCTACCCTGGAAAAAAGATTAGGTAGGCTCAGGGATAAGGAGGCTATGAAGTCTGCTGACCTGGATGGCAGCCCGGTTCAGTTCTGACCAAACCTGAGGGAGTGCCCTCTGACCAGGGTGATACTTCTTCGGGCAAGAGGAGAGCCGATCCTGAGGGATCGGTTCCTACAAAAAGAAAAAAAGGAAAATCGGCTGGTTCAGATCCAGAGACCCATTTTCCGACTGCCGAAGAGACTGCCAATGTGATAAGGATTGAAGAATTGCTTCGTCCGGTTCCCACTGATCCGGCGGTTTCTGGCAGGTGCTCAGTTTAGTCAGTTCCTCCAGTTCAAGATTATGCCCCTGAAGATTTCTATGAACTGGATTTGGAGGAGGATGAAGATTATGATGATGACGATGATGGTGTGGGAGGTCTGGTTGAGCCCATTGAACCGGACATCTCCCCAGATAGGCCTTGTGGTGTTTCCCACCTAGGTTTTCTGAGTCCCTTCCACTACATGTTTTACAGGAAAGTGGCAGAAACCTCCAGCTCCCTGTGGAAGAAGCTGTAGAGGAACAAGAGGAACCTGATTATGTGGAGATGATGGACATCCCAGAGTCCATAAGACTGTCTATTCCTTCATAAGTATTTTGGGAAACAGACACAAAAGATTTTAAAACTCAAATTCTGTACCTCCTGTCAACAGAAGGATGGACAAAGGTACACCTTATCAGGTTCTGTACAGAGTACTTGTATCAGCAATGCGCCTTGTTGGGGTTGTGCAGGCTGCAGCATGTATAAGCTAATGTACCCTGGGCTACACCCCCAGATAAATATTCTAGGAAGCTGGATGCCATGGCAAAGAAACAGTACATGGCATCTGCTTGGGACTCAGGCAGGCTAATTATATGGCCTATGCAGCCAGGTACCAGAAGTCCAGGAGGGACACTGTACTGGCACTGGCTAAGCAGGCCTCCCCCAGCTAGCCTCGGAGCTGGAGGGGGTGGCTGCTGATGGGATTGAGGCATCTAAGGTACAGTTCCATGCTGCTGTGGACTCCAGTGATGTGTTCTCTAGAGTCATGGCTACATCTGTGGCTCTTCGGAAAATGGCTTGGTTCAGGTGTACTAGTCTCTCACAGGACACCCAGGCTAAGGCCATGGATATCCCTGTGGTGGGTAATTCTCTGTTTGGGGAGCAGACAGAGAATTACATGAAAAAGATGGATGAGTATAGGACCACCTATAGGAGTGCACAGGCCAAGGAAAGGCAAGCAACTCCTCAAATGCAGCAGGCTAGGGGCAGGGGCAGGTCTTTTCAAAGGCCTTTCTACCAAGCACTGGCCTCTTCTCCCTTTCCTTAGAGGGGGTTCTTCAGAGGGAGAGGCAGAAGGAGGATGAGCAGGGCTGCATCCATCCCTCAACCTAAGGCTCCTACAAAGCAGACGCCCTGATGTGTCAGCCCGGGTCGACTCTCCCATTCCTGTAGGAGGCAGCCAGATCCAATATAGAAAAAAGTGAGTTCTCCTTAGAGTGAGGGGATAGCTAGGGTTATTTAGTTGTTAGGCAGGGCTGGGCAAGTGAGCAAGAAACAGGAGGCAGCTGTTTTGTTTTGGAGTGTAGTAGACCCTTGTTCCCTACTTACTTACTTATGAGCTGGTTGTGAAGTTCAGTGCCTGTTCCTGTCCTGACTCCTGGATCTCTTTGTTGTTGCTGTCTGGTGGGGCTCCGTGCATGGACTGGTACTTGTTGGAAGGAGGTGCTCTTTATCATGAAGAGGCCATTCTGGCTGATCTTTCCTGGATCATGAAACTTGGACAGCTGTGTGGATACATCTGATTTGGCCCAACCGGTTTTACTGGAAAACACCTCACTAACATATTAACGCGAGGGCTGAGCGGACCGGATGGAGCAGTTTGCTCATTGGATTCCTTTACAGGAGGCACGATAGTAGAGGGTGTCTGCCGCGTGTTATTTCCTGGTGGAAGGCCAACTGCGACAGTGGCCTGTGTTGTAGTGACCTGGAACTTGTTACTCTTCACCAATCTTTGCATCATTTTACTGGCTCCTGAAAGAGTCATCACCCTTGTGGTCGACACCTCAATGGTGAACTATAGAAAAGACCATTACGGCACATTCGTGGTAATGGTCCTTTTCTGTGTTTCGCCTCCCCAATGTTCCGCCCCCTCCCTGGACCAACTCCATCCTGGAGTTGTAATCCTAGACTCTGGGGGGGTGTGGGGGGTGCAGCCCCCACAGAAAACAGCGATGTAAGAGGCAGCACAATACCTGCATCGGTATTGTGACGTCACTGTGGGAGAGGTCGGCATTCTCACCGACGAGATATCATGGTGCTTCCCCCAAATAATGCTGTTAACTAGAGGTCTCCCCCCCTCCTTGGATTATCATTAAAGGGGAGTGGGGCCTAGTTGGGATGGTGACTTTCCATCTTTGGTGCAGAACTGACTTTTTGACCCCCCTGGCTGGTGAGAGTGGCTGAGGGGTGATTCTCTGAATTGCTCTCACTTCAGCTTTTTCAACTTTTGATATCTTCACTATAACATTGCCCCAGGGTGGAGGTCATTGAGAGGGTCCTCCATTTATTCTGGGCAGTGAAGGAATTTTCTACTGTAAAACTGTATTTGACACAGATAAAAATCTCTTATTGATTGAAATTACTATAATGGGATCGATGGCCTTGCTCTCTTGAATTGAATTATCTGCTCTCTGTTGGTTCCTGTTTTTACTGGGAGGTTGGGAGGGGTTGGTGTGGGGGTTTGGGGTTTAGGGTTTTAAATGGTAATTGTGTGATTGATGATGTGAGTGGTTAGGGTTTGTTTTGTATTAGATGTGTACCTGTCCTTGTGTGATTGGTATTTTGTTAGACGTATAAGAGGGCTATCCGGGGGTATAACATGTGTCTGAGGAGGCCTGTGGGTCTGGGGCAGGCTAGAATTGTGCACGGGTTGTCCCAGTTCCTCAACTGCAGCCCTTACCAACCTTGCAGTCTCCATCACCACAGCTCAATGCTGTTGGGAGGTTGGGATTAAGAGGCCTGCAGTGATCGGTGTGGCGGGAACCTCATGCTGAATGGATGGGGGTAAGATTGAGTTTATCAGGTGCAGAAGGTTCCCTGGGTGTTGGTGGACCTTAAACAGGCCAGACATGTTTGGTTTCCCATCCCCAGGGTTCCCACCAGACTGAATGGGCTAGTAACCAGGGGAGGTGACACTCTCCACCAGTCCCCTGAGGGCAGTGCTTTTCAATGCCAGATCAATCAGGAACAAGACCGCAATTATAGCGGATTTATTTCCTCAGTTGATTTGGTATGCATCACTGAGACCTGGGTGGGTGACGATGCTGGTCTGCTTTAGAGGCTGAACGTTCCTCCCCAGGTACTGGTAGTGCTCTGCCCCAGAGCAGAGTGCAAGGGTGGGGAGTAGCCATCTGTTTTAGATCTGAACTTAGCTTCACTGTGCACCCAGTGAGAAGGCCAGGTTCTTTGAATGTGTGGCTGTTTGTGGGGTCTGGGCACAGGCTGCAGGATTCTCCTGATTCTCCTGATTTACCACCTCCCAGGGCAGCAGGAGAATTTCTGCTGGAGATAGCCAATTTTGTCATCAGCGAACACTGGAGTCCCCAGATGTTTAATTCTGGGAACTTCTATGTTTGGGGCCAATGATGAAACTTCCAGGTTAAGTATAACCTCCTCCAGATGATGTAATCTCTGGGCCTGTCACAAGAAGTTTCTTCTGTGACCCACCAGGCGGCCACATGTTGGACCTGATCTTCTCACTGGAGCTTGAGGTTAGTAACCTCAAGACTGATCAGGTTATTCAGTCTGATCATTGCATGGTGGAGTTCTTATTCGGGCCTCCCTGAGAGCCCTCCCTGCAGAGATAGTATACTACCATCCTTTGAGGGTTTGACCCCAGAGGTTTTCTGGCAGTGGCTGATCCATCTAGCATGGGTAGTGTGTGTGCATAGGGGTATGAGTGAGGCAGTCACTGCTTATAATAAGGTGCTGACAGCAGTGCTGACTCTCTTGCACCAGTCCGTAGATGAACTAGATCTTCTCACTTGAGGTCCTCCTTGTTTGGTGGGAAGCTCAAGGTGATGAAGATCATGGGTTAGGGTTGGATCGCTGGTGGAAGTCCAGATTGGAGGTGGACAGACTGGCCCTGTGCTCCCCATTATGGTGAGTATCAGGGGGTAATCACCCATAAGAAGGCAGAGTTTCTGTCCAGGGAGATTGCCACCAGGAAGAATTGACCAACCATGCTCTTTCAGACTGTGGACAGACTGCTACATCTAGCCTGTCTACAGCCCAAAAAAGCCTTTTAAACACTTTATGCGAAGAATTGTTCGGTTCTTCCCAGACAGAATGTCCACCATCCAGCAGGGTGTATCACCAGTGTGCCATAATATGGCCAACAGCTGTCGCCTTAGGCACCTGGAAAGCACTCCACCTGGTTGGGGGGAGTCTAAACCAATGGAGGCAGCAGAGTTCTTGTGGATTACTCATGAACTGAAGCACACATATTGTGAACTGGACCAGGTGCCAAAGTGTTTCGTAATGAGCTGTATTGACACCGTTGGCCGGGTGTTCACCTTGATTGTCCGGTGCTCTCTCTCAGAGAATGCCTTCCCAGATGCCTTAAAGGAGGCTCTGGCGAGACCCCTTCTGAAGAAACCATCTCTAGACCCTGACATCAAGTCAAATTACCATCCTATCTTCAACCTCCTATTTTTGGGGAGGGTTGTTGAGAAGGTTGTGGCGCTTCAGATTGAGGAGCACCTCATGGCCTTTGATCTTTATGAACCTCTCCAGTCGGGTTTCATGTGAAGCATAGTACAGAAACTGCATTAGTTCAGGTGCACATGACCTCCTCAGGACTAGAGATCATGGGAAGGGACAATTCTCTTGATCCTCGATCTCTCCTCAGCTTTTAACATGGTAGACCATTGTGCATTGCTCGACCACCTGAGGGAATTTTGTGGACTCACTGGCACTGTCATCTGCTGGTTTGAGTCCTATCTCACTAATAGGAGGCAACAGATAATGATGGGGTGTTCCTCTTCCTCCCCTAACCTCCTGTCATGTGGAGTACCTCAGGGTTCGGTTCTGTCACCAATGTTGTTTGCCAAGTATATGTTGCCCCTGGGAGAGCTCATTAGGAAGTACAGCTTGTTTTTTCATTTCTATGTGGATGATACCCAGCTGTATCTTTCCTTTGCACCAGGGTCATCCAATGTAGTGGAAGTGCTAAATAAATGCTGTGTTGAGATCAACGACTGAATGGCCTCCAGCTGATTGCAACTAATCTCGATAAGACAGAGGTACTGGTTGTGGAGTCAAACACAGGGTGTGATAGGATGGCCTCTGGCACAGAGACAGTTTATTCCTGGGGTCTGTGCTGTTGAAGGCCTACTCTAGGGTGTGTGATTTTGGTGAGACCTTTGACAGCAGATTGACATTTGAGACTCAGGTGTCATCCATTGTCCGATCCAGCTTTTACCATCTGAGGAATATCACCAGGATCAAGCACCTAGTTCTGCCCCTGGACCTCCCTACCTTGGTTCATGCCTTCGTGATGTCAAGGCTAGACTACTGTAATGTGCTCTACCTCAGGGTCTTGGGAGGCACCCGCTGAAGACTGCAGGTGGTGCAGAACACAGCTGTCAGGCAGTTAACTGGACCATCAAAATACTGTCATGTCACTCCAGTGCTGCATGAGCTGCACTGCCTGCCAGTCAGGTGGAGGGTCCTCTTTAAGGTAGGTTTACTCACCTTTAAGGCCCTACATGGGCTGGGCCCTGGTTACTTGTCTGACCTTCTGCCCCTCGCTATTTCAGTCTGCTCCCTCCCCTCTTCCGGTAGGGACTTCCTTGCAATTCCCAGGATGAGGCTGAAAACTGCCAGTGACAGATTATTTAGTGTCACTGGTCCTGTCCTGTGGAATTCACTTCCACTATCTGTATGAGAGGCCCCTTCTGTTGAGGTGTTCAAAACCCACCTAAAGACCCACTTGTTTAGCTGGGCTTTCCTGGACACTATGTATTAGATCATATCCCTAGTAACTAGCATCTGCAGCTTATCCAATAGGTAGGGAAATGGGCAGACTAGGTGGGCCAAGCAGTCCTTTTCTGCCCTCAAAGTCTATGTTTCTATGTTTCTCCTTGGATTGGCCTTTTCATTTTAGCTGCTGTTGTTACTTTAGGTCTTATTTACTTTTTCATACTATTTATTTTGCTTACTGTTGTAATCTAATGGTTTTAATAGTATGTCTGATTTGTGCGGCACCCAGAGCCTCTGGAATTGGGCACCTAGAAAAATAAAATTTGCCTTGCCTTGTCTTGTCATTTGTATTGCTACCCACATACATTATCCTTTGCAGATCACCTGCAGCACTAAGGAAAATATTTCCACTGCAGTTAAGTAGCTGAATGAGACTGCAGAGCTAAAAACTGGGCTCAGACATTGGGTTACCCAGAAACATCGCTCCCACCACACTCAAATCATCCATTATACTGTGACTGTCTGTGGAGGTGATAATTATAAACAGTTTAACATACAGTACATCTTGCCACAATTCATATAGCATGCTTTAAAACAGTTTCAGTTGCTAACTGGTGCTAAAGAGTCATAGTCACCATGGCAGTTCAGTTGTTGTGGCTTCACCTCATTCATTAGCTATTTAAGCAGGGAACATTTTTGTACAATTACACCTCCAACTATGTAAGGCATTAGTAGTTGTGAGGGGCATTTGCAAGGGGTCCATAAGGTGAAGACAAACGGTGTGCTAAAATGATTAGCCTCCGTTTCATTTTTTACAGGTTAATGGCTTTAATAAATGCAATATATTCACAGTGCCTGTCTAATTTATGTCTCCCACGCAAAAAGGTCACTCCTACTTCATTTGTCTTCAGCAACCCATTAATATGTTGTACTTAACCTGAACTACTAATTGTGGTGTTGCTACACAACATACAGTGTTTGGTACAAGCTCTTCTATGTAATTGTAAGCAATCCACTGCTATTTACTTTTGTCAACATCCTTTGTTTTAGATTGTCATGGAAACACATATAGAAGATCCTATTTCTAGCAAAAAAACAAACACCATCTCCTATAAAGAGCTTGGCTGTTTCAAGATGCATTCCTCCACACTGTACCTAACAATTTTCCTCACTTATTCTTGAGGATTATTTAGTCAGGAAGCTAGCCCACACAATGATTTCTTTTTAAAGTATGCACTGAGATTTTATACAATGGTTTTGACACTTTGATGACTGTAGGCTTAGCATCATTACTGCCATTTATCAGCATTAAATTAGGGACTAAATTACAATTAAGAGGCAATTAGAAATGTCCTTTATTTCTGGTGATGAGACTAAACATTTAGGATTTTCAAAGGAATAAACAGTGTTTTTGCTGCTGTCATTAGTTGTGAATTGAATCACATAAATCATATCATGCTTAGTGAAACTCATTTTTCACTCCAATAGTTGGCAGTTTTTAACAATGATTTCAGTGGGAAGGAAACTCTTATATTGATTTAATGTCATCATTAATAAAAATCCTTTAAGATATAATTAGTCTGCCATATTAGAAAAACAATAAATTATTGATGAGAAACCTATCTCCTGTTCAACTTGTCAAAATCTAACGGCTAATAAAAATTGATGTTCTAGTAGAAGGAGGTACTGTATAAATGAAATAAATACATAGAATATTTTTTTACTTTTTGTTTAACATTTTGTAAGCAAAAAAATCATTTACATTTGATAAGAACATGGACACATACCATGAATACATTTATTCCTCATATCCACTAATAAAGAACCAATAATACATCTTCCCTTGAAATCACACATTGGGGCACATACAATGATTTACTTTTAACCATATTGAACCCATCAGGCATACCTTCCAGGAACTATACAGGGATGAAAAACTCCCACCAGTATCAGATTTCCTTTCACTGTTAAGGGCATGTGCCCACCTATTCCCCCATGCAGTATATCTGACTCTTGTATTACACAGGTCTTTCTCATGAATTACTACTAAATGGTTTACACTAAGAACAAAACTTTGAATTTACATGTTACAGTTTTTTCAAAGATACATACAGTATTTGATTATGAAATTAAGTTAATCCCACATGTAAGAAAATTACCTATAACAACTTTTATTGTTGTATATAATGTTTTATTTATTAAAATATATCAAACATAACCAAGATGACTAAACAGCGAAAAAAAAAAATTATACATACACAATAAGATCACATGAAAAGATGAATTGGTATAGGAATGTGAGCTAATACAACTCATTGTCTGAAACTTCTCAACAACATAATGAAAACATTGTAACCTAAATATAAAGGAAAAAAAAAACAGATTAATAGTGTGCTGGATCCCCCCCAAAAAAAAAAAAAACATTCACCTTTCATCTAATCCAAGTATAATACTAAAGTTTTAATCTTATTTGGAGCTGAGACAGTCCTCAGCAAATCCTCAAATCAAAGTGTCACTGAGGTAATCCATTTTTCCCAAGTCTTCATGAAATGAAGGAAGGCGCTTTCTTCTCACAAAATGTACCCGATAGTAAGCAGCATCTTCAGAAACCACTTGCTGCCACTTCAGAGTGGAAGGTAAAATAGTTGATCTCAATTTTGAATCAACAGTCTCTTTGTCTCAAGGCTGCCACAAAAAAAAACTTTATAGGTCAAAACGTTTACATCTAATAGCCCTGGATCACCCCAAATCCAAAAATGTGGGGACTTTGGAATAGAAAGCTGTAGGATCTCTTCCAGACATTTAAGAATAGCTGCTCACCATTTTTTTTAAAGAGGACAGGCCCATAAAATATGAAAGAGAGACCCCACCTCTGTCTGACACCTCCAACACAAATTGGTGTTGGACACACTCATTGCAGACAATAAAGCAGGAGCCCCATACGTCCTACCTTAAACTTTTTTCTGGATCAATTGCAACCTAGATTCTGGAGAGGCCTTGGCATCATACATCAGCAATGGCACCAGACCTCTGAATCCATGCCAATTTCTAAATCCTCCCCCCATTTCAATCTATGAGAATCCCAATTTGGTGAGTACTCCTTCAGCAATTCCTTGCACAGTAAACTAATTTGACCCTTTGACAATTTTGCCCATTTGAGAAGGTTCTGAGAAAGCGAGGTCATGATTAGCCTGTAAGATTTGAAAAAAAATTACCCTGTAATGAGTACCTCAGCTGGAAATACCTCTACTGATCCTTTAAACACAAAGGTGAAAATTCACTTGTTAATCAGTAAAAGACACCAATAGGCCAGTTTACTGCTCCACTAAATCACCCAAAAGCTGCACCCCTTTGTCAGCCCATCCCTTACAGAAATAATTATATGAAATGTTTTCATGTTGCACACATAAACTACCTAAGTGATATGGAGTGCTACAAGTATGATTTAACCATGAAATTGAACTGATTTCATGCATATGGCATGCATGCAGCAAGCAAGTGTGGAAACCATGATTTTTATATTAACTTGGGAAAGACTACATGCATGTGGCATGCATGCAAAAAGCAAGTAGTCACTAATAATTGCAGATGTAAAAGTTAAGTGAGTTGCTCAGGATCACACCATACACAAGTGGGGGTTGATGAGATTCAGACCCAGGTCTTCATGCCTCCAAGTCTCCTGGCTTGTAGTTCAGTGCCTTTAACTGCTAAGCCATACTGTCTGCACACATATGGTTCGCTTGTACTTCAATACATACTGTATCTGAATACATCTGCACACATGCAGCATGATTGTAGCCACTGTTACGCTTTTCAGTTTTCTTCTCTCCTTATCTCAGTTTCACAGTAGTACACATACCAATGGAAATACGTGTTTTTTCCCAATTCTAACACACAAACGTACTCCACAAACTACTCTAATTGCTTCTTGTTTAGCCTGTACTCCTACTATTTTCTCTCCATAGTTTTGAATGCTTCCATGCAAACAGACTTTAAGGTGCAAACACAAAAGTATCAATAACTCCACACAAGCACACACACACACACACACACACACACACACACACACACACACACACACATGGCCAGCCCCCCCCATGCATACACACTGAAGCAGGTACGGCCATACTGCTACAGACAATCCACCAAGTATAGATATAAGTAAAATGTCTCTTACTTGAGTACTAGAGAGCCTGAGGCAGGAGTGTTTAAGAGATTATATCCATGGGTCAGAGTGCTGAGGTGTACACCCTTGAAATGAACAGAGTTTTTTTTTTTAATCATAGAATGTTTTATTTGATTTTTTGGTTTTTCCTGTTACAGTATTTATGGTACACTCCAAAAATCACAGGTCAGACATTACATAGTCATTCAAAACTTCATAGTCAATACACAGTAGTTAAGCTTATACATCACATCTCAGGGTCATACAGATCTCACTTAAGAACACATAAGCAAACACATATGAGAGATAAGGTAAGACTTCAGCCTCAAGACAGTACCAAATACATATAGTCTTCTGAGCAGTAAAATTATATGTATAGCAATAAATTCTCTTATCTTAGTGGGGTGGATTGTCAGATATGGAAAGGGTTTTACACAAGGGGATGAAAGATCGGAGTCCCATTTTCTGTGGAAATAGTTAAGTTGTCCTCGATGGGCATAGGACAGTCTCTCTAAGATGGCCACCCAAGCCAATGCTATCAGCCACATACTTATAGTAGGGTTATTAAGATGTCCCCAGTGCATTAGTATGAGTCTTTTAGCCTCTATCATTGCAAGCATAACCCACTCTCTATGTTCCCTGGGTAGGGGGCTCAGCCCGATGGAGTCTCCAAGGAGCAGTGCAGTATCCAATGGTAATTCTCTAAAGGAGAGAACTCTTAAACATTCATGAGCAACATTATTCCAGAAGGAGGCTAGTTGAGGGCAGGTCCAAATAACATGTAAAAGGTAGGCATCTGGTTGTGAACATCTCCAACACTTGAAGTGGGGTAGTAATTTCATTGAGTGCAGGGCAGCTGGGGTTCTATCCCAATGCAGAAGAATTTTGAGTTGCAAAAAAACAGCTCTTGGAGTCTCTGTAACCATTAAGTGCATTTTTAAGAGACCGGGACGAAGCCTCAGCAGATACAACTTCACCTATATGTGTTTCCTATTTGGCCCTGCACTATTCAGTGGGGTCAGCCTGAGCCTCACACCAGGTGGCATAAAATTACCTATTCAACCTTTAGAAGAGGGAAATTTATGCAATGAAGCAAGCCATGTTCATTTCCTGTCTGTACTAAATTGAGAGGAGAGAGCATTAATTGTGCTACGTAACTGGAGAAAACGCCAGAAGTCAGTATTAGGCAGATGGAACTGCTTAGTTGAGTAAAGGATAACAGGATATCCGAGTCAGGCAGCATCAAGTCCTGTATGTGTGTATTCCTTTGGCTTTCAGTCTGGCCATTTAATAGGTTTCCCACCTATGGTGATAAAGCTATTTTGCTAGAGTTTGGCTTACCTCATAGGTGGGTGCCATGCTTTTGGAGGAGTGTGGGATAAGGCCATGCATCATCGCCACGCAATATCATGTTTTGGCCATGAGTGGGGAAAGACCCTTGTTGGATGGGCCTTCTGGGCCTAGTAGGACTCTTAATGGAGTGGGGGCTAGCATATTTAATTCGACCCTAACCCACAGTGGATGGAATGTGCCCTCAGGTGTAAACCACTTAGTGGCTTGGGCTGCCACACTCACCAGGTGGTAACCTTGGAACCAGGGGGGACACACAGGCCTCCTTTAGACCAGTGTGCCCTCAATTTAAGTTTCCCCTATCTATGAGCTTTCCCCTCCCATAAAAAGAGGGATACCAGTTTCTCTAGTGAGGAAAAAAGCTTAGGCGAAAGATGTATTGCAAGATTATTAAATAAGTATGAAACTCTGGGGAGAAGAAGCATGCGTATAGCTGCTACTTTGCCAGGGAGGGATAGATGTAACTTGTGCCAGCGTTCCACTTCTGTGCATAGTTATTTCAGAAGAGGAGTAAAGCTGGAGAATTTGAGGTCCACCCAGTTTGTGGGAATAAAAATCCTGAGATATGTGAACCCCAAGGGAGTCCAGCTTAATTTTGTGCCTTGAAGGCAGTTCTGAGTACAGGATACATTAAGTGGGGCCAAAGTGGTTTTACTCTGGTTCACCTGTAGTCCTGACAATAAGGCAAATTCTTGAAGAATGGAGAGAGCTAGATGGAGAGATCATTGAGGGTGGGACAGGGTGAGTAACAGGTCATCTGCATATGCCACAACTAAATGGGAATTGCCCCAAGTTGGGATGCCTGACAGGCACTCAGTGTTAGCCAATGCTCTGATCAATGGGTCCAAGGTGACCAAAAAGAGAAGAGGAGACAAAGGGCAACCTTGATGTGTCCCTCCATTCAGTGGGAATGGAGGAGATATGTCTGAATTAGTCAAAACTCTGGACATAGATGAGTTATAGAGCATCGAGATCCACCTCCAAATTCAGGCCCGAAGCCATAGAGACTGAGGACTTCGTGTAAGTAATTCCATTCAAGTGACTCGAGCATTAGCAAAGTCAACAGCTAGGGCAAGCATAGGGGTCTTAGATCTGGCTGCTATCCACTTTAGGTTGAGAAGTAATCTAGTGTTATCGAGCCACCTTCCCTGGCATAAATTCCATCTGAAAGGGGTGAATTAAGGAGGTGAGGACAGTATGCATTCTAGTAGCCATTATCTTGGCTAAGATTTTAGTATCTACTGGTAGAAGGGATATAGGTCTAAAATTTGCACAGTTAAGGGATCATTAGATTTCTTGGGTAGCAAAGTGATGTGGGTTTCTTTCATTGTGGGGGAGAGAACCTGAGGAATTTGCATCTTGCAGGGCTGACAACAGTTGGTGGGCACTATCTTGTTCCAGAGTTTGATATAGTTCAACAGTCATCCCATCGGGCCCAGGGGCCTTACCTTTGGCCATCTGGGACACAGCCTGCTTTAGCTCAGACACAGTGATGGGAGCATCCAACACGGAAACTTGCTCCAGCCTTAAGGTAGGTGTGTTAAAGAGCTGACAAAACTGAATTAAATTCTGGGAAAGCTGGGATGGTGTTAGAGCCATTTGAGTTTTATACAGAGATTGGTAGAAGAGACTCATAGTTTGATTAATACCGACCGGGTCAGAGGAGATTGTGCCCAAGTTAGTATGGAGAGCATGGATTTTAGCTGAGGCCTGCTGCTTACGCAGTTGGTAGGCTAATAGTTTGCTGCTTTTGTCCCCCCCCTTCCCAGTATGAATGTTTGGATCTGATCAGGAGCCATTCCACTTTGTGCTATAATATGGCATTGATTTGATACTTAATGCCTACTATTCTATGAGATAGGGACACATCTCGAACAGCCACAGGAGAGGTTTTAAAGCAAGTCTCCAGTCCAGACAACTCTGATTGTAATCTGTCTAGCGATCTCTTCCAGGCTTTTTTCCAGTGTGCTGCAAACACAATAATGTGGCCTCTAAGGTTAGCCTTTGTTGAATCCACTGAGGTACTTCAAAGTTTCTATCATGTCCCCCCCCTTTTCTCAAGGGTATACATATTAAGCTCCTTTAGTGTCTCCTCGTATGGCTTCTCTTGCAGACCCTGCACCATTTTAGTTGCCCTCCTCTGAACTGCCTCCATCTTGTCTATGTCCTTGCAGAGATGGGGTCTCCAGAACTGGACGCAGTACTCCAGATGGGGTCTCACCAACTGTCTGTACAGGGGGAAAACAACTTCCTGTTTTCTGCTGGTGATGCCTCTCCCTATACATCCCAGTATCCCCCCAGCCCTCCCTACTGCCTTCTCACATTGCTTGCCAACCTTAAGGTCATCTGATATGATTAGCCCCAGGTTCCTTTCCATTTTTGTTGTTGTTACTACCTCCTCTGCCCATTGTGTAATCTTCACCTGGGTTTTTGTTTCCCAGGTGCATTATTTTGCACTTCTTTGCATTGAATCCAAGCTGCCATACTTCTGACCATTCCTCCAGCCTTGCCAAGTCCCTTCTCATCCTTTTACACCTCCTTGTGCATCAACCTTGTTGCAGAGCTTTGTGTCATCTGCAAAGAGGCATACTTTTCCTTCCAGTCCCTCTGCAATGCCACTTATAAAGACATTAAAGAAGACTGGACCCAGTACTGAACCCTATGGTACACCACTAGTAACCCCTCTTTCTTCAGAGTGGACTCCGTTTACAATTACCTTCTGTATCCTGTTGTCCAGCCAATGTTTTACCCAGGCTACCACCCTGGGACCCACTCCCAGGCTGGTTAATTTGACTGTTAATTTTTGCGAGGGACTGTGTCAAATGCCTTGCTAAAGTCTAGAGTAGCCATGTCCACAGCCCCTTCCTGGTCTATTACTTTGGTCACCCAGTCAAAGAAAATCAATTAGATCTGTCTGACATGAACTTCCCTGGCAGAACCCATGCTGCCTTGGGTCCTGTGCCCCACTGGCCTCTAGGTATTCAACAATTCCTTCAGAAGTGATTCCATCATATTCCCTACCACAGAGGTCAAATAGACAGGTCTGTAGTTTACTGCCTCTGTCTCGGTCCCACTTTTGTGAAGGGGAATCACATCTGCCTTCCTCCAGTCCTCAGGTACCACACCATCCTCCCATGATTTGCTAAAAAGGGTAGTAAGTGGTGTCACTAGTTCTCTGCTTAATTCTTTTAGAATTCTGGGGTGAATTCGATCTGGCCCCATTGCTTTGTCCACCTTCAGGTTTAGGAGTTCTTTCAGAACCCTTTCTTCTGTGAAAGGACTGGGATCAACCTCCCATCCAGAGTGCTTCTGGACAGAGCTTTCTGGGAGATGTAGTCTGTAGCACCAGTTTTCCCAGGTTTGAGCATTCCAGATGTCAACTGCCTCAACCAGTGAAGATTCCGGAATATCTGCCCAGTCTTTGGAAGGTTCGGTGGTTGGCAGATCAGATTGGGAGGAATGAAGTCTTTAAGGGTTTGGAGAGATTCATCCCTGAATATCTTGGCTGGGGGAGCAGCCCCCTGTTGGTCTGAGGGCAGTTGCTGTCCGCTCTGTGAGCATTGCCTCTGTCGAGAAGAAGGTCCCATTGCCCTTGGAGATAAGTGTTCAGAGAGAGCAGCTGGGGTGGAGGTAGCAAGCAGCATTGTGCAAAACACATTCCTCAACCTGGGGAATCATGATGAGGAGGACCAGGTCTGCACACAAAGCAGTCCTCTGAGTACTGCCTGTTAGTATTAAGGTTCCTGGAGGGGGCAGTCGAGGAGGAAGGGTCCCAGAGCTTTCTAGGAGATATAGTCTGTAGAGGTAGATTTCTTTCCCATCTTTAGAGACCAGAAGCTTGGTAAGTGCTCTAAACCTGTACTGAAGCTATGGGCTGCTAAGAACTTTTTAAGTCTGTAAGCATGTCTTCTGCTAGCTGTTTCATTCGCAAAGTCTCTGTAAATTGAAATGGTTGCCCCATTCCATCTAATTTCACCCAAGTCATGGGCGACCAGTAGGAATGCTTTCCTTTGTTGTATATCTAAGCAGGTATACTGTAATGGGTCTCGGGGAGTATGAAGCCCTGTCCCTCTTTCCTGAAAGATGATGGACTCTCTCGGCCTCCACAGGCCCTCTCCACTGCTCTCCCATCATCATAGGTAGTTGCTCATTAAGAAAACACTCCATGGAGTTACCTTCCAATACCTCTGGAATCCCAAGAATTCTGAGGGTTGTTCACCTCCCTCTATTTTCTTGGTCTTCCACCCGACAAACAGTGTATCCATCTGGTTCTCCTGCATTTGTGTTTTATGCTGCAGTGAAAGCTGTTGCTGTTCTAGGTTTCAACCCTTTGCTCAGCAACGTTAAGGTGGTCTAGTAGTTGACAGACATCTGCTGCCCATAAGGGGTAGTGCTAATATCATCTACTTGAGTCAGCAGTGCTTCCAGCATCCAAGTAATGTAACTCAAGGAATCTCCCACCGAAGGAGCTTGTGGCACTGTGTCAGCAGGTGAGGTTGAGGGGCCCATTGAGGCCATTCAAGGAGCTATGGTGGTGCACTTGAAGTAATATGGTGTGGGCTCAGGCTACAGGCAATGTGGCAGCAATTGAACACCATGGCCTCCATGCGCCCTACCCAAGCGGCGTGACTCGTGAGTACCGCACTAACAGAGCACTAACGCACCGCATAAACCACAAAATAGTCTCCACGGACAGTTGAGGATGGTCACCTGGTTAGGCTGCACTATAAATTTTTATGTCACATTTTAGGAATAGGTTGGTCGGCCGTGGATTTTTACCACACTCAGAGGAGCTCAAAATTTAAGCTGCCATTTTCTTCGGTGGCCAGGCCATACCCCAGTTTTCCCAATGGAATTATTTTTATTACTATTTTATAAATTACGATGGTGAGTTGGAGAATAATGAAGGCCACTCTTCTATTAACAAGGCCCTTGTTAGTCGAGTGGTAGCCTTCATTAATCTACAACTCTCCATCAGTAATGTATAAAATACCCTATTCATTTCAATGGTGCACACTCCTGCAGTCTCCTTTGGCCTTTGTCATAATGTGCCTGAGCCTGGGGATGTGGAGGTCGGTATCACTGGGAGGGGGGCATAAGCCTGACTATAGTGGTACTCCAATAGTTTGTGCATGCCATGCCGCTCAACTGTCCATGAATGCAAGGGACAGCTCTAGAATGTCTGTAAAATCTCTAAAAGATACATCTTATTTGTTTTGACTGAAAAGTAATATGCAAATCAGGAAAAATTCAAATGTATAAAATTCATCTTTATATACCCCAGAACAGTGCATCAGATTTGGGCTAACCCACATATTACTAACCAATGTTTTCCTGGCTGAAGTTCTGCACCCCCTCCCCAAAGAATGTTGTCATGATTTTTCTCTCCAACTCCATTCCATTCAATACCCATTTCCTATTGGTCATGAAGCTGCCCAAAGGTGGAGAAATGTAAAAACACATCAATATTGCAATCCTTCCTCCTTCCCAGATCAACCGTGAAAAAAAAATTTACTTTTACTTACCTGGCCATATGGCCAGAACCTGCAACCTGGCATAGTGTGCCACCAGACCAGTTTTCAGTCTGCTCCCCTCTCTTCTTGCGCCAGAAGCTGGATGCTAGAACTGACCATCAGAGGTCCCCAACATGGTCCACGACCAAGTCACCTCACCAACTGAACCCACCCAACCTGGGTTGTTTGCTTTTAGCTTGTTATTGCTGTGGCTGCTGCTGCACTGCACCGATCAAGGCCTATGAAGGCCACTGACGCCACTGTCATCACTGTTGCTAAGCCTATCTTGCTGTCATGGGGGTCTGTGCTTTTTTTTTTTTGAAAGGCGAATCTAGTAGAGTACGTAGGAAGCCTAGTCTTGAGTTAGCTTCCAGCTCACCTTCTGTCCCTTGAGCCATGAGGGAGACAGAGGCTCATCATGCGTAGACCAACAAAAATATGCTGCCACAACACTGCTGTTGAGAGTTCAGTGCTCACTGACTCCTCCAAGCTGTAGTGTGCAGTCTGTCTTCTCTAGCAGGAAAGATAATGTTGCACTTGCAAAATTCATGTGCTCTTTCTTGGCTGGAGTTCATCCACATCACATGTGATTGCGCTGCTGCTAATAGGTGGAGAGAGTGGACAACACAATACAGACACAGTTGAGTCTGGAGAGTACCTGCAGTGTGAGCAAACACGGGTCAGGTGGGCACTTATTGTGCAAAAGAGTAAATCAAAATATAAAGTCATTATTGCCACACCATAAAAACAACCTAGCCACAAATACCGGGTGGGGGACCTGCCCCCCTCTGCCCTACCTAAATGGCACCCCTGCTTAATGGTAGAAATTCATTCTCAGGTGCTAATGCAATGGTTTCCACTGTGTGCTGAGGTACTGTATCTCCATCTTTCATGATGCGTCCTGATCATCATGTGGGTTAGTGTCCTCATTGTCCCTTATTTTGAGTGTCCATGTCCCTCATTTCAGTGCAAAATTTGAGGTATGGTGTATGCTTCCAAGACCCTACTCAGCACAAAGAGTACTGAGCATGGCCATAATATATGCTCAATACAGAATGACAAAGGGAAAGTAAGTGAGATGAAACAGTCATGGAGAAACACATTTGTAGCACTAAATATGCATAAGGGATTTGCATGGTCCAAAACAAAAAGGATAGGCTTCACAACATAGAGGCCACCCCTTCGTACATCTGGAATGGGGGATGTTGACTGGCTATACCCTAGGGCCCAGATATTCAAACTGCGCCAGGCTGTGGTGCAAGCCCAGGCGCAGCTCACATTGGCTGCTCAAGGGTGTGGACTGGGCATACCTCTCAACTGTACCACATTACGAGGAAGGTTCCTCATTTTACTTCACAAAAGCTCCCTGTTCCACATTGTAAGGACTTGTTCCACATTCAAAGTCAACATTTGAAAGCAAAAATCCATAGTAAATGATGCAAAAAATATATTATTCAATTAATAACAGATTTTCTGAACATAAATGCAACATTTTAACAGTGTTTTGAGCTTGTTAGGTAAAGATTTGACTAAGTGTTCCACATTTTGCCCATTTGTTCCACATTCTGACAGGCAATGTTCCACATTTGGGGGACAAAAGGTTGAGAGGTATGGGACTGGGCTATATTCAACGGAGCTGCGCCATGGCTTAGCAGCGTAGAATATCTCACCCTGGCCACCTGCAATTTGCATGGCGCAGTGGCACTGCGCCAGTGCCAGTGGCCAGAGTGGAGCATGGGGATGTGCTAGCACAAGTTCCATTGCGCAAGGTGCAGCAACCATGATATTCAAAAGTTGACATGCAAATGGGGCCATAATGTATGTAAGGAGCACATGGAGCCATTTGCATGTCATTATGGCCCCATTTGCATGCAGGTGTGCCGATCCCCGAAGACTTGTGCCTGGCACCCTGCCAGGCAGCAGCCGTCAGGGACCGACGCCCCCTGCAGCCGGCAATGTGCTCCACAGCCCGATCGCGGGCTGCAGTAAAAATGGAAAATCATAAATCCCTGGTGGTCCAGTGGGCCTGCCGCCAATCATGGGCTAAATATATATATAAAATCCTCATCATCCCTGGTGGTCCAGTGGACCTGCCGCCCGATCTCGGGCTGAGTAAATTAAAAATCCCTATCATCCCTGGTGGTCCAGTGGGCCACTGTCTGCCTGATCACGGGCATTTGTAAATAAAAGAAGAATTCTGTCCAATATCCCTGGTGGTCAGTGGACGCTGTCTGCCCGATCACGGGCATTTGTAATAAAAACAAATAAATATGTCCAATATGGTGGTCTAGTGGTACCCCTCCTCTCCACCTGCCCACTGACCCCACCACCCCGCTCCCCCTGGTCAACCAGCGGTGGCAGCACCCCACCGCTACCGCCCAGCTGCCGCACCGACTGACACCGTTGGCAGGGCCATCGCCTCATTGGTCCATTGGGATCCATTCACATATCTGGAATGTGTAGTACAGCATGGTTGCCCATTGGCTCATGCTGTGGACCATCGGTGATAGCCCGATTCTCGACGGCAAGCCAAAGGCCGATGGGCAGTGGGGCGCAGGGTGGTGCTGCCACCCGCCGGCTGACCTGGGGAGGGGCGTGTGGGGCTCAGTGGCTGGTGAGGAGGGGAGTACCACTCAGACCACCAGGGATATTGGACACATTTATTGTTTTTATTACAAATGCCCATACCTGGCAGACAGCGGTCCACTGGACCACCAGGGATGATAGGGATTTTTTTAATTTATTCAGCTCAAGATCGGGCAGGCAGGTCTACTGGACCACCAGGGATGATGAGGATTTTATTTATATACTTAGCCCGCGATCGGGCGGGCAGGTCTACTGGACCACCAGGGATGATTGTGATTTTTTTAATTTACTCAGCCCGCGATCGGGCAGGCAGGTCCACTGGACCACCAGGGATATAAGGGTTCTTTTATGTTACAAATGCCCATGATTGGGCATGGGGAGGTGCCACCAGGTGCCGCCGGAGCTCAGGTGGCCACCCACAGGTGGCAGCTGCCATGTTGCGCCCTGTAATGCAGCAGCTCACCTGTGGGTGGCCATCTGTTGTTCTTTTTTTGGATCAACTTTGTGCTGGTGCAGGTAGGGTCTATGTAGATACATAGACAGTGTCAGTAGATAAAAGCCTGTGGGCCCACCCAGTCTGCCCATTTGAGCTTGTAAGTTCAGTTTATGTTTTCCTAGAAGTCTGTTGACCCTTAACCCTGACCTCTAGAATTCCTTTATGTCTATCCCATGCATTCTTAAATCCTGTGGTTGTTTCAGCCCCCACCACTTCCTCTGGCAGGGTGTTCCACTTGTCCACCACCCGTTCTGTGAAGAAATTCTTCCTCATGTTTCCTCTGAATCGTCCTCCCTCCAACTTCATCCCATGCCCTCTAGTTCTGGAACATCTTCTTTGCTTAAAAATAGTGTATTCCTGCACCCCTGTTCCTCCCTGGAAGATACTTGTATGTCTCTATCATATCCCCTCTCTCCTCTCCTCCAGGAGTACATATTCAGTTCCTTCAACCTGTTCTCATGGGACTTGTGATGCAATCCATGTGGCCCATCTTTGCCCTCCTCTGAACCTTTCTACTCCTGTCTATGTCCTTACATAGGTAAGGTCTCCAGAACTGTACACTGTACTCCAGGAGGGGCCTCACTAGTGTCTTGTATGGTGAATTATGACCTCCTTTTCCTGCTGGTGATGCCCCTGCCTATGCATCCCAGCATCCTATTTGCTTTACCTGCTGCCTTGTCACACTGTTTCCCTACCTTGAGGTCATCAGAAATGATAACCCCAAGATTCCTTTTCCTGCTTGGTGCATGCTATATCCTCACCCCCCAACTGGTATATTGTGCCAGGGTTTTTGTGCCTCATATGCATTATCTTGCACTTCTTTGCATTGAATTTCAACTGCCAAACCCCTGACCATTCTTCAAGTTTCTGCAGGTCCCTTCTCATTCTGTCTACACCTCTGGTGTGTCTACTCTATTACAGAGCTTTGTGTCATCAGCTAACAGTGAAATTCTGCCTTCTAGCTCCTGCGCAATGTCACTGATGAAGATGTTGAATAGGACCGGTCCCAGCACTGATCCCTGTGGTACCCCCACTGGTCACTCTTCCTCTGTGGAGTGACAGCCATTTATCACCACCTTCTGTGTCCTGCCACCCAGCCAGTTACCTACTCACACACTACTGTACTGCCCACACCCATATTCCCCAGTTTGTGTAATAGTCTTCTGTGTGGCACAGTGTCAAAGGCCTTGCTGAAGTCCAGATAGGCCATGTCCACTGCCCTCCCCTGATCCACTTCCCTAGTCACCCAGTCAAAAAATTCAACGAGGTTGGTCTGACATGACCGCTCTCTGGTGAAACCATGCTGTCTTGGGTCCTGTAGTCCATTGACAACCTGATGTTCCACCAGTCTCTCCTTCAGTAGTGCTTCCATGATCTTCCCCACTACCGAGGTGAGGCTGACTGGTCTGTAGTTTCCCGCTTCCTCTTTGTTCCCACTTTGTATAAGGGGACTACATCTGCTGTCTTTCAGTCTTTGGGTACCTCCCCTGTTTCCAGTGATTGGCTAAACAGGATAGCCAGAGGTTCAGCCACCACCTCTCTTAGTTCTTTAAGGACCCTGAGGTGCTCCCATCTGGCCCCATTGCTTTATCAACTCTTTATTACTGCCAGTTCCTTCAGGATCCTTTCTCGAGTAAAGGGACTTGTGTCCATTTCTGCACCATTCTCACCCCTTGTACTCCCTTCAGACCCATTACCCTCCTCTTCCTCAGTAAGGACTGAGCAGAAATACCTGTTCAATATGTCAGCTTTACTGTTGTCATCCTCCACCTGGCCCCCATCCTCCCCTTTCAGTCTCACTACCCCTCCCTTTGCCTTTCTTTTTTCACTTATGTACCTGTAAAAGTTTTGTCTCTCTACCCACTGATTTTGCAATGTGTTCTTCTGTCTGAGCTTTGGCTTCCCTTACTGACCTCCCTGCCTCCCTTTGCTTCTCCTGGTACTTCTCCCTATCCCCTTCTGCCTGTATCTTTTTGTATTGCCTGAATGCAATCTTTTTGGCTTTCACTTTCTTTGCTACCTCTTTGGAGAACCATAATGGTATCCTCTTCCTTTTCCTCTTGCTAACCTGCTTAATGCATAATTCTATTGCTCTTGTAATCCCCATTTTAAATACTGCCCACTCTTCCTCAACCCCTGATTCCTGTCAGATTCTCTAATTCCTCTTTCAAGTATCTCCCATTTTCCCAAATTCTGCCCCTAAAATCCAGGATACATGTTTTTGTGTGGTTTGGTTGCTCTTTCTGTGATTTCAAACCACAATGACCTGGTGGTCAGTGTTCCCAGGTGCTCCCCCACTGTTACCCCCATCACACTGTCCCTGTTTTTGAGCACAAGGTCCAGTATTGCCTTCTGCTGAGTTGGTTCCATGACCAGTTGCTTGAGGAAGGCACCCTGAAGGGAGTCCAGGATAAATCTGCTCCTAGTTGATGCTGCTGCTGGGATGCTCCAGTCCACATCTTGAATATTGAAGTCTCCAACCAGTACTACCTCACCCTTGTCTGCCATCCTTTGGATGGCTAGCATCAGCTCCCTATCTGTTTCTTCCTCCTGGGCTGGTGGTCTATAGACCACACCTGTGCAGATGGCTGGCCCCATTTTCCTTTCTAGCTTAACCCACAGTATCTCTTCCCCATTTTGTTCCTCCTGGATCTCTGTGGCCTTTATGTCATTTTTCACATACAGTGCCACTCCTCCTTCCTTTCTACCTGCCCTGTCTCTTCTGAATATGTTGTAGCCAGGTATGGCCATCTCCCAGTCGTGGTTATCATTACACCAGGTTTCAGTGATGGCCACAATGTCCAGGTCTGACGGCACCATGACAGTCTCCAGATCTTCCATCTTGTTGCTGAGGCTCCCGGCATTGGCACACATGGCTTTCATGATTTGACCTCCCTAGGCTGTTTCACTGTTCTACTCCAGCCCCTTCCTTGGTTGTCCTTTATCCCTGGTTCTCCTTGCTGTCTGCCCTTCTGCTGAATTTTGTCCCTTTTCTGCTGATCCACCTCTTGGGCGCTAATCTCCATCTTTTGCACACTGCTTTGTAGAGATAGCCACTCCTCCTGTTCACTGGTTCCACTGCTAGCTGTGGGGGGTGAGCAAGTAGGTACCCTCTTTGCTGGCCTGCCACCCCTCTTTGCTAGTTTAAATGCTTGTCAATGTAGCATTTAAACTTATCATTGAGTGCTTGGATTCCCCTCCAGGATGGATGCAGGCCATCAGGCTTTAACAAACCTCCATCCCTCCAGGTGAGTCCCCAGTCACCAATGAATCCAAACCCTTCCTCATAGCACCAGTTCTTCAACCATGAGTTAAAGTTCTGGTGCATGCACCCATGCTCTCCTTGCCTCTGCGGTAGTACTTCTAGAAAGTGACAGAAGTAGCTACTTGCTTGAGACCTCCCCAATTTCCTAAACTCTTCCTGAGCTTCCTTTGGCTACCCATTTGCCAGGTCATTAGTACACAGGTGGACAATGACATCCAGCTCACCCTCCTGTCTTGCCTTCCCAGTGATCCCCAGGATCTTCCTTCCATCTCTCCATGCCATGGTACCTGGTAGGCAGCTCACCTCCCAGTCATACCCCTCCTGTGTTCCTAGCTGGACCCCTCTTATGATGGAGTCCCCCACCAGGATTCACTTCCTCCTCCTCCTCTGGGGTCTACTGCTCTCCCCGCTGAGGTCACCTCCTTGGCTAACCTCCACATCCTTTCCTTCCACTTCTCTGGGTACCTCTATTTGGTTGTCCCCTTTTGCCAGTGTGGCATATGAGTTCTTGAGTAGAATAGGATCTGGGATGTGCCTCTGCCTGACCGCTCTAACTCTCCCTGAGCCCACTGTCATCCAAGTGCTCCTTATTCTTGGTATCTTTTGAGGCAGTTGCATTGGACTGGGTGGTCTCTGGATAGGGGTGATGGTACTCCTGACCCAGTTTACTTCCGCTCTGAGTCTGGCTACCTCATCCTGCAGTTCAGAGAGATGCATGCAGATAGGGCAGCACCTCAGTGTCCAGAAGGTCTGCCTGAATATGGCTGTCCCACAGCCACTGCATTGCACCACTCCCCACATTATACTGCAATTCCACTCCTTGTTTGTTACTGAAGCTCTCCTAGTTCCCTTTTTATTAATTTACTGTCCAAAAAATCCTGTCACTGATCCTCAGATACTTTTCTTTTTAAAAAAAGAAAATAAACCAATAAATAAATAAATGAGTCAAAACACTTGTCGTGCTGAAGGTGAGCTTCTTCCCCCTTATGCCCCCCTACTCCACACCCCTTACTATCCCCTATGTTTAGCTCCTGTCAATCAGATTTAACAGGGCATATAATTTAGAGTTGGGGGAAGGGGAGGGGGGGCAATTAAAGACAGCAAAGAAATACACCACCACTATGTTTTAAATTTTCAACAGCCCAAAAACAATTCTAAGTAAAGACAGCAAATAAATTACAGTGTCACTAAAAGCCCACAATCTAAGTTTAAAAGAAAATAGCAATACCAGTTACTGTAAAGCACTGAATTGAATATGTTTCCTTCCCTTCTGGCTTCTTCTGAGAAAAGAAAACTCACTTGCTACCTCTACCCTGACTAAGTTCCCACCTCCAGTTATCATGTAGCTGCACATTCATGGCTCTGCACATCCTGGGCTGAATATCGGGCTGTGCAGGATATGCATAGGCATGCCTCTCCACCTGCGCCTGCATACATTACTGATGCACTCCGCGATCGGGATTTGAAGTCACAGACTTTTCCCTTTTGAATATCGTGCCGGGGATTATCAGGTTGTGCATGGTACAACACTGTTGTGCCATGCGAACCTTTTGAATATCTGGCCTTAGGTATTTAATGCAGTAAGCAAACAATATTTTACAAATTAAAGGTGATTTAATGACAAAAATCAAAAGCCATCAAACAACTTGCAAAATTATCAGAATTAATGAGTTTATTTAACATTTTATGGGAATTCAAATAAAAATGTAGTGTAATGACTCTAATTGCTAGCAGTAGTATAAGAATAGAAGCTGATCAGTTTTTCTCGATGAGATTTGCACCACCTTAGCTGCTGCACACATGGCGTTGCAGCATGTGAACTTAATGTGATGTTTAAATTATGTTCACACTAGCTTAACTGCTGCACTCATGTCAAGTGTAAAACATACAAACCTGATGTAATTTTTAGAAGATGTTCACACCGCTTACCTGCTGTGACATGTCAAGCTTGCAGCATGGGAACCTGATTTGCTTTTTAGACCTGGTTCACTTAGGATCACTTTGTGTATGAGAACTGCATGCAAGCATTGCACAATTAAGATGTGGCATGCATTCTGCATGTACATAGCACACCTATATTTATGTAAGGGATGATTTCCAGTAGATGGGGTCGTGGCCTAGTACAATATCTGTATTATGCTATAACTGATCAAATACCCCAAGGACATGATATCCCACCTAAGAGCTTTAAAATAACTACCCCATGGAGATCATGTGATGAGCTGAACTGTTCGACATCTCTTGTGCTGCTCGAGGCCCTGTTATAAATAAAAGGCATTAAAAACTCTGAGACTGGTTCACTTGGATTTAAAATAGCTCTAGCTGAGCTGAGAAGTGCTGTGGGCTTGACAAACGTGGGTGCATGGAAAGTCTGTGAAAAGAACTGAGGCAATCCTGCAGACAGCGAGCGTTTGGCCATGAGACTGGGCCGATTACAAGCAGCGGGTGGATGTTGAAGTTGCTGAGCCTCTAGCAGTGAGAACCCAGCTACCAAAGGCCTAAGCTCCACTTCCCTACTCCAACTGACCAGGAGGACGAGCCGGAAAAAGAAGGAGTTCGGTCTCACACTACGCGGACATCCAAGATATTAAAGTAATGCTGCAGTGACTTGTGGCAGATTTGCAGCAATAAAACCAGTGTTACATTCACTTGCGCAAAGGATGGGTGATGTGGAGGCTCGGATCTCCTCGCAAGAAAGGAAGGCATCAGTCATGGAGCAGGAATTGGTGATGGTCAGAAAGCAGGTTAAGAAGCTGGAAGAAAGAATAGAGGATCAAGAGTCAAGAAGCAGGCGAAATAATTTGATTATTGCAGGACTACCAGAGAGGGCTGAAGGGCCAAATTGTGTTATTTCTTTACAGGATTTGTTGCTTAGCTGTTGGGCCCTACTCCATTTGGTGAGGCGTATAACTTAGAGAGAGCTCATCGGGCATTAAAGGAGATGCCACCTCCTGGAGCCAGACCCCAAGTGATAATCATGTGTTTTCTTAATTACAAGGAGAAATCTCATGTATTGCTTGCTGCTAGGCTAAAGAAGATGCTGCAATGGAATGGTGCCTCACTCTGGCTATTCCAGGATCAAATGCCTGCTGTCAGAGAGAAACAGAAAGAATACTAGGAAATTAAGAAGAAGTTGTATTTGGCTGGAATTAAGTTCTGCCTGCAATACCCAGCAACTCTGGTTGAGCGGCTGCAATCAGGGGAGAAGAGGTTCCTAACTGCAAAAGAAGCTCTAGGGGGGTTACGATTGGAGCTCCCAGAACTATTCAAGTCCACAACTTGAATGCATCCTGAAGAGAAGGAGATTGTGCTAATCTAAAGGACTGGGACTGGGGAAGCTGCAAGGAGCTTAAAGTTCATAAAGTTTTTCATGTTACTTTTGGTCATCGGTTTAATGTTATAAATGTTGGATTTAGAGGGTCTATAGAGGTTTGGGGGGGTGTAGGGGACTCATTTTGGGATGGGGGAATTAGATGTTCTGATTTGGTGCTTCTAGAGCAGATGTTTAATAACTGCTAAGAGGAATGGGGTTGGGTGTTAAGGGCGTGGAGATAGAAGAACCAGAAGGGCATCAGCAGAGGTGGGTATTTGTAGAAGAACCACCCCGTAGAGGTTAGGATGGGAAATATTATTGCAGATATTGGGGGGGTAAGAAGAGATGCTTTTAAAGGCAGAGGAACGAATGCTGTCATGATGGGAGTAGTAAGGTGGGGAAGCGTATTAGTGGTGGGGGTTGGAGAGATTAGGAAGGCAAGGTGGACAAGGGTGGTTCCCACTTTGTAGTTTGGGAACTGGCTGAAGGAGAGTGGGACTTACTAGGCTTGCACCATTTCTTAAGTGATATGCACTTGTGGAGACGGTGGCACTTCTGTGGGACTGGTAACAAGGTGTTGGCAGAGATATCCCATTATATATGGGGTAAATAGTTAGTATCAGTGGCTCTAGAGGACACCAACCTGAGTTGTGTGATGTAATACTGCATCTTTATGTAAAGCAAAGTAAATGGCACTTTGTGGTACAGTCTCTTGGGCATATTTATGGGTGAAGAATAATGAGGGAAACCTGGGACTGGGAGTCCTTTAGTGGCCCCTCTAGTGTGTACGAGGGACTATTTATGGAGAGTGGGAGATAGGAAAGGGAGAGTTACTTAGGTTTATTAGGTTATTAGGAGGCGGGAGTGTGGATGATGCCAATCTACCTCATGAGGCAGGGACTAGGGGCAGTTTTGAACTGGTGTGGGCATGGTGTACTGTATGGGTGGGGTAGTATAGGGAAAGAGGAAATAAGGATATAAGGAAAAGGAAGGCTACTAAGCATTAGTTGTTTTGTGGGCTTTTGGTAAGGTATTGGAATTACTAAGACATGGGGGCGGGGGTAACATAGGAACAGGTTCATCCATGACTGATATTTGTAGGTGGACGATCTATGGATCGGGGATTGGTGGGGGCATGGGGTTGGAAAAAGAGAGAGAGTCCAGTATAGGAGCAAGATGAAAGCAGACCTGGAGCAGATGAAGAGAGCTGCTTAGCTTAAAGTATTTTGATATTTTCTAATGTCAAGTGTTAAAATAATCTCTTGGAATATTAAGGACTCAGGGGTAGACGAAGAGAATGTTGATCTTGAGGCATATTGAGCAAATGGGGGCCCATATTGCTGCTTTGCAGGAGACACATTTGCTGACAGAGGAATTGAATGGGCTTAAGAAACAATGGGTGGGGCAAGTATACGGGACAGGTAGGGAAAGAGCCTTAGGAGTGGTGGTGATATTAATAAGGAAATCATGCCCATATGAGGTGGTGCAAGTGAATGCAAGGGAGGACAATAGAGGGATATATACCTCCGGCACACTGCTGGGTAAGGCAATTTCGGTGGCCTCTATTTATGGGCCAACACCTCCGGATCCTGGGTTCTTTGCCTCTGTAGAAAGGGATATAGCAGATCTCCCATCACATTCACTAATTTTGGCGGGCAATTGGAATACTTGCCTCAGTAACCATGAGGATAGAATACCACCATCTAAGGGGCCTTTGTCCAAGGCTCAGATTGCCTTGAATAGATTGTTGGAGATGACGGCATTGGTAGATCCAATTAAGATGTACTCGAAAGGGGATAGGATTATGACATTCTATTTGGCAGCTCATAAGTGCCAATCCCGAACTGACTTCTTTTTGGTAAACAGGGAAGTGATCAGGGAGATTAGGGAGGTGACAACAGGGGTTAGAATTTATTCTGATCACTCTCCCATTCAACTGTTGTGGGAGCCTAGACCTTTCCTCCCTAGGCCGTACAGGTGGAGGTTGAACGATTCCCTATTGGTAGAGCCCTCAGTGTGGGACAGGTTGGAGGGGGCATTGCTGGAAATCATACAGCAGCAAATACCTACATTGCAAAATAAAACATTGCGTGGTCCACCTGTAAGGTGTTATACGCGGGTGGCCTAGGTATCACGGCACAAAGAAGTAAAGAGAGAAAAGCAAAAGAGGAGTTTATTTTGGGGGCAGTTGAATCATTGACACCACTGGAAGGGTCATCTGGGAGATTGATGCTGAACTTAAAAATCTGAGGGAGGAATTGGTGGATATAGTTAATAATAAAATAGAATTTTGTTGAAAAGATTAATGCTGATACCTAATGCAGGGAGATGTCCGGCGGTTGCTGCTGCTGGAGTTAGGGAATGGAGGCGAGTATACATGTTACCTCTATTCAATATGGGGAAAACTCCTAACCGATTCACAGGAGATGACTGAGGTCTTTGCATCATACTTTAAAGAAATATACCAGGCTAGAGACTTGGCTGGGGAGGAAGAAATCGAAAGCTTTCTAGAGGGGATCCCCTTACCAGTCCTGGACCCAATGCAGACCAGGGAGTTGGCGGCTCCAATAAGGGCGGTGGAGATTATTGAGGTGGTGCAGTCATTACCCGCTGGTAAAACTCCGGGGCCAGACGGTCTCACCGCCAAATTCTATCAGGTACATATACAAACTATACTTCCTTTGCTTCAGGAATTGTTTAGTACTATATTGCAGGAAGGGGTGTCTCATTCTCCGCTGTATCAAGCGTATATCACACTAATTCCTAAGCCAGACAAGCCCAGGGATATCCCCAGAAATTATAGACCCATAGCCTTAACGAACCAAGACATCAAGATTCTTACAAGAATCATAGCAAATAGAATTTTGCACATCGCTCCTAGTCTAATTAGTCAGGAACAAGTGGGATTTATGCTGGGGAGGGGCGCACATGATGCTTTTAGGAAGTTGCATCATATATTAAGCTACTCGCCTGATTCTCAGCTACCCTTAGCGGTGATTTCGTTAGATGTGGAAAAGGCTTTTGATAGGGTCTCCCATCCTTTCCTTTTTGCTACAATGGAGAAGATGGGATTCCTGGAGGGTCTTCTTAGGGGCATTAAGAATTTATATGCTGCCCCAATGGCCAGGGTATTATGTAACGGCTATCTCTCGCGTGAAATACAGCTGGAGAATGGGACCCGTCAAGGATGCCCTCTCTCGACGATATTATTTAATATTTATCTGGAGCCCCTTTTGTGAGCCATTAATAGAGATGTGCATATCAAAGGGATCAAGATGGGGGGAAGGAGTTGAAACTTTCAGTTTTCGCAGATGATATATTGTTGCACCTGCAGGATCCGGCATCTAGTTTTAAGAAAGTAACGGAAGTAATAGGGCATTTTTTCCAAGGTTTCAAACTACAAACTAAATTTGAACAAGACTCAAATTCTCCCTCTGACCCCATATGTCACCTAGGGCAGACTTTTCGCCACTGCAAATACAGTGGAGGGCAGACAAAATCAAGTATTTAGGTATCTGGATTACGGCGGATACGGGGGGAGCGGAAACAAATAGGGGGGGAATTATATAAGCAATTAAAGGGGCTATAGTAAGATGGAATAATTTATCCTTAAACTTTATGGCTCAATTGGGTCTTATAAAGATGAACTTACTACCCCGTTTGTTATACCCGGTGTATTTGGCCCCATATAGTATTCCCCAAAAATGGTTCAGTATAATCAGGAAATTAATTTCAGGATTTCTGTGGAAGAACAAGCCCCCTAGGTTAAAGTACAATACTCTGCGCCTATCGCATAAAAGGGGAGGGATCATTCTACCTGACCTCCACATGTATTATGTGGCGGGTCAGCTGGTTCTGATGAGTCGATAGGTTAAAGAGCTTGATGGGGAAGAGTTATAATCCAACCTGGCTCCAAATGGAGAAACACATGCTAAGAGACTCAGGCCTTGCCCTGGAAGCAGTGTTGTATGCCAATGTGGGGAAAGCGTTCAAAGAAGGGTATGGGAACCCACTTGCGAAAACGAGAGACGCTTGGTGGCTTTTTCTTACTTCTGTGCAGAGAAAGGGCCAAATGAGGGCTGGAGACCAGCCTGTGCTGGGTAACCCTAATTTTGTAATTGAGAATCGGGTAATTAGCTCGCGGTGGGCTAACCAGATGCTGGGTTTGAAATTAAGGGAAATCATTCAGGGTAGTAGAATGGTCCTACCGCCATGATGTGATGGAATGCCCTTTTTTCAAAGGTTACAAATTAAACATGTGATAGAGAGGGTGATCAGGAAGTTGGGGGGTATCACGGATAATTTTTTTCCTGGGGGAGGCTTAAGGAACTTGATCCGAGAGCCCATCCCCTGTCAAAAATATATAAAGTAATCCTGGAGTTCCTTAGCCTGAGCTCTCCTAGGAGAGTCTCATATTGGGATAAGGTGATGGCCCCTTGGAATTAGGCTTGGGATAATATTTGGGAAAGCAGCAAGTATAATATTATACCCAAATATAAGAGTATGCAATTTTTCATTGCTTCTAATTTGTATTTTACCCCTGTGAAACTATGTGACAGAAACCTGAGACAGACAGACCTGTGTTTTAGATGCGAGAGAGGAACAGGTGATTTATTACATGTGATCTGGGGTTGTAGCAAAACATCGCCTCTTTGGGGGGAAATTAAAAGGCACATGGACCCCATGCTGGATTATTCTGCATTTATAACACCAGGGATATGTGTTCTGGGTGACTTTTCCCAAATCTCGGGTGTCATACCTAGATACCACCTCTCCTTGATGGCGGTGGTAGTTAAGGCTTTTCTATGAATTGGAAAGATGATCATGTATATGTTTATGATCAATGGGTAAAAGACTTAATGGGGATGTTGGATAAAATAAGGAGATTTTTATATATGGGGGGAGAAATGATTATATGTTAAAAGATTACGGCGTTAGATGCAATTTATTCGCTCCAGGTCACAAATATTCAAATACAGGCCTGTCTGTTGGATGGGGATTAGTGGATGTAATTATCTTGGAATGTGAAAGTGCTGTTTCTGATCTTACTTTTAGTCTCATGGAGATGTTTATGATATATACTTATGGGTAGCTTTTTGATGGTACGGGTCTGTTGGCTCAAGAGGGGGGATGGGGGACACTCTCTCTCTTTCCAGGGGACACAGCCGGATACCGCCCTTTGAGGGGAAGACCTCAGATAAGAAATGTGTTTTGATGTTGATAATGGGGTAACTGCTGTAAGGGGATTTAGTATACCGATGGGTAGAGTAAGTTTATGTACAGACCTGTTGAGGCAGGGTATGGAAAATATGACAGATTTGGACTGTCCATGCGGTGGATTACCTGCTGTGGATGTACATAGGTGGGTTGTACATAGTTCGCATGGTCAGTTTGAGACAGTGTACCCTGGTTTTGCCAGGTATCTGTATGTTTGTCTGTCTGTTTTTTCTTTGAAAATTGAATAAAGATGGTTTAAAAAAAAATAACTACCCCACACCTGTTGGGAGACTCATAGGTGTAATTTCAAACTAAGGCACTCTTCCATGGGATTTCAACAAAGTAGCTCATGGTGTGTTACCTAATAACGCCTGTTCCACCTCTATCCAGTGGGGCGTGCCAATCTCAAGAGGCAAGACCTAAGAAAATGTCTGTTTTACCCCCAAACTCAGGTGGTAAGCCCACAGCTATGGTAAGTTCCAACCTCTCATTGTCACAGGTGCTCGAAGTATTCGTCAACTAAACCAGGGAGGATTATCATCCCAAATAAAGGCCAAAAATGTCTTATCTATTTTTGCCCACACACCCTTCAGAATATTCAAGGGTAGATTACAAAGTGTGTTGAACATACAGGGAAACGTAATCATTTTGATGGTGGCTATTTTCCCAGAAAGAGATAAATTAAGCTTCTTCCACCTCTGAAAATCCTGTTTGACTTCCTCCAAGAGCTCTAGTAAATTCTTTGAGCACATATCGTGGACTCGTGGTGAGACATTCATACCCAAATATTTTATGCCTCAGGAGCCCATTTAGCTTATATGGGCCCATAGAGGCCCATGACAGGTCCACCTTATATAAAGGCAACAATTGCATCTTGCCCCAATTTATCTTTAAACCAGAGATGGAGCCAAAGGAGTTAATAACCTCCACATTGTAGTGAGAGAGGTCTCTACCTTGGACAACATCAACAGCAAATGGTCTGCATAAAGTAGCATGGAGAAAGATTTACCCCTACTGCTAGGCCTGAAATATCTGCATCCTGGGATAAAGCCTGATACAAAGGTTCTATCAACAACAAAACAATAGGGTACTCAATGGCAACCCTGCCTTGTGTCCTGGGATAAAGTGAAAGACTCTGCAAGTACACTGTTAGCAAGAACCTGAGCCCGGCTCCAATAAAGGCAATTAATCCAACACCAAAGTTGCCCAATGCCAAACCTGGCCAGAATAAACTGTAGGTTTTGCCATTCGATGGAGTTGAATGCTTTTTGGCATCTGACCCTGCCAAAGCTGCCAAATCCGGCCCCTCCCCACCACTTGAATAAGATCAGTTACCATCTGGATATTATTGTTGCCTTGCCTGCTTTTCATGAATCCTGATTTGGCTTTGCTTACTAGTAATGGCATTGCCCATTCTAGCTGCATAGTCAGAATCTTGGCAAAGGCCTTACAGTCAACATTGTGCAATGAAATGTGCCAGTAATTCGAACATATCATGGGGTCTTTGCCCAGCTTCAGCAGAACTGTAATAATGGCTTCCCTCTTAGATGGCAGCAGGGAGCCGATATCCCCAATGTCTCTAAAAATGGATAACAAGCACAGAGAGATCTGTGACTCAAATGTCTGACAAAAATCAACACTGAGACCATCTGGTCTGGATGCTTTACCTTGAGCTAGAGCCCTTATAGCCTGTTGAACTTCTTGCAAAGTATTATCAGCCTCTAAAGAGGTAGATAGTTCCTTCACTAATCTGGGCGGTTCCAGCTGAGCAAACAATTCCTCATATTCATCCTCTGAGGGGCAAGACAAGGACTGATATAAATTTAGATAAACATCCGAAATTTGTAAACAATTTACCCCCTGTCCGATGTAAGCTTGCCCTCCTCAACCACTAAGCATGGGATCAAAGCCTCTAGAGACTGTTTCTGCAACTGGTATGCCAAAAGCTTATCGGTTTTGTCCCCTGACTCCCAATGCAACTGTTTTAGAAAAATAGGGTTGGCTGGGCCTTTTGATGCAAAATAAAATTTAACTGGTCTTTATACCCATTCATTTCTAGGTTTTGTGTTCTGTATCCAATGAGGAGGAGTAAATCTCCACCTCCAGTTTCCAGATGTTAGCTTCCAGTGCCTCCACATGTGCCTTACATTTTTTGTTCACATGAAATGTAGGAAATAATGCACCCCCTAATACAGGGCTTAAATGCATCCCATAACACAAAAGGCTCAATATCTGGGGTGGTGTTCAACTCAAAATGAAGTTTAATTTCCCCATATAGCCATTGCATGAAGTCTGTTTCACACAGTAGTGCCAGATTCAATCGCCATCTAGGAGTTCTCAAGACCCTCAGCCAGGGCTCCCAAACCAAAATCACTGGAGCATGTTCCTAAAATAATATGGGCTTATGAAAAACCTCCACCCCATCCAATAAGATCCAGGAACTGCATAGAAAATAGTCTAATTAACTAAATGAGTGAAACCTTACAGAGTGGAAGGTGAAATCATGAGCCTTCGGGCTGGCCACCAGCCAGTAATCCCTCAGCCTTAATTCAGCACACAACCTCTCAAGTACCCCTCCCCAACCCCTGATGTGATGGTGTGCCCTTCTCAATGGGAAAGTGATCTATCAGCAGGTCCAGGGCAAAACTGAAATCACCCCCAAGATCAACACCCCAGGGCTGGTATACCACTCAGAAATAATCTCATGCTAACTGAGTGAAAAATTCAAGAGTGTCATCATTCAGGGCATACACATTTATAAGCAGTACCTCCACTAACTCTAGCATGCTCAACACCATCACCCAGCACTTCATTTTATCTGAGTCCCATTTCAACACAAGAAAGGGACAACCCTGTTTTACCAAAATAGCAACTCCTCTCTTCTTTGAGCCAGAAGAACTTGCATATGTTTTACCCACTCAACCCCGTGGTAAACTCCTTCATCTTTTTTCAATAGGTGTGTTTTATGTAGAAAGACAATATTGCAGTTACAGGACCTCAAATATGTCCACACCTTTTTCCATTTTATGGGGATATTCAACCCTTGCACATTCCAGATCATGACAGAAAGAGGAGCCACAGTAATAGATCATGGTGTATAAGACCAGAAATAATACTCCTCAGAAAGTGTAAATAACTTATCAATAAAATGGTACAAAAGTTTAAGGTGGAAGTATAAATCCCAGATACAGCACTCATACATTCCCATACAGCCTCAACAACAAGCAAAGCCCCACAACAAACCCTCCCCCAACTAAGTGAACCCCATCCCTCATCCAAACAAGCAGTAAACATAAGAACCACCCCAACAGACAGTAAACATACCTCTTCACCAATAGCATGATCAACTGTAGCATATCAACTAAATCAGCAACTTCTTCACTAACCCCCACTGCCCAACTGACAGATAGAACTAATAGGAACAACATTAACAGTAGAAAGACCCCTAACCCCCATGCTGCTACCCAACACAGGAGCTTGAGGAGAGAGTATAAAAGGCCAGATGGACCCTTCCCCGCTAATGCCTACTAGTTTCCCAGCAGGTGCAAAGGCAACATAGATAGGTACCGCCCCATACCTCTATGATCCTGCCCTATACTCCTATGGTCCCGACAACCGCAGCTCCAGCCACCTCTGCTTAAGAGCAGAAGTAATACCCCTTGTTCCAGACAAGAAACAGTCCTCTAACATATCTGACCTTCCCTTGCCCAACACTTGCAATAGCGGTTTAAGAAGGCCGGTCAGAGTTGAACCTGCCCTCCCTCCCTTATGTCCTTGTACTTGTAATGCTCAAAATAAACCCATAGTGAGTCAAAATTGAAGAACAGAGGGCCATCTCCAACTTCTGCCCATAGTGACCAGGAGGAACGTTGACACGATTAACAGCCCTAAGCTTCCAGTAAGAGCATATGAAACATGTAGTAGACAAATGATAAGTGCCACAGTGGACACAGGCTAGCTACCCAGAAGAAAAGCCACCCTCTGGGATATAACTGAACAATCCCTTCAAAAAGAGTCAAAAATGACCCCAACCAAGAAAATCCCCTATGGCATGTAAGTCCCTAATTCTCTGCCCACAAGGACAAGATCACTAGGAATAAAACCCAGTCACACACCCAATCCAATAGCAGGGGTTACTAACATACTAAAATACTAATTGCCAGCAGATTAGGCCTTATGGTCTATCAAGTCTGCTTGAACCTCAGATCCCTAGTTGGGTGCTGAGGCCTCCCCTCATGCTCCAGAAACCCTATCATCCATCCCCACCCCTGGGCCAGGCTATCATCTGATACATCTGCTTTCTGTGTCTGTCCCACCCTTGGTTGGCCTCTGTAAGAATAACCATGAGGCTTCGATACCTCCTAGATAAGACTGATATGGCCCCAACTAACAGAAAGCTCACCCCCAAAAGTACATTCCCTCCCCGTAAAAGAGGAAACAAATTAAGACCATATCGGCAGTGAAATATAGCTCCTTCTGTGATAAAGTTTGATGGCTCATAGCCCAGGATTTCCCTGTGAAATATCATCTTGCAGCATGCCATCCTGTATTACCGCTGCCACAGAAACTGCAGATTGCAACCCAGAATCTCCCATCGCAGGAGAATGCCGATCCGGTTCAAGAACCTGAGTTGGTATGAGTTGCGAAGTAGCCAGCAGCTCCTCTTCACTGAAATTGGCCCAGTCCATCTTTGTAGCACCAGAAGAGCAATCCTGTAGAGTCGGGGACAGTCGTGGGCGTTTCACTTTGGGGGAGGGGGAGCACTTTACAGGTGCTGGGGGGAGGAGGGAGAAACAGAAGTGGAATTCCCCCTGTCCTCCATAACCTGAGGTGATCCCATCATAGCTTGCCATGATGAAGCCATCGACTTGAGCTGCCATTTAGGTAATTGCCAGCTGAAGGAACAGTCTGAAAGTGAAGCCTGTGATCCTGAGCCCGAGTGTGGGGAAGCATTTGATGCAATGGCGCAGGACCCTTTTGTAGCCAGTCCCCTCCTGCAGCTGATGATTGGCCTAGTTAGATTTAGCAGGGGCCCACAAGGATGATAGAAATGATTGGGCATCCACCTGGAAGTCAAACTTTCTTCTTCCCTCCTCCCACCAGACATGCAGCACTGCAGGATACTGGAGATTGAATTTAATGTTCCTGGCTGCCTGCTCTTTTTTGATAGGGGCAAAAGCCTTCCTCCAATTGATGACCCCTTTAGAAAAGTCCTGAAATACAGTATATGGACCCAGTGCCCATTCAAAATAAGTGGCCCCCTCTCATGAGCCAGACAAAGCACCTGCTTATTAACACTGGACTTGAGAAATTAAGTCAGGATTTGGCATTGGGGCAAGCCTCTCGTTGATTGAGGCCCAAAGAGTGGTGAGCCTGCTCTTTTTCAAGAGGGGCCCAGGTATAATTCAGAAGCCGGAGCAGTACCATCTGCAGGAATTCACACACTTTCTCCTTCTCCAATTCTTCCAGGAACCTAAGAAATGCAAATTGTTCCTGCACCCCTGATATTCAAGATCTTCCAGTTTAAGTGACAGGAACTGGACTTGGGAATCTAGCTCGGAGATTCTATCCTTGTACCGTGCCACCGAGGAGTTAACTTGTAGGCAGAACAGTTTGGAGCTGGCAATTCTACTCTCCTCAGTGTTCACCCATTCCTCCAGGTGGGTAACAGCAGCTTTAATAGTGGGAATGTCCTCGACCAGAGAGTGTAACGTGGTCATGATATCGGTGATATCCTCTTTGCTAACTAGTGCCGAAGGCTCGGTTGACTGTATCATTTCATATGGATAGACCGCAGCTGGCACCATGATGCAGCAAGGCAATAGAGTTAAAAAAAAAGTCCAAAAGTTACAAATCCACTAGCAAAAATGGAGAGGCACACTAGAAGGTAGGTCCGCTGTGCAAAAACGTCATACTGAGGGAATGGAAGCAATATATGTAGCAATGATACAGAAGGTGAACAGATCTTCTCGGATTAGGCTGCCATCTTGATCTCTGCTGCACCAGAAGTCAACTTTTGAAAAATTAGATTGAGTTATTTGTCTTACTCGTTACTCAACGGGTACTCTTTCTAACTCATCCAATACCATTATTTTCAAATTCCAATATATACCACAAATGTTTAGATTTTTCAGAACTATTTAAAATATTTGTAAGACTTTTTAAAACAATGTGCAGAGTGTCTGGCTCTTTCATCTATGACTAGCTGTGTATTAAACATGTCTACAATGTACTGATTTTCTGTTTATGGACCCCTCTTTCCCTTGTGGGGTTGTGTGCCTTAACATTGTACAGAGGCCTATGAGTCTATCAGGTTGTCACAAAGCATCAAACATTACTTTATAGTGGATTTAATCACAGGTAGTCTAACTGAAATGCAACAGCATGTTTCTAGAGGTGTTCATCTGCTACTCATTTCTACAGCTCTGAGGACAGAAGCATAGGAGGTCAAGGCATTTGCTCAAGGCACACAGTGAACCAGTGTATTTGCTGGGATGTAGGCCTGTGACTGCCTGTTTTACAGTCCAGTGCTTGTCTTAATAGTCCCTTACTCCATCACCTGAATGTAGAGACACACCCAAAGTTTTGGAATAAATGGCCATAGTCCTGTGTTTATTTATAAACTACAACATATGGCATGGTGTACGTAGCTTGGTAGTGTCAACAAGCTTTTTAATGCATTTTACCTTTCCTTAGGTGTCTAACCACTAGGTATTAAAAGGGGCACTGCCTTCAGAGGGACTGTGGCCTCCAAGGCATAGTAGTGGCTCCAGAGCCATGTTCCATGCACCTGCCCCCATCAGGGGTGCTACACATGCCGGTGAAATCCATGGTAGCTATATCCCAACTGGCCCATAGGGCTCTCCTCGACAGGGTCTTGCCTCCTGTCAACTTTAGGAGGAACCCATCTGGGACAGAAACTGGTTCCCTTGTTCCTCTTCATACTCTATTTGTGAGATTATCATGCCACCACACTGACATGTTTGTGACATCCTACTCAACCTACACCTATCCTGTTAGTGGAGGCAAAATGAAGGAAAAACCTCTTGGGAAAACCTGGAAAATTCCTTCTTGATCCTTAGTGATCCCCTCAGGGGATAACAGGTTCTCTGCCTATCCCACAGCCTTTGTTTCCTGCTGCTAGGGCTGGAGGGAGGGCATCATAGCTGACGAAGGAGCTATGAGGCTGGGCTCCAGTGTGTTGACCATTAAGGAGCCTCCTAGACTCCTCCTTGGCAAACTCCTCCCTCCCATTGGCTGTCCTTCTCTATGCTCCTCTCCTTATCCCCTACTCTCTATCTTCCACTCCTGGCTTCTTCTACCAGCTGGGGAAGTGTCCTCAGATAATGCCTTGCAAGCTTCAAGGAGGGAGAGCCCTTTCATCTGCTGTATGCTGTCTTCATAGTCCCTCATCCCCTTCATCTGAAGAGTAGAGACACACACAGTGTTTTGGAATACATGGCTAGAGCCATGTGTTTATTTATAAACTACAACATATAGTGTGATGTGTGCAGTTCAGTAGTGTCAGCAAGCCTCTTATTGTGTGTTCCACCCATGCCTCTGGGTCATAACCACTAGCTCTTAAAAAAGGGCACTGCCTCTAGAGGGATTCTGGCCTCTGGTGCATAAGTGGTGGCTCTTGACCTGTGTGCCATGTACCTCTCCTCAGTCAGAGGGCACTACACACGCAGGCCATAACCCAAGGCATCTATCCCCTGACTTGTCCATAGGGCTTCTCATTGGTGGGTACTTGCCTGATGCCTGCCTCAGGGAAACCCATCTGTCACAGAAGCTGGCTCCCCCCATTCCCTGCTTTGTAACCTACCTGCGAGACTACTGTACCACCATAGATTGGCTATCGTCACTGCCCAATAAGCATACAAACTAACAGCATTCCAGTACTGTCTGTATATCTGCCAAAACCTATAAAGCTCCACTGCTGACAAATGTACCCAATCTCATACATACAGATGTGGCACTTTCATTATGGTAACATCACTGTGCAGCACCTTAACCCCAGCTGACCCCATAAAGATGCATATGGACATGTTCACCACTCCCAGGCTTTCTCAACTGCCTCCGGATCATTGGTGTAATTCCAAGTTTGATGCTGCATAATGTGACCAAATCAACATAGTTTCTGGCCAACATTGCTACAACCAGCAAAGACTGTCTTTCATTTGGCAAATCAAATACAATGATTTGACTAGACCCAAGTCATTATCACCCAAATGGATGAGTATGCACCAGGAGGGCCTTTTCTCCCAGCTTCTGCCAGGACTCCTGGCACAATCAGTCCTCTAAGGCTCATCCACTGCACAAACCACTGGTGTCAATCCAAGTAAATGTTTTCTCCTGGTGTCTGATGTGTCTTTCTGGTGGCTCAAGGGATGAATGAATGCCCACAGATCCAAATCTGCTTTTACTTGGGCCTTGACACTTGTCGGTAAACAAAGAAAGCACAGCAAATGTGGATAAACGTACCCTTCTAAGGCCTGCAACAACAATTTAGAGGTAGACAGTTTTGTTCCAGTGAAAGTGCAGACCCCCCGCTGAAGGTGTCACCACCACTTCTTTGTCTGGTAACACCACTCTGTTTTTGGTGCCTTGCTTGCTGTACCAACACTGATATGTGAAATGCACCACAGAAGGTCACCAAGAAGACTGTCCTGAAGAGGCATACCTAAGTGGTGTCCAAGCACATCTGTTCCAGTTCATACCACATCCTTTCCAGCAGGCTGGGGCTAAGTGGCTGCCATTGGTCTATCCTCTGGGGTATACCCCATGCCCACTCTTCTAACATTTTACAGAGCACAAATGCTCATGTATTGTCCTGTTCACCATTGGTTTTCAAAATCCATGCTACGCCTGCCAGCTGCTGGCTTACCTTGCCAGGTGTACACCCCTACTGCTTCATCAACAGCACTTACCATCATAATTGGTCTACCCAGATGGGCCAAGCATTTACCCATCCCTGTATTTCCTTTGCATGCAAAAAACCTTCCACCCTTCCCCTGTAAGTTACCCTTGTCCTTGGAGCTAACGTATTCCTCATTAGATACCAAGCTTCTGGCTCACCAAACCCAAAGTAGGGATGGGACTCTCCCAGGGTGCTGCTCCACTTCAGGTGGTGGAGTCCAGAATCTCTGTGACTGCAAATGAGAAAAATCATCAGAGATGTCATTATCAACCCCAGGTACATGCAACACCTTAAACTGGATGTTAAGCATTAAGTATTTTAAGACAAATACCCTCATCACATCTTCCATTGACCCTTTAATGCCCAGCTGACCATTAATGGAATGCACCACCCCCATGTTGTCTGACCAATAGATTACCTTCTTGTTCCAAAACTGTTGGCTCCATACCCACAGGGCCACTATGATAAGAACAAATTCAAGCAAGGTAACATTGGATGACTGCCCTGCCTCCCCTCAACTGTCTGGCTGCTGTTCCATGAACCAAGCCCCTTGTAAGTACTCCCTAAATCCAAAGCATCCAAACATATTAATGTACATCAAGCTCCTGACTGGTGATGGGCGTTAGTCATACTGAAATGCCATTAAAGCAGTTCAAAAGGCCATCCAGACTGTCTGAACATCCCTCAAACTCTCAGTCACTCAAACATTATGATGTGGCTTCAGGCATCCTCGACCTAACCTTCATCATTCTATACAGAAATGTCCTTCTCATTGGGATAATTTTACATGCAAAGTTAGGGTGCCCCAGAAATTGTTGCAACCCCCTCAAAATTATTTTCTGCACTCCCAAAACCCTGGCAAACAATTCCTCCAGGCCCTCACCTTGTCTTCAGGAAACCTAAACTCCTTAGCCTGCATGTGTATCATTATCCCTAAACAGGACAGTACCATGCAGAGACCCTCGGTCTTGGCCTTAGCCAGCAGGACACCAAAGTCTGCACATGCTTCCTGAAACAAATTCAGCAAAGTGTCCTCATTCCCCTGTTCTAGTCCTGCCCCACAAATAAAAACATCATCCAAGTAAAGCTTGACTTCCGTTTGTTCCATTATTGACATCACCACCCACTGCAAAAAGGTACTAAAGGACCCAAATACTGCACATGCTGCTGTGCAGCCCAAAGGCATGCATTGGTCCACATAATACTGCCCCTTGAATTTCATTCCAAGTAGGTCTTCTCGATGCCCTACAGGGGGCATGCCTTAGACAGCTAGTGTTGGAACCCACTCAGAAGGGAGCAATCTTAGACCTGGTACTCTCAAATGTTGATGATGAGAGGATCTCAGATTTAGAAGTGGGTAGCCATCTGGGAACAAGTGACTACCAAACAGTGTGGTTCATGAAAAACACAGCCATAAAGTCAAGCCATACAAATATGAGGGTACTGGACTTTAGGAGGGCTGGCTTTGGCAAAATGGGCAAATGCCTCAGAAAAGCACTAGCAAATGGATGAGAAGGAGGGGTGGAGGAACAATGGGAAAACATCAAAACGGCCATCATAGAGGCAACAAGCCTTTGTGTGAAGCAAATAAACAAATCAAGGTGAAGGAAAAAAACACTATGGTTCTCAAAAGAGGTGACAGGGAAGGTTAGGAAGAAAAAGTCAGGAAGCATAAGGAAACACAGAAGGAGCAGGACAGAGAACTGTACCAGTTAAAGCAGAAGGAAGCAGGGAAGTCAGTCATAACAGCAAAGGCCAAAACAGAGGAAAAGACAGCCAACTCAGTTAAGAAGGGGGTTAAAACCTTTTATCAGTGCATTAGGGAATGAAGAAAGACCAAGGGAGGAATAGTGAGGCTTAATAAAGGGGAGTGGGGTAGGCAGAGGGTGACAGTGAAAAAGCAGGGATACAGAATGAATACTTCTGCTGAGTATTCACAAAAAAGAGGAGAGGAGGTATCTAATCCAGTCAATAGAAGCACTCTGGTTAGGGGGGTCAATACCAGTCTGTTCACAGAAGAAAGAGTTCTGAAAGAACTCCTGAAACTGAAGGTGGAAAAAGCAATGTGACCTGATGGGATTCACGCCAGAATTCCAAAAGAACTAATGACACCACTGACTATCCTTTTTAACGAATCATAGGAGGATGGTGTGGTACCTGAGGACTGGAGGAGGGTGAATGTGATTCCCCTTCACAAAAGTGGAAGCAAGACAGAGGCAGGAAACTACAGACCTGTCAGTTTGACCTCAGTGGTAGGGAAAATTATGGAATCACTTCTGAAAGAAAGAATTGTTGAGTACCTAGAGGCCAGCAGGGCACAGGACCCAAGGCAGCATAGATTCACAGTGGGAAGGTCATGTCAGATGAATCTAATAGATTTCTTTGACTGGGTGACCAAAGTAGTAGACCAGGGAGGTGCTGTGGAAATGGCCTACCTAGACTTTTTATTTTGGCATTTGACAAAGGCCCACACAAAAGATTAATAAACAAGTTAGCCCACCTGGGAGTGGGTCCCAGGGTGGTAACCTTGGTAAAAAAAATGACTGGACAACAGGATGCAGTGGGTAATAGTAAACGGAGTCCACTCTGAAGAAAGGCGGGTTACTAGTGAGGTACCGCAGGGTTCAATACTGGGACCGGACCTTTTTGATGTCTTTAGAAGTGACATTGCAGAGGGACTGGAAGTAAAAAGTATGCCTATTTACAGATGACACAAATGTCTGCAACAGGGTTGATACATAAGAGGGGGTGGGGAGGATGAGAAGGGACTTCACAAGGTTGGGGGAACAGTTAAAAGCATGGCAGCTTAAATTCAATGCAAAGAAGTGCAAAGTAATGCACCTGGGAAACAAAAACCCAAGGGAAGAGTACACAATGGGGAGGTGGGTACTAACAATAACAAACATGGAAAGGGACCTGGGGGTAGTCATATTAGATGACCTAAAGGTAAACAAGCAATGTGAGAAGGCAGTAAGGAGGGCTGGGGGGATACAGGGATGTATAGGGAGAGACATCACCAGTAGAAAACAAAAAGTTATTATTCCTCTGCACAAACAGTTGGGGTGGGGTACTGCGTGCAGTTCTGGAGACCCCATCTCCGCAAGGACATAGACAGGATGGAGGCAGTCAAGAGGAGGGCAACTAAAATGGTGTAGGTTCTGCAACAGAAGCCATACAAAGAGAGACTAAAGGAGCTTAATATGTATACCCTCGAGGAAAGAAGGGAGAGGCGGAACATGATAGAAACTTTCAAGTACCTCAAGAAAATCAACAAAGTCCAAGAGGGTAGCATCTTTCAGAGAAAGAGATGTGCAAGAACAAGGGGGCATAATTTGGAGATAGAGGGGGGACAGCTCGTGGGCAACATGAGGAAGTATTTTTCCATGGAGAGGGTGGTGGACACATGGAACGGTCTTTCTGAGAAGGTCGCTGGGTCAAAAATGCAGGGGAATTCAAGAATGCATGGGACAGACATAAGACAATTCTGGTGGGGATTAGGAAGAAGTAGGCTATTGGTTAACTAGGATCTGCAGCTTATCCAACAGGTAGGGAAATGGGCAGACTGGGTGGGCCAAGTGATCCTTATCTGCTGTCAAAGTTTATGTTTCCATGTTTCTATGTCTCTTTCCTCCTTGTAGGCTGGCAATACCCTGAAGGCTGATTCTATGTCCACCTTGATGAGCAAGGCCACTTTTCCCATCACCCTCACCAACTCTGCTGCCCCATCAAAAATAGAATACAACACCGCCATAAAGCATGGGTCAGTTTAGTCATTGGCAAAGTCTTCTTCTAGAAAACAGGTGACTGATCATCCTGAATTCATCGGGTGCTTTCTTTGGAACCAGCCCGATTGGGGACACCAGCAGCAATGCTGAGAGTGGCACTGAAAAGAGGCCACTAATCCTCTCCATGCTAGCATCCTTCATAATCTTTTCCCTGACCAGCTCCAGTTGCTCCCTGGCAGACTTCAAGTTTTTGGCTTCACAATGCCTCTGAGGGCCCTTGTACAGCATCTTAAACCCTAATGTAAAGCTGTCCACCTGGAACTAATCTGCCTTCTGGTCAGGATACCTGGACAGCCAAGGCCTAAGTCTGTCCATCTTTAGTGGGGTTGGGAGGTCAATTGTTCCACTCCAAAATGACTGTGGGTTCCACCACCAGGTTTGCCTTAGAAGAAAAGGTGACTCCAGTCACAGGCCATGCAATCATACTTAAACCTGCACCTCTCCATCTTACACACTCCCCGATTATTGTGTAACAACACCCTGACCCACTCCTTTGCATGCTGATGTCCCTGGTGCCCTCCCCTCCTTGGGGACTGTGACCTCTTAACCAGGAAGCCATTTACTGTGTACTGAACTCCCCTTATGCTCTATTCCTCATAGCAGTGTCATGTATAACACCCCCTAATGGCATACCAGGTCCGCCTGCTTCCACCAGTGAAACGCCTCATCATAGTCCAACCACCCATAACCTCGCTTATTAGCATGCATTAGCATGACCCTGCTGTAGTAGTTCCACAAGAAATGGTCCTTCTCTGGAGCTGCCTGCTGTATGGTCCTTGCAAATATTTTATTGATTTATTAAATATGGTGAACACCACCAAACAATTCTTCCACAGGTGGCGTACCTGAACCCGTCTTGTCTCCTAGTTTCTTCCACATCCTCTTGTCTTTTCCCTTCTTGTCTTTCTCCTTCTCCATCTCTCTGGGCTGATTCAAGAGGGAGAACATGTCAGTATATTCTCCCCCCAAATTCTGCAGTCACACCTTTTCCATGTGATGTGATCCAACTGGCTTGCCCAAACTTGGTTACTTGGTGTGTTAGGACAAAAAGAAGGCCGAAGCCCATTGTGATTGTCCCCCCACTATGACATGGGACATTATTCCCAAACATGATTAACTGCCAACCAGTTATCCAAACCTTTTTTGAATGAACCGAATGATTCAAGGTCTTTAAGTTCTTGCAGTAGCTGATTTCAGACTGTAGGTGCCCTTACTGTGAAAAAGTTTAGTCTTTTATTTGTTTTAGCCTTGCATACTTCCAGTTGTTTATTACGCAATCGCAGCAGTATTCTATGCGTAGCGTATGATAGGCCACACTGCAGCATTAGGGCAGGAAATTTTAATATTTTAAAAAGGAACAAGAGATCTCCTCTACATCTTCTTTGCTGTAGAGAATGCAGACCTTTGGTTTGGAGTCTCTCAGTTTAGGTTTTTGGCAGATAGATAGGGGACCATCCTTGCTGCACGTTTCTGTATATGTTCTAACCTTTCTATGTCCTTACTGGGATAAGGGCTACAAAAGGGAGAACCATAGTCTGAATACTGTCTAACATGAGTCCTGTGTAAGGGAACTATGAATTCCTCTGTTTTTGAAATGAAAGTGCGGTTAACACGTTTGAGTAAACCGTTTGAGCGTCTGGCTATTTTAGTACAGTGTTCAGTAAAGGAGAGTTTGTTTGTTAATAATAATGCCCAGGTCTCTTTCACAGTCTGAGGACTTCAGAGGGATATTATTTAATGTGTAAGTTGATTTTGAATTGTGTTTTCCAAAATGCAAAACGATGCATTTATCAGTGTTGAAAGACATGTCATTGGTGAGAGCCCACTGTTCAATAACTAGAAGATCATTAGCTAAAGTGTTTATATTTTCAGTACTATCCACTCTCCCCCTTAATTTGGTGTCATCTGCAAACTTTGATAAAATGTTGGTGGGGCCTATCTGCATGTCACTGATAAATAGGTTGAACAGTATAGGGCCGAGGACAGGTCTCTGTGGAACACCATTATTCACAAGTCCAATATCAGATTGGAGTCCATGGATTTTTACTTGTTGTGATCTGTTTGTTAGCCAGCTATTAATCCAGTGCACCACGTGCGGTGAAAAGCCTAGTGAGGTAAGTTTGTTGATAAGTTTACCATGTGATACTGTGACAGAAAAGGGGACCAGAACTATGTATTCTTTTGACTAAGTTATTCTTTTTGAATATGCACCTTCTTCAGACAAGATGGTTGGCAGATCACATGAGAAAGCATATATGGAAAAGTTAAAGTACAGGTCTGATGGTTCTTACAAGAAAGTTAACAGGAACAACCAGGCAGGAGGCAGTAAAGCAATAAACCCATAAACTCAGTGGGGTAGGCTTCCGGGAGATATTCCCATGTTGAACAAAAGACACCAGGTGGACATAATTGTGGTAGCAAAGAGGTGCTGAAGGATGGGGGAACACCCATGCACACACACTCTCAAAGAGGGCTGGGCAACATGGGCCTGTCACTCAGAGTAAGTAGGACCCTCCCCACTTGGAGCAAGGCAATATATTGAGGGGCTTATATCCAGTTCTGTCTCTCTCTTGGACTGAACACCTAAAGACCAGAGCCCCTGCCATTACAAGGACTAGCTGAGGTAAGATAGCACAGTGAGGGGAGAAGTGCTTCTTTAGCTAGGGCAGATGAAGCTTTCCTAGGGGAGGAAAATTTAGACTTTTGCTGTACAATACCTATCTGTCTCATGTGATTTTATTTTCTGCTTCTTAGTAAATGTGCAACCCTTTTGTTTCCTGTAAATACATCCTGTTGTAAATACTGTAGTATTTTAGTAAACAGTCTATTTTTATAGAATCAGTGACTGCTTGTGTGTTATTTAAAAGGATAATTCTATTTCTGCTAGACTCTGTTGCAGTCCATCTCCAAGAGAGCACTCTACCCACAGTTATTGTGTTGACCTTCCTGACCTTGTGCAAAGGGAGAAGTCAGAAACAGGCTTCCTGAGCCTTGTTGGTAAAAAACCCAGATGGTGGCAGTGAACTGGAAGTCCCTGGTGAGGGATTTGCTTCACAACTGGTGGCAGAGTGGTGGGATCCTTGTGACAACTGGTACCAGGCCAGTTAGAGCAGCAGACAGTGTGCTTTCTTGTGAAGCAGGAACTCAGAGAGAGAGAGAGAGAGAGAGAGAGAGAAAGAAAGCACACTGGTGCTGGAGTGCTAGTAGAAATATACCTTTTAACAGTCATGAAACAGGATTTCAAAAGGTTGCATTTTTTTACTACTATTTTATTTATTTCTAGACAGTTAAGTGCAGCGTAGCTAGAGAAGATGAACTCCTCAAGCTATGTAAAATTTCATGTACAGCAGCTTCATGAGCTGTGTGCAGGAAGGGGGATTTGCCTATGAGGACATGACAAAGAATGCACTCATGGAAGCCCTGGTGGCACAGAACCAGCTGCAGGAGGGGCAGACAGTCTCAGATAAGCCAGGCATAGTACATAATCAACAGGCAGTCCAGAAGAAAGTGACTCAGGTAGCGAGAATGAGGTCGCAGTGACTGAGCAAGGAGGGCACCTTGTGGCACAAGCTGGGGGAGCTGTGCAGCTCACTCAGCCTTGGCTGGAGATCCTGAAGGCAGAGCTTGCTCTGAGGGAGGCTGAAAGGGAGAGAACAAAACTGCAGGCTGAGGACAGAGACAGAGCCCGACAGCATGAAATCTGGATGCTGGAGAGAAAGCAAGGCTGGAGGCAGAAGAAAAGGAGAGGATTCACCAGCATGAGATCCTGATGCGAGAGGAAAAGGAGAAGATTCGCCAGCATGAGATCCTGATGTGAGAGGCAAGAATGAGAACAGCAGCATGAGATCGAATTGGAGAAACTGCGCCAGCAAACAGTGCAACAAACCGTAAGTAATGGCAAAGGTGATTCAAGCCACGAAGCCCTGATTAATTCTAAAATGTTTCCGCAATACCAAGAGGGAGATGATCTGGATTTGTTTCTAAAAGCATTTGAAAGGGTCTGTGGGCAATTTAAATTAGATAAGGCATTGTGGATGAACCATCTGACCCCATTACTTACTGGTTGTGCCTTGCATGTATTTGCTCGAATGGATGACAATGATTGCATGGACTATGATAAAGTTAAAAGAATGTTATTAAAACATTTTGAATTGACTCCTGAGGCTTATAGATGGAAATTTAGAGCGTTAAGAAAAGGCCCAGGAGACAGTTATGTAGAACTGCATGTCCAAATGTGTGCTTACTTAGCCCACTGGGCGGATAGGGCTAAGGCAAGGACTGTAGAGCAGGATAAAGATTTAATTGTAAGGGAGCAGTTTCTTAAAATTGTACCTGATGACCTGCATATATGGCTGCTGGATCGGGCATGCAACTCCACAAAGGAGGCAGCAGAAAGTGTTGATTTGTATGTGGCCAGCAGATCACATTCGTAACGCAAGTACTATGGGGTGGGGCAGCACCTGGTTTTAAGGGGACCCAGGGAGGGCAGCCTAAAGAAAACCAGCCTGCACCCAAGCCCAAAACAGAACCTATTGGTTCAAAGGGAAACAAGGGGCTGAGGGAAAGGCATGCTGGATTTGCCAGAAAGTGGGGCATTTATCCTATGACTGCCCTAAAATTAGGAATAAAGTGCAAAAGCCTGGGGAGAGGGTAAAAAAGATAGTATTCTGCAGCTGGTAAACTGTGTACACTACAACTCCACCAAGCATATACACCCTATTCTAGTCAATGGCACAGTGACACAGGAATTGAGGGACACTGGTGCCTCCATCTCAATGGTAAGGCAGGAGCTGATCCAGGCAGAGCAGATTCTGCCAGGGCAGTTCTCCAAGATTCGGGGAGTCATAGGTCCAGTGGTCCAAGTGCCAATGGCTCGGGTTCTCCTGAGCTGGGAGGGTGGCCATGCGGTACAGGAGGTTAGAGTGATACCTGATCTTCCTGTGGATGTGATCATGGGGAACGATTTTGACCACAGGGAAAACCTAGCATGTGTTACTTCCCATAGCCTGGAAAAAGGGCAAGCTTCTGAAGAGGAGGAGAGGGTAACACAGCCCATGTAGACCAATCCCTCAGCAGCTGAGAAATTGTCTAGTATGGGTGAAGGGTTAGCCAGGAGCAGCAGCCCTGAGCCCCAACTGCAAACAGAGGAAGTTGCCACCAGGAGCATCTTTCCTTTTGAGAGGGAACTAGGAAGGGTCAGATGTGAGGAGTTGGGCAGGGCACAGCGAGCCTATCCTACCCTCCAAAAACTGAGAAAGATAGCAGATAGTCCTGAGGCCTCTCAAGGGAGTAAAAAGTCAATTTATTGGGAAAATGGGCTGTTGTACAGAGAGTGTACACCACAGAGGGGGCTAGAGGGAGAGGTACTCCAGCAGCTGGTAGTTCCCTGGGACTATCGCAATCAACTTCTGGCCCATGACATTTCTCATTCAGGCCACCTGGGTATTACCTGCACAAAAAAAGCAGTTTGCCAGCAACTTCTTTTGGCCAAGCCTGTACACAGTTGTGGCAAATTACTGTCGGACTTGTCCACAGTGCCAGCGAGTTGGGAACAAAGCTAAGGCAGCTTTGGTGCCCCTACCTATTATTGATGAACCCTTCAAGAGGGTAGCCGTGGACATAGTGGGGCCCCTAAGTGCCCCAAGTCACACAGGCAAATGATACATTCTGGTTGTGGTGGATTATGCAACCAGGTATCCTGAGGCAGTGGCAATGTCCTACATTGAGGCAGAAAAGGTGGCCTATGAGCTCCTGGGAATCTTTAGCAAGTGGGATTTCCCCAGGAGATTTTGTCAGATCAGGGGACGAATTTCATGTCATCCTTAATGACTAGTTTATGGGAGAAATGCGGGGTGAAACAGCTCCGAACTTCACCCTATCACCCCGAGACAAATGGTCTGATTGAGCGGTTCAACGGGACCCTTAAAACTATGCTCAGGGCATTTGCAGACCAGCACAAAAGGTAGTGGGACACATATTTGCCCCATTTTCTCTTTGCATAAAGGGAAGTTCCACAGGAGTCCACAGGGTTTTCTCCCTCCTAGCTCCTGTTTGGTCACAGGCTGAGGAGGCCCCAAGATTTAGTCATGGATGAATGGGAAGGTAACCATGCCACCCATGGGGAGTTTTTGCAGTATGTCCTAAATTTTAGGGTCAGGCTTAAGTAGCTCATGGGGATTTCCCAGGAGCACTTAGCCACTGCACAACAGCAACAGAAAGCCTGTTATGACCATGGGGCCAGAGCCCGGGAGTGGGAAGTTGGGCATGAGTGATGGTAATCATCCCAGTCTGACACAAAAAACTGCAGGTGGCAGGGGAGGACCCATTTTCCATAATCCGGAAGCTGAACGATGTTAACTATGTAGTAGGGCTGCCTGACAGAAGGTGCAGAGGGTATATCATGTGAACATGATGAATCCCTACTATGATAGGGAGGAAATGATCCTCGCTGTGTGCAGCGCGCCAGGGGGAACGAGGCTGATCCCCTGGTGGACCTCCTTGGTGAAGTCCTGGAGGGATCCTCCATGAATAATCTCACCCTCTCAGAGCAGCTGACACTGGCTCAGGCCGAGGAGATGAGGGGAGTACTGCATGACTTTGTGGACATGTTCACTGGGAATCCTGGTTACACCACAATGACTGAAAACCATGTGGACACTGGGGCCCAAGTTCCATTGAGGCAGTCCACCTACAGGGTACCTGACGGAGTTAAGAAGACTATGCTGGAGGAACTCAGGGAGATGCTGGCCTTGGGAGTGATCCAGGGGTCCAGTAGCCCCCAGACTTTGCCTGTGGTCCTGATCCCCAAGAAGGATGGTACCACATAGTTCCGTGTTAACTACTAGAGGCTCAACAGCTGTATGGAGTCTGATGCCTACCTCATGCCCAGAACAGATGAGACCTTGGAGCGGCTGGGGGAGCCCAGTTTCTGACCACAATAGACCTGATGAAGGGCTACTGGCATGTGCTGTTAACCCCCACAGCCAGGGAGAGGTCTGCTTTTGTTACCCCATATGGCTTATTTGAATTCAAAGTAATGCCATTTGGGATGAAGAATGCACCTGCAAACTTCCAGAGGCTTGTGGATCACATCCTGGCAGGGGTAGGTGAATATGCACTGGCTTACATGAATGACATCGCCATTTACAGCCAGACATGGAAGGATCACATCAGGCATGTAAGGGAGGTGTTCAGCAGACTGAAGGCTGCAGGGCTGACAGTTAAGGCAGAAAAGTGCCAAGTGGGCATGGCTGAAGTGTCCTACCTTAGGCACCAGTTGGGCAGTGGATGCATCCTTCCAGAGCCAGCGAAGGTTGATGCCATCCAGGTCTGGCCCACCCAGCCACAAAGAAACAGGTAAGGGAATTTCTGGGAACAGCAGGGTACTACAGGAGGTTTGTCCTTCACTACAATGATGTGGCCAAACCCCTGACAGACCTGACAAAAAGGAGAATGCCTAAAAAAGTTCTCTTGACAGAGGACTGTGAGTGCCCCTTCCAACGGTTGAAGGAGGCATTATGTGGGTCACCTGTGTTGACTAGCCCCAATTATGAGCTAATGTTTGTAGTACATGCAGATGCCTCAGACCATGGGCTGGGTGCCGTCCTGAGCCAGGTTATACCACAGATGGAGGAGCACCCCACAGTGTACCTGAGTCAGAAGCTGTTGCCCTGGGAGGAGTCATATACCACAGTGGAGAGGGAATGTCTGGGGAGAGTGTGGGCCCTTCAGAAGCTACAGCCACATCTGTATGGGAGGGAGTTCACCGTGGTCGCTGATCATAACCCCTTGACATGGCTCTGTAGGACTAGTGGGTAAAACACAAAGTTATTGCACTGGAGTTTGGTATTACAGTCATATAATATGATCATTCAGCACCAAAGTGGGGCAAAGAATGCCAGTGCAGATGGACCGTTGTGACAGGGCTAAGTGCATGGCATATTCCTTTAGGCAGTCCCAAAGTCTTACTGTACATGATTCAACAGCAGTGTCTCTTGGGGATTGCCCAAATGAAACACACCTTTATTTCTGGAGGGGGGAAGATGTGACAGGAAAAGGGACCAGAACCATGTATTCTTTTGATTAAGTTATTCTTTTTGAATATGCACCTTCTTCAGACGAGATGGTTGCCAGTTCACATGAGCAAGTATATATAGAAAAGTTAAAGTACAGGTCTGATGGTTCTTACAAGAAAGTTAGCAGGAACAGCCAGGCAGGAGGCAGTAAAGCAATAAACTCAGTGGGGTATGCTTCTGGGAGATATTCCCATGTTGAATAAAAGGTACCAGGTGGACATCATTATGGTAGCAAAGAGGTGCTGAAGGGTGGGGGAACACCCATGCACACACACTCTCAAAGAGGGCTGGGCAACATGGGTCTGTCACTCAGAATGAGTAGGACACTCCCCACTTGGAGAAAGTCAGTATATTGAGGGGCTTAAATCCAGCTCTCTCTCTCTCTCTTGAACTGAACACCTAAAGACCAGAGCCCCTGCCATTACAAGGACTAGCTGGGGTAAGATAGCACATGGAGGAAAAAGTGCTTCTTTAGCTAGGGCAGATGAAGCTTTCCTAGGGGAGGATAGCTTAGACTTTTGCTGTGCAATACCTATCTGTCTAATATGATTTTATTTTTTGCTTCTTAGAAAATATGCAACCCTTTTGTTTCCTGTAAATACATCCTGTTGTAAATACTTGTAGTATTTTAGTAAACAGTCTATTTTTATAGAATTAGTGACTGCTTGTGTCTTATTTAAAAGAGTAATTCTATTTCTGCTAGACTTTGTTGCAGTCCGTCTCCGAGAGAGCACTCTACCCACAGTTATTGTGCTGGCCTTCCTGACCTTGTGCAAAGGGGGAAGTCAGAAACAGGCTTCCTGGGCCCTGTTGTTAAAAATCCAGGTGGTGGCAGTGAATTGGAAGTCCCTGGTGAGGGAATTTTGTGACAGATACTCTATTAAAAGTTCTACTGTAGTCAATCAGAATAACATCCATGGGAATTTGCGAGTTGAGACCTACACTTATGTGAGTACAAAAAGTTACTAGGGTGGTGCATGAATAACCTTGCTTAAAACCATGTTAGGACAGATCTAAAATGCCAAGCAGTTCATTTCCTTTTCTAATAAAACTTTTATTATTTTTCCCTTAATTTACAGACAACCGAGATCAAGCTAATTGGGCGATAATTCTCGGTATTGGACTTTGATCCCCTTTTTGAGAATAGGAATGACTGTTTCTTTTTGCCAATCATGTGGAACCATTCCTTGTGATAATGATTTATTAAAGATAATTGTCAGTGGGATGGCTATAGTTTCAGAAGTTTTTTTAAGAAATCTAGGGTTAATTATCATCAGGTTCCCCTTCACAAAAGTGGGAGCAAAGCAGAAGCAGGAAACTACAGACCTGTTAGTTTGACCTCAGTGGTTGGGAAAATGATGGAATCACTTCTAAAAGAAAGAATTGTTGAGTACTTAGAGGCCAGTGGGGCACAGGACCCAAAGCAGCATGGATTCACAGCAGGAAGGTCATGTCAGACGGATCTAATCGATTTCTTTGACTGGGTGACCAAAGTAATAGACCAGGGAGGGGCTATGGATATGGCATACCTAGAATTTAGCAAGGCATTTGACACAGTCCCGCACAAAAGATTAATAATCAAGTTAGTCAGCCTGGGAGTGGGTCCCAGGGTGGTCGCCTGGGTAGCAAACTGGCTGCACAACAGGACACAGAAGGTAATAGTGAATGGAACACATTCCGAAGAAAGGGGGATTACTAGTGGAGTACCTCAGGGCTCAGTACTGGGTCCAGTCCTCTTTAGCGTCTTTATAAGTGACATTGCAGAGGGTCTGGAAGGAAAGGTATGCCTCTTTGCAGATGACACAAAGATCTGTAACAGAGTTGATACACAAGGGGGGGTAGAAAGGATGAGAAGGGACTTGGCAAGGTTGGAGGAATGGTTAGACATCTGGCAACTTAGGTCCAGTGCAAAGAAGTGCAAAGTAATGCACCTGGGAAATAAAAATCCAGGAGAAGAGTACACAATAGTAGGGGAGGTAATAACAACAACAATAATGGAAAGGGACCAGGGGGTAGTCATATCAGATGACCTAAAGGTGGGTGAGCAATGTGAAAAGTCGGTAAGGAGAGCCAGGGGGATACTGGGATGCATAAGGAGGGGCATCACAAGTAGAAAAAGGGAAGTGGTTATCCCTCTGTACAGACAGCTGGTGAGACCCCATCTGGAGTACTGCGTGCAATTTTGGAGACCTCATCTATGCAAGGACATAGACAGGATGGACGAGCCAGAGGAGGCAACTAAAATGGTGCAGGGTCTACATCAGAAACCATATGAAGAGACTGAGAGAGCTTAATATGTATACCCTTGATGAAAGGAGGGACAGGGGTGACATGATAGAAACTTTTAAGTACCTCAAGGGAATCAACAAAGTCCAGGAGGGTAGCATCTTTCAGAAAAAGAGATGTGTAAGAACAAGGGGGCACAATTTAAAGATAGAGGGGGGACGGCTCAGGGCTAATGTGAGGACATTTTTTCATGGAGGGAGTGGTGGACGCATGGAACCGCCTTCCTGGAGAGGTTCTGGGGTCTAAAACAGTGAGGCAATTCAAACATGCATGAGACAGACATAAGGCAATTATAGTGGGGGGTTGCAGGAAGTAGGTTGTTGGTTAACTAGAATCTGTAGCTTATCCAATAGGTAGGGAAATGAGCAGACTGGGTGGGCCAAGTGGTCCTTATCTGCCATCAAAGTCTATGTTACTATGTTTCTAGGTCCTGGACTTGATTTAGTTTTAAGAGTGCTTAAGACTTGAATGGTATCTGATAGGGAAATTATATGTGGAGTAGTATGCGTAAGAGAGTTGGTGAGATGATATGATTCTTTAGTGGAAAAAACTGAACAAAAATAGCCATTGAAGGTGTTTGGCAGTTTCTTTCTCTGATGTAATGATGCAGTTATTCACAATGAGGGGGCCAATATGTTTATTGTTACCTTTTTTCTATTGAGATATGAAAATTAAGATTTGTGGCAGTCCTTCTTGTGTGCTATTTTAAACTCCAGATTATGTTTAGTGTTTTATGAACTGTTTGAGTTTTTAACAGCTTGTTTGTATTTAGGCAGAGTATATCCTTTGTTTGTGTTGTCACCTGCTTTCTGACATGAGAATAGTTTCTCCTTTTTTTTTATTTAGGTTTTTTTTATCATAGAATAATTTTTATTTAGTTATTCATAAATCATACAATCATACCACCAGGTGTGTGTACAAATGCTTAACTGCCAGGATGAAGCATAACAACAGCTGCTCAGTTTTTTTCTCCTGTTTGTCTAATTGTCATGTACTCGCTCTTTAATGCCTAAAGATCAGGCCTCTGTAACCACTGAATATGTGTATTGTCTTATTGTCCACCCTGACGTGGAACCTTTGCAAAACAGCACACGCTCAAAGGTCTTTCCAAAATACTAATTAAACAAATTAAACAAATTAACAATGAGTACATTCTAAACAATATATAGGATCAAGCAATCCTCTAACTATGTCATACAACATACATGTGTTTAGATTTTCTACCCTAGTTCTTCTAGTACACAATATCTACTATACACTTGACTTAGAATAACTACCTAATGAGTTTCAACCTGTCTTACCAATAAGTGATTGGAAATCTCATCCATACGGGTGACTAAATAAGCCCCTTGCTGCCAATGTTGGCCAGAAAGCCTACAAAGAAGGGTAAGAAAACAGAAGGTGTAGAGACGGAGTACCACAGTAGGGGAAGATATCGTGGGCATACTCGGTTATATCCACCCATTGTCAATTCTGCAAGGATCAGCAGGTGATACCCTACAAGGGGGGGGAGGGGCTTCTAGGATCCTCATATAGTCAGGGACCATCCTCAGGCTGGGGGGTTTGCCGGAGGGGGGAGTGGTGCCATACACAGAGGGGAATTAAGGTATGCTCCCCATTTTTGGAGGTATGCCTCCATTTGCCCTTTGCTCCCATATGTGAGTTTTTCAAAGGTGGCAAGTCTAGCTAGAGCAGAGCGCCACAGTGAAAGGGATGGGGGGTATGATTCCATCTGAGAAGCAGTTTGAGTTGTATCAGTTGGCTCTTAACATCCGTATACACAGAGTGGGCTAAGTATACGCATCTAGTCCAGGTTTCTGAGGTGATGGTGGTCTTGAGGTTCGAACTCCATGCAACTCTGCGTGACTCAGTATGGTCTGGTTGTGCCTCCCTCCAGGTGTTGTAGAAACTCCCTGCTAAACCTTGGGATGGGGTTTTCTTGTGTAGGGAGGTCAACCAGTGCCATTTATGGTCAGTTTTATACTTTTTGCTGAGAGTCTGGACCACACTACATATCTGCAGGTATCTCCAGAAGTCATGAGCCTGCAGGGAATACCGAGCTTTGAGTTGCTCAAATGACATCATGGTGTCAGAGTTGGCCATCAAAAGGTCATGGATAGTGAGAATTCCTTTGGTCTTCCAGCCATCCCACTGAAGTGGTTTGTCGTCTACCAGAAGAAGCTGGTTATGGCAGAGGGCCATATATCGGAGTGGGATGGGGCTCACTGCTTTGTTGGTATAGGATGCTGCCCTAAGTTTGAACCAGACTATTCTGATCTCGGCCATAACTAGTGTGAGCTTGCTATGGTCTATGGGGGTCCTTGTAAGCAGAGAACTTAAAGGGGTTTCCTGCATCAGTTGGGCCTCCAGGTTGACCCACTGTGTCATCTCATAGGGTGAGGGGACAAATCATCTAGTGGCTTGTGCAGCTGTATAAGCCCAGTGGTACCCCTGTAACCATGGGAGGCCCAAACCTTCTCTAGTCCAGTGGGCCCTCAACTTGCTGCGGCTCCAGCGGGGAGCCTTGCCCTCCAATAGAAGGAAGGATATCAGGTTATCAAAGGACTGGAATATCTTGCTGGGGAGGGAGATGGGGAGATTATTAAGGAGATATGCCACCTTAGGCAGTAATAACATCCGGATAGCTGCTACCTTACCTGGGAGGGTGAGGTTGAGTCATCGCCATCTACTAATTTCAGTCGTTAGTGATTTTATTAGGGGACCAAAGTTCTCTTGTGGCAGTAATTGCCAGTTAAATGGGATTTTAATGCCCAGATATGAGAAGCTATGTGGAGCCCAAGCCAGTTCTAGTCCTTGCATACATAAGGATGTGCAAGCCACATTAAGGGTGGCAACACTGGTCTTCTTTTGGTTTATATTTAGGCCAGATAGTTAAGCAAAAAGCCTCAGAATTCAGAGTACATGAGGGAGTGAGTCCTTAGGCTGTGCCATAGTTAGCAGGAGATCATCAGCATATAAGGCAGTCAGAAAGGTGCTATGACCCACCTGTATGCCTTTAAAGTCTTTGGTCACCTGCAGTTTCCGGGTGAGTGGATCCAGAGCCAACAGGAAGAGCAGAGGGGAGAGAGGGCAGTCTTGTCTGGTGCCTCTTTGCAGAGAGAAGGGGGGAGATATATCCTTGTTTGTCAGGATTTTAGCTACTGGGCCATTGTATAACACCTGTATCCAGTGCCTGAAGTATGGGCCAAACCCATAGAGCCGGAGTATCTCATGGAGATAGAGTCATTCTACGGAGTCAAGTGCTTTGGAAAAGTCCACCGCCATAGCTGCCATGGGAGTTTTTGATTGCATTGCAAGTCACTTGAGATTTAGGACCAGTCTGATATTGTCCACTACCCCCCTTCCTTTAACAAATCCGACTTGTGAGGGGTGTATAAGAGAGGGAATAATGTCCACCAGGTGGCTGGCAAGCATTTTGGCTACTATTTTACAATCTACCAATATGAGAGAAATGGGCCGGAAGTTGGCGCAATTTTTGGGGTCATCCGACTTTTTTGGAAGTAAGGTGATTAATGCTTCTCACATAGAAGGGGGAAGGACACCAGATTCATGAGCTTCCTGCAATGCCAAGAGAAGAGGGGAACACATCTGGGTATTGATAGCTTGGTAAAGTTCAGTGGTCATGCCATCCGGCCCTGGAGCTTTACCCTTGGCCAGCTGGCTGAGGGCAGTCAGCAGCTCTTCTTTTGAGAAGGGCTTGTCTAGAGCCTGTTGCATTACATCTGTCAGTTGCGGGATGTTGACCACAGCACAGAACATTGACAGTTCCCGCTGCATTTGGTTGGGTTCCCAGGTGTTGTGTGACCGGTATAGTTGCTGATAAAAGTGTTGCATACACTCATTGATTTGTTTTGGGCCTGTGACAACACTGCCACTTGAGTTCTTGAGGGCATGTATCCTAGAGGCAGCTTGTTGTTTCCTTAATTGAAAGGCCAGGAGTTCCCCCCTTTTTCACCACCCTCCCAATAGGCATGCTTAGACCGAATTAGGGCCTATTCTGCTTTTTGCTGCAGCATCGTGTTGATATGATATTTGAGGCCAACAATTTCCCGCAGGAGTAAGGGGTCCGGTGCTTGAGTATTGAGGGTCCTGAATCTAGTTTCTAAAGCAGAGAGTTTGGCTTGCAAATCATTTAATTCAGATCTCCTCTGTTTATTCTGGTGTGCTGTGTAGGCAATGATTTTCCCCCGCAGTACAGCCTTAAAGACCTCCCACACAGTAGCAGCAGAAGTGTCTGAGGACTGGTTCAGAGAAAAACAGTCCCTAGTGATCTCCCTCACCATGGCTAGAAACTTTGGATCTTTAAGGAGTAGGGGATTACATCTTCATCTGGTGCCCAATCTGCCTTGGCCTGAGGGAGCATACAGGCAGGACACTGGAGTGTGGTCCGAGACAAGGATGTTATGCACTACAGTGCAGGTGATATCCAGGACTGCATGCATATTAGCGAGCCAGAAATCAATCCTACTACTGGAGGCATGTGCGGTAGAGAAGAAGGAATAGTCTCACCCAGAAGGATGGTCTCTGTGCCATACATCAGTCATGCCCCATTCCTCCATTACTCCCTGTAAGATCGAGATTGACTTGGGGTGTGTTTGCGGGGTTGGTGACGACTTATCAAAGAATATATCTAAGGTAAGATTGAAGTCCCCCCAATTATGATTGGGATCTGTGGGCATGATAAGGCCAGGGTTTCTATTGCTTTATTGAGTCCTAATGAGATTTCTGGATTGTCCGTGCTGGGACCAAATATGGTCGCCAATATGGCATGGCCTCTTGGGTATGAGAAACGCACTGCCAACCAGCGGCCTTGAGCATCCAAAACTGCTCGTTCCTGCACCCATGTGCATGATTTCTTGAGTAGGATAGCGTCCCCTTTAGATTTAGTTGATGCTGAGCTGGATATAACCATTTCGACCCAGGCTTCCTAAGCCACTGTACAGTCCTTGCAGTGAGGTGGATTAAAGCAATTTCCGCCTGCAAGGAGTGTAGGTGTCTAAGGACCATGGATCGCTTAACCGGGTGGTTTAGGCCCTTCACATTCCATGACACAAGTCTAATGCCTGTGATGGCATACTGCGCCATGTTTACAGGCCAGGAGTGTTGTAATTGGTACTTACCACCCAAGTCCCAGGGAGAAAATGATACAGGAGTGAGAGAATTGCTTGGTACTGTGGAAGTAGAAAAGGAAGAGCAGAGTAGAAGGAGGGAAGAGGCCAATCACTTAATGTGGATACAGATATTAACCTGGTGCAAAAGAGAAAAGTCAATGATCACATTTTTAAAAAAATAAGGTGGCAACTCTAGAATATGCCTAACTAGATAGAATTCAGTACTTATTATAACTACTACAAAACAAACAATTCTCAATACGTAAATTATTACAAATCCAGAGGTAACTAGGTGTAAATGTGAGGTGCAAACTTCCTCTATACCGAGGTGGAGCACTGAGCTGCACTGACCGTTCACCCTAATTAGGATGGATGAGCACACAAAAGATCAACTTACAATGCTAACCGATAAACTCGGTCCCCAGCTTAACGGATAAGAGGGAGGGTACATAACCAGTGCGCTCAGGCGGGGGGCAGATAATGCCCTGTGTTCATGCAAGGTATTGCGGGCTTATCTGCACACTGTAGTATAGGCTACCTTGATCTGCCCTTGTATTATAGCATCATACCATGTTTACCTAGGGATCCACTTACAGTACATTGGGTCAGTGGTAAATGCCAGAATGGTAGCCGGAGGCCAATATAGGGCGGCGGGGCCTATGAATGTGAACAGATTAAATATGTAAATTGCCTGGTATCCAACCAGGGAGCCTGAGGCAGAAGGGCCCATATCAACCGGGTGGTCCCTGTGACATATTACCCCGGGGCTGAGTACCCAATGATAGGGAGTGACAAACATCAAACATCACATTCTGTAAGCATGGTATACTCAGTCATTGGGGATTGGTGCCCCTATTGTGGCAGAGCTCATTGCAGTTGTGGTGGGATCCTGGGACACTGCCTGTGCACAGGTTAGCAGGCCTGGCTTAACTGGTGCATTGGGAAAGTCCTGACAACTTGCTATATCAGGCGAAAGATCAGTCCAGGAGGTAGATTCGGCTACTTCCATTAGCAGCTCATTTGGAATATCATGCAAGTCCGAATGCTCCTGTACTGAGCAGTTGTCCCTGGTCTGCTTCGTGGGTGGGGCTGTCCTGGGGTCTTTGGAGGGTGAATGCTGGCATATGCGAGCAGCTTGTTTGGGTGCTCGTTGTGCCAAAGGTGGTGAAAGTTGCTCTGCCTGCCCCACTCTTAGGGGGATAACGTTATGTCCCAGTTCTGAAGGTTTACTATGGGCTGAGGACCTGGGGGAAACATTTAAGGCAGGGATAGGCCGTTGTGAGTTGTAGTCTTCCCAGTAATCGTCCCTAGACATACGGTTCCTTCTTTCTTTGTTGTGGGTACCCGGCAACCAAAGCTTTTTTGGGGATGTAGTATGCAGGGGGATTTTAGGCCAGTATCTTGAGGCCCAGCTCTCCACTTCCTGGGGTGTTTCCACCACGATTTCCCTTTCTTCCTTAGATACATGTGGGTAAGACAAATTACTGAACCCATATTTGAAACTGGGTGCAGCCAGTATTTTTTTAGGGGCAAAAAGGTTTTTCTTCGAGGGGCAACCTCTGCAGAAAAGTCTCAACAGAAGGATATTTTTTCCCCATGCCATATTATTTCCCCTTTATCTCTTGCAGCATTCAGGACTCTCTCTTTTGTGGAATATCACAGGAGGTAGGCGATAAGAGGCCTGGGAGAGGAATTGTTAGGCCGCGGTCCCCCTGGGATATGATGTGCCCTCTCCACCTCGACTGGGCTATGCCATTGCTCCCCTAGCATCTTGGGGATTTCTTCATTGAGGAACCTCTGTATTTTTACCCTCAACACCTTCCGGAACTCCAAGGATCCTAATGTTGTTCCTTCACCCGCTGTTCTCCTGGTCTTCTACAAGTTTCCATAGTATAGCTAATTTAGCATCTTGTTCCCTCATATGTTGCACTATTTTAGCCTGCCCAGTCTCTAAATCCTCTGTACGCTGATCTGTAACATTCAGCTTATCGCTGAGCACCTTCACCTTTGTAACAGTGCCCGACAATGTGGCAGAAATCATGTCTACCCTGGTAAGTAAGGTTTCTAACATGGGTGTGATGCATTGCAGTGAGGTGCCAACATCCACCTGAGGACTGGGGCCATCCGCTAGGGCAGTACTTTGATCTGGCATGTCTGAGTTAGAAGAAGCTATCCTAAAGTCTGGACCATATGATTGCTCAATCTTGAGTGGTATTTGTTTAGCAGTGCTGCCTCTTTTTGATCCAGACACCCATTATGCCTTGTTATGCTGCCACAGGGAACCGGCCTGTAAGGATCCCGATGTAGAGACGGTGCTGCCTAGGCCTTCTCGGCTCCGGGGCAAGTCGCATAAGGGTCGGCGCTTTACAGCAATTTGCTGAGTCACTAAACGCAATTGAATCCGCGAAAAGCAATGGACCCAGTTTGTGGTATATCTGGAGGTTTTTGGGGAATCCTAGTGCACAGTATGACCACGATTGCAAACGGATTATATTATCTGGGAATGGAGCTAGCGGTTCAGGCGGCCATCATCATCAGCGGTCAAACCACGCCCCCTTTATTTAGGTTTTAATAGATTTATTGAACCAGATAGGGATTTTGCCTTTTTTATTGTATTTGGTTTCAACTGGGACAAATAAGTTTTTGAGATATAGAATAGTGGATTCAAGATACTTCCATGCATCTTCTAATGACAGGGGGCTAAAAATAGTATTCCAATCTGTTTTACTTAGATAATCATTAATTCCCTTATAATTTGCTTTGTCATCATTTTTAAATACAGCTTGATTTCTTTGAGGAAGATGTTCGTGATTTATTTCAAACAGAATGGAGTTATGATCACTGTTGCCTAGTGGGTCAAATGTACTGACCTTATCTATTTTATTTGTAATGTTAGTGATCAGAAGGTCCAGAATATTGTTATCTCTAGTAGACTGTTTTATTAATTGTTGCAGTCCACAGTCAATTAGTGAAGATACAAAATATTTCTTATGTTGGGTAATACCAGTAATTGTATCCCAATTTATTTTGGGCATGTTAAAGTCCCCTAATATTATAACATCACATGAGTTAGCAAAATGGGATATGTCACTGGATAGTGTGGAAGTGTACGCAAGGTCAGCAGAAAGTGGTCTAGAGCACGTGCCAGTAGTTAATTGTGACTGGCCTTTAAACTGAATATTGACCCATATAATTTCAGTGTTTGTTATGTAGTTACATAAATGGGACGGAATGTAATCCTTAACATAGAGGGCCACTCCCCCCCGGCCCGAGTGGTTTACTCTGTCCTTGGGGTAGAGTTTAAAACCGGAGATCTCTTTGGACCATGCGGATGCAGGGTCCCACTAGGTTTCTGTGATGGCTATAATACTGATTTTATGAAGAATGCATTTAGCCTCCAGTTCAGTGAGTTTTATTAAGTTTAGTGATCTAGCATTTAGTGTTAACATTTTGCATGTGATCAGGTTGTTATTCAGAGTTGTTCTTATTTCTAGAGATGTGGGGGTAGCCCCATTCTTCCCCATAGAAATTAGTTTAAATGGTGATTTATGGCTAACGTAATACTTCTTCCTAGTATAATACTACCCTTTCTGCTAAGGTGAAGGCCATCCCAGCAGAAGAGAGCAGACTGATGAAACCTGCTGCAGAGGTGGAAGGTGCTGGTACAAGCCCCCCAAGTTGTGGGTGCCAGTGAGATCACTGGAACAGGAGCCATCAGAGGAAGAGGCCCTGACACTGGAGGGAGGATCCCTGCTGGGGCTGTCCCCCCTACATCTGAGGATCTGCCACTATACTGAACTGTTCCCTTGCTCCCTGGGTGTGGTTGAACCTCCACAGGATGAGTATGCTAGACTCCCAGTATGACAGGAGCCAGTTGAGCCTTTGCTCCAAGAGAGATGGATGCATCTGCTCCCCTGGACCCTGCAGCTCCCCTAGTTGGGGGTCTGGCACCAATCCATGTAATCCTGGGAGAGCTGCTGGCCTCGCCACCTGAAAAGGCATCCCTGCCAGTGGTATTCCATTTGACCTTCCCTGTCCCTTCAGGGTCTAAGGCTTGAGTAAGTCACCCGGAGGGCCCATGGCAACATCCAGTGGCCATTCCAGGCCCAGCTGGGGTACCAGGGTGGACATCACTCTAGTTGGAGCACACCTCCCGGACTACCAGGCTGGAGGGGCTGGCCTGCCTTCAGCAGGAGTCCCCCCCTTTGTGTCAGCTGTGCCTCTTTGGGGCCAACTCCCCCCTGGAGCTAACACGCTCCAGGGTACTCTTGATCAACTCCCTCATCTGCTTCAGACTCCACTGCTCAAAATTGGGCCTACCTTACTCTGTGTCGACTGGTGCTGCTGAAGCTTTCCCTTTCTTCCCATTCAGCATTGCCTTTATGGCCACTGGCTTCCTGATAGCCTGTTTCTTTTTTTAATTACTTTCTATTTTTGCTCCCTCCTTTGCCTCCTGTGGTCTGTCCCATTGGGAGATGCCCGACCTCTGTCCCTGCTCCTTCTTGCTTGGAGCCCATGGTAGACTTGCCCATGTAGCCTTGGTTTTCCCCCCAGGCTGGGATGAGGTGGGGGCATGTGCACCCTGAGCACTTGCACTTTGTCGGGGCTACTGGTGGGACAGACAGGGGGCATCAAGGATCTGGGCTGGTGCTCTGTCTTCCCGGAGCACAGTGAGACATTTTTCCATTTTTTCTCAGGTGTGACATGTATCCTGACGTCACGGTGGAGCCCTGCCGACACCCGTAATGCCAACCCTCCTTCCCATAGCCAGCACTTGCTGCACCTCAGGCCTCTGCCTTAGGGCAGTCATGCACCGAGCTGCATCCCCCTTCCCCGCCTGGAGAAGGTGAGTAGTCCTTGGATGCTCAAACCTTTTCCACCATGCCAGCCCTCCAACTTCCCAGGCTCATTCCTGAATCTGGGTCACTGGCATAGTGAGCGGTAGCCCTACCACTGCGTCAGTGGGCCAGCCATAGCCTGTTTCTTTACCTCTGGTAGCCATGATGTTTGTGCCCTTTTCTGGCCCTGTGCCTTGCTTCCTTGTTGCTGGTCCTGCGATGGGCATGGGTTCAGCAGTCAGTGTTGGCTCTGCCATAGGGGTTGGCTGGGTTTGAAACTCAGATGGCCTTTCCCCTGCTGGGTTCCTAGACACTCCCTCTGAATCAAGAAAACAGGTCTCCAGGCAGGCCTTGCCCCTTGCCTGTACAAGCACCTGCAGCAGCTTCTCGAACTTGGCTGACCCCTGCTTCTGTGGCACCTTTCCTTCGCTTGGCATCTTCTGTGTTCTTGGGCTGAAAAACAAGGGGAAAATATAACCTGGCCCTGCTCATACTACTATGCTGTCCTGGGTCACTCTGTGCACACCAGCACCATTATTAGCAGCATTTCAATCTTGGTGATGCCATTAGCCTCCACTCCCCCTTTTTGGTTTTCTATTAAAACCCTTCTTTTTGCCTATGCTCATGGGGGAGGGCCTTGCTACAGCAGCCCGGCTTCTTACTAATGCTCCTCCTTGTCCCTAGTCTCTGCATCTTAGTTTTTTTTTGTTGATGCTTCTGGTCATGCTGCTACAGTTTATGCCTGCCACCAGGTTTTGGAACCCTTGCTGTGCAACTAGCCTCCTTGCCCCAACACCCCCCAAATGGGAGAGCTGGGACACAATGTCCAGGTGGGAACCCACTGCCCGTTGGATTACGCTCTAACCAGGGATGCCTCCCTCACAGATATCCTGCAAGTGACACAGCTCCCACTAGTCATAAATGTAATATTATCATTCCTTTTTTTTTTTTTATAAATAACCCCTGGGTTCGGTGCCCTCATTTCCCTGTTTGATGCCCCACATGGCCTTTCTGTACTCTGGGTGCCCCCACTAAGATTCCCCCTCCCGTATTTATTTATTTATTTATTCATTTTTTTCTTTTCTTTGCAAACACTTAATAGTATTGCCACCACATAAGAATGGCTGGTCACACTACCTCAGAGCAAAACTTATCCCCCACCACTGGGTAGTGCCATGCTTAAAATGTCTGCCATCATTCTAACCTCCATGCACCTGGTGGGCACATTGCTCAAACTTAGCCCTCACTGCACAGCAGTGCCATTCACAAAATGGGTACTGTTAGTCTGCCGTGCATGTGCCCATTATGTGCATTATACTACTCGATAAGGCTCCCAACACCTAGACACCTGCAAGACACCACAGTGCAGCAGCAGACCCAATTTATCTTTTCAGTTCCCTGTTTCTCCACATAGCCCAATCCTGAGTAACCCCAACAGTTTTACATTGGCTAACTGAGCAACCAATTATTGTAAATTTATATAGTATGCAAGTTACCCGAACAAGAACGACTGTCTTCATTTGTGAACTCAAAGTAACTGCATGCATGTCCAACACTGAGACTCAACATTCTGACCAGCATTTAATGTAGCAATCCTAATTTTATCCTGCTACAAAAACTCCCCACCCCATTAAATTAATCTAGCCAAGAATGAAGGGGTGCGGAGGTCATGTGATGCACTGCCAATGCTAGCTGCTCTTTTCCGATGCACCTGTCCTCCCAGTTTTAAATTTTGATTTTCCATCTAAAAAACCCTACCTAGTCAGGAGGAACTGATTGATTCCATTATCTAACATCAGTACCTGCCTCCAGTTGTGGTGCTGACCTGCATCTTGCCGAAGAATGCATGCAAAAATTAAGCAAGCGCCGACAAGGCATACACCACCAAGGACACCCAATAAGGCCGTTAAACGATCGAAGGCGCAACCTTCATCTGCAACTAAAACACCATCTACACCACCTACATTAACTGAGGATAAATTTCTCTAAGAATTCAGTAAATTGCAGAGCATGATTTCCAGGCTTACTGGAGAATTTAAAGCTATGCACTTCTCTATAGACTCTCGTAAAACAGGTCAGGGATAACGAGGCCTGAACTAGTTCCCTCAAAGATTGGAGGGTTAGGCTGGACCCTGAAGTGGTATTTGTGAGACAGAAACTTTCCCATGTGGAGTCTCGGCTGGAAGACCTTGAGGGATAGAGCAGGAAGAACAACGTTGTTGTCCTCGGTCTTCCAGAGCGAGTGGAAGGCACTCAGGCCATATTATTTGCTCAACAATTGGTGAAGAAGCTGGCCAGTCTGTCTCCAAATGGCCTTACTTATATCATTAAAAGGGCAAACAGGGCACTACAGCCTATGCCCACAGATGGAGCACTATCTAAGGACCTCATTTTAAAATTTTTTAATGATTTAGACTGCCAGAATTTGCTGTCCAATGTGAGAGATGTAAGGGAGGGCTTGTGGGAAGGTTCCAGAATAAGAGTAGCACAGGACCTCTCGGTGACTGTCAGGCAGTGAAGAGACTCATTTCATCCTGTAGTCTCCAAGATAGTGGCTGCTGGCATCCGCTTTAGGAAATTATACCATGCAGACTCTGGATCCAACATCAGGGTGCATGGAAATCCTATGACACTATGGAGCAAGCCACCTTGGACCTAACATCTTTAGTCCCTGATTTAGTCAAGGCTTTGTGGTGCTCCTTGCCACTGCACTGTTCAACATACTAACCATGATGACTAGTGGATATGCTTTTTACACTCCACCTGGTAATAATTTTATATTTCTGTAGTAGTATGTCTTGGTTTCATCAGTGGAACTGTCTTTTGTATATAGTGCCTCCTACCCACAGGACGTGACAAATAGTACATTTTTTTTCAAGTGCTGGTGATGCGGCACCTCTGGTTAAGTCTACCCTGCCTAACTTTATTTAACCTAGTAGGCTATATACTGCTGAATCCTTTTGATGGAATAATCTGGAATTGGGGCCATCCCAATGGTAGGGCATGACTTTATGATGTTTTTACTCTGCCGGAATACTGCTCCTGCTCTGAAGGGCTGTGCCCCTGCCGTTTTTAGACCTGATATTTTTTCAGTGTTTGAATGGAATAACAGACCTAACCTACTGTATGTTACTTGATAGTACTCCATTTGGTTCTATCTAAGATCTGGCAGTTGGAAACTGGGATCACTTGTCCCATCCAGTAGAGTCGACCTGTAAATCTCCAGCTTTAACACCTTGGAGCATTTCAATTCTGGACTCCAAATGCAACCCATATAACAACATGGTCTATGGCATTTTGGGCTCTGCTAGATTTTCCTTGGAGGTACTCGATCACAGAAGGTATCTTTATTTGCTATCATGCTGCCACTGGAATATGAGCTGATTGAATTGCTTTGCCCTCGGGACCACCGTCCATTCTGGGTAGCTACACTTTGTTTTAGTTGTCCTGGTTTTAGTCAACATGTTTAACTCTGAGCTGCTGGATTTACCTCTTCCCTTTTTTATGGCTGTGGGTGGAGCCTACAGCCATTTTTCTATCTGTAGCTTGAAAATGGAGTTTTGTCTAACTCATTTTTTGGACCTTTCAATATATTCTTCCACATCTACAAATCACTATGACAACTAAAATAAAATAATCTCAGCCAGCCCATCGGTGCAGCAGTTGGATTTCCACTTGCGACACTGGTGACCCGGGTTTGGGTACAGACCCAGATCATCAGAGGCCTGGCCGGGGGAAGAAGGATGATGCATCCCATGGACTGCTCTCCTTCTCCAGGGGGAGGGTGGGGAGTACGCTCAGTGCTTCGGGGACCCCTGGCAAAGGCCAGAAGCACCATAGCAACCAGTGTCAGTTCACTTCAGGAAGCAGGGTGGATGCCGGACATCATTGCACATCCCCGCCGCCCACAAAAACAAGGAAAAAACTCTTCGGGTGCTCTGGATGATGCCACCCTGCACCCAGGTCTTCATCACTTCTTGCCACTCTGCCACAGAATAATTATTAGTACCGCAGTCCTCACTACTGGTCCTGAACCCTGCCCTGGGGGGGAAGCCAGGGAGGCAATGTCGTAATTATATTTATGTCACAATTACATTTATGATAAAATGTATATCCGGGAAAGTACCAGGGTATGCTGTTGAGAGTATTGAACTAAAGAACCCCCATAAGGGGATTGCATTCTGCAAATAGTTTGGAATGTAAGGTACCAAAAAGGAGAATGGTATGGGGAAATAATCACTTTACAAGTATTGGACCCCATTTGTGGAATAACTTACCTGGGAAGCTAAGACCTTTGAACAGAGAATTCCAGTTAAATTCAATAAAGGACTGGCTCATTGAGCATATAAATATTGAAGGGGGACTTAGTTTAGATGAAAGTATGAATAATGGAATCCTGAAAGTCTGCACTTTGGATATATTTTGTATATATTGACTGCATTGTCTGCTATGTTTGTGTGAAGATATATAAACCTGTAGTTGTCTATGTTAATGGTATTATGTTTAGTTTTAGTGTGATATGTTGTATTTAATATTTTTGCTATGGTCAATGTATAACTAATATGAAGAGTAACTGGATCTGGCACTTTGGGCCTCACTGTAAATGAGCTCTGGCTCAGTAGAGTTATCCATATTCATTATTTCATGAATAAACATTTTACCTACCTTCCTACCTACCTTCTCTGTCGTAGACTGGTGGGTTGTGAGGCTGTGGCCCCACCCTGGGGGTAAGCCAGGGAATATCTGTGGCACATGGCAGTCATTGGGGAAGCAAGAATGGTGCATGAGTGGGCAGATGGATGAACGTCCGGGGCAAAAAGTACAGTAAATAAAAAATAAATAAAATAAAATAATCCCATCTTTCTGTTTAGAATGCTGGAGACATAACTCCAAGCTGCTTATCTGATGGCCATTAGGAAACTGAAACAGCTTGTTAAATATTGCTTGTGTATTAAACTGGAGATTTCTTTACCCCCTCTGAAATGCAACAGCATGCACATTTAAATGATTAGCATTTAAACATTTTTTTACTACTAATTCAGTTGGGGATGAATATCTTTCAAGAAAGATTCATGCCTCATAAATGATACCCTTTCCCAGTAAATTTTGTAAAGATTTACACTGATTTTAACCTCTCAAGACCTATCTGATAAAATGACAGGTCTTCGGTGCACTACCCATACTGAAAACATACATTTCTTTTTGACATAAAGGGCTGCGGCTTGCTTCCCAAACATAACAGATAAGAGCTACTGAGATCTCTTATAGTAAGAGTGTGTGTGTATGTGTGTGTGTGTTTGGGGGAAGGGTGGAGAAACAGTCAAACTCTAGGCAAGGGAGACCTCATCTAATGAATTAACTACTGACAAACCATGAGTTATACAGAAGCAAATGATTTGATGCCTTTTATTGGACCAACATAGTTGTGACATAAGGAACTTATACCATTTATAAAATTCCTAATCAAACAACTTCAAAGAGAAGATTGTTTTTTGTCATTTTATAATATGATATGCTGAGTGTGGATTTACTGAATTGCTGGATGAGGGCCTTGATAAAATAATAACATTTACTTAACTCATTCAAGATTCCATCAGGTGGACAGAAAAAATTCTATGAAAGGAGTGCTGTTGAGTTTCAGTATGGCTGCATGCAAGTTTTGAGCTCCGTTGTTTAGAAAGTTGAAACCTGCTCCTTTTTTTTTTTGAAATTGCTTTCGTTGGTCAGATGGCCTCATACAATCATAATAGACTCAAAGAAATGTCAGAAGTAAAAGCTAATTCCTTGGAAAAGTACCTGACCCTGAAAACTGGGAACTTGGCCTCACAGTGGGGCATAAGAGATTCCCCTCAACCTAGTGGGGCTATGGCTTCCCCTGTACCACCGTGTCCTGATCCGGGAGCAAAGGCAAAATCAACAAAGCCTACCTTGGCTTCTATCCAGACATTTTTTACAGGAGTTCCAGGGAGATATGAAAATGGCACTTCAAGCAATGCAAAATAAGCTGTTAGAGATTTCAACTCGATACCAAAACATAGAGGACAAGATGACCAGACTGGAAGAGAGAGTGGAGAAAGCTGAAGAGAATGTGAAGAGATTGTCGAAGCAGGTCCTAACAGTCGAGGGAGCTGTAAAGGAGTCTCTTCACAAGCAAATAGGAACTTTGGCTAAACTTGAAAAAATTGAAAATTCCTTATTATTGAAAAATCTGCGATTGATTGGTTTACCAGCTCAAATACAGAATGCCGATTTAAAACAGGAGGTGGAGAATATTTTGTCTCTAATTTTCTCTCCGAATCAACCCATAATGCTGAAATCAGTTTTCTGACAACAGATTAGGAAAGATTCTTTGGGACTAGATTCACAACCTGCTATCAGGTATGTGATATGTACTTTCACTTCCATCACACAAAGAAATAAAATATTGCAAGCAGCTAGAGTCAAGAAAGGTTTTTTATACGATGGAAATAAGTTACATCTATACCCTGACTTTTGTTTAGCCACGTAGCATTGTAGAAAGAGATTCTTAACCTTTAAATCAGAATTTGTGCAAGCAGGGGTAAATGCAGTACTCCAGTCTCCTGCTAAACTTAAGGTGAACTTCCAAGGAAAAGATTATTATTTCTTTGATGTCGATGCAGCTCGTGCTTTCTTTGAAAAAAAAAATGAGGCTTTGCCCACAGACTTGGAATCTGATCAACAGGACCCAAATGAAGAAGAAGCTGCTGCTAACATTCAACATATCCCAGTGGGTACTTAATTAAACGAATGACAGTCTGGTGGAAAGTAGAAGTTTAGGAATCCCCTTTGGATTTACTCCTTTATGATTAACTATTGCTAAGATGAACTTTAAAATGTATTTAGTAGGGATGTTTTGAAAGCTTGGAGCAAGAAACTGAAATGCATGTTTTTTTATTTTCTTTTTGACCCCCAAAAAGTATTTGTGCTTTATGTAATTATATTAAGATTTATTTGAGAAGTGACTATTGTAAGCTATGTATGTACGTTTCTCTTTTCTCTCTGACAAAATATTAAAAAATAAAGTATGAAAAAAGGAAAAAGTCTATGGGAATGTGTTTGAAAACCAACAACTATAAAATGCAACAATAGCATTTGTGTGTATTTATAAGTATGGAAATGTCTCTGTTTGCAATACATTTGTTTATAGGCATTACTAGTATCTTTTTAAAGATTGTCTGACTTGTGATTATTAATTTTGAGTATAGTTCATGAAACAATGAGCTTCATATTTGTTGTTTCATATAGTCCCCCATTATCATTCCAAGGCCATCGTGACGTATAATATTAATACTGAGCAGCAAATCAGAGCTTTTTTCTTAATTAAAGGCTACTGATATAATAAATAAAGAACAAAGTCATAAATAAAGATCCAGTGGCTTATGGAAAAATTTACAGGGGTTTATACAGGAATTTGATTCTGCCTTTGAGGGGAAAACACAGGGAAAATGAAGACTTCTTACAGAGTAATTGTTATTTGGATCTAGGAGCACTGAATATTTCTTATCCTATATTTTGTATCCTGGATAGGGCAGGGGAAATGTTACATCTTATTGTTACAGGGATGTTCATTTACACATTTTTGCACTGTGTTTACTCAGGCTGTCCCAGATTAGATGCAATATCTTGTTTTCAGTGGGATCATGATTTTACCATTTTTATACTGTATTCAGGCTACCTAGTCCAGGGCCCCTGTATTCAAAGGAGATACACAGTGCATCCTAGTTGAAAAGGGAGATGTGTTACACAACTCCAACAATGCACAACAGTGCAATATTCAAACATTTGGGATGTGCCGGCCTCAAGGGAATTGGCCAGGGTACACACAAATGGTATGCCATTCAAGTCGAGGGGGCAATCCCATGTATATGCCATGCTGCAGCATATTCAGTGGGAATGTGCCCCTCACAGTCCAGAGCACCACGGCCCACAGTTAGGCCATGAATAACTGGCCTAACCCGGCCAGCCACCCACAGATAGGCTGCAGATGTGCACCCAGGTGCACAGCAGCCTGGCAGCCCTGGCAGAGTAGAGGTACCCCATTTCCATCCCCAGTCTAGCCAACTTCATCCCTGAAGAGCTACATAGTGTAGCCCTCCAAGACCTGATTGTGCCAGAGGAAACCATGACCCATATCCATAGTCTAAAGAACTCCCATCCACCTCCCCATACACAGAGACCCTCACTCCCCCCATACCCAACCTGTTGCAAAGACTGGCACTGCCCTCCACACTCTGCCATGGCCAGATATTGACTGCACTGAACCCAGGCTGGGGACCTGCCCTCTGGAATGACCCAACTGTCTGTACCATGCATTGGGGCACCATGCCAGCTGCGGATCCACCAGTGCATGCAGCTGTGTGTACGTCCCTGACAAATTAAAGAGGGAATTTACATACCTCCAATGCATGCCTTGTCAATGCTGTATATTCCTGCTGTCATACACTGCTGCAAGTCCACACTCTCCACTATTCCCCTGTGTAACATGCCACCCTCTGGACTTCTGAATATCCCAGGTGCCATGGGGTGCGAGATCCTGTAATGTAATTTGCAGTGTATGCATCAGGCTATAGATAGTTCATCCGCAGTTTCACAACTGTACAAACAAATGGGAGATGGACAGTAACAAGCCTGTTTTGGGGCCTGTGTGAGTGGGTGCAACATCATCCATCACCCACACTGAGCAGTGCAATGGCACTGGGATGATGGATCCGCATGTGCGTACCTGAGGAGTATGGCCACTGGGTGTTATCACTGACACACAGCTCATGCCTATTTATAACCCATTCCAGCATCCTACTGTGAGTGCTCTGCCACCCACCGATAGAGTGGTATGATCCAATTACAGAACCAGTCATCACAATGGGATGGGCTGGGGGGACAGGGAGGGAGCTGTCTGTGCACCATTGAGGGGGAGCAGGGGCTACTACACTGTGGACATGGACTGTGGGTGTATTCAGGTGCAATTAGGGATGGCATTGGGGTCCCTACAATATGGAACCGATAGAGCCTGGACTCCGGTATTATTGGGGCTGGTGGAATGGGTGGGGGGTGCCACTATACCACCAGAGACTTCAGAGCCTGTCCCACCTGGAAGTGATCGGGGTCAGGGCTTGGGGATGAGAGCAGCTCTGGTGCATTCATCCCCATGCCAACATGCAGATGGGCTGGTAATGAACATGCATAAGGCCCCTTTGCACCCTGCATGCTCAATTAGTTCATTTGCATTCCTGAGCTGAATATTGCCCATGGGGGCTACAGTGCATGCCGGCATGTGCCACACATTCCCCCTGGAAGGTATTCAGTCAGAGTCACTCTGTATGCACCTTACTTGGCAGCTGCCTGCACTGCGACTCCCATCCAGGGTCACATTTTCAACAGGCATGATGAAGTCCGCCAGGATGAAGCGCAGTGTCACAGGTTTACTGCATGACAAAAGGGATTAACTCCCTTTGAAACTGCATTGTTTGCTGCAGTAACTCTTCTGCACAATTCTGCAGTGTTGTGCTTCATCCTGGTGGGCTTCACTGTGTGCACATCCTGTACCGGTGGTGCATTCTCTTTGAATGTTGTATCAGTGCCGACGGCGCACCCTCTTTGTGAAAAGCATCTCTCTTCTTGTGTATCGATCCAGCACTTAATATATTCCACCTGATGTAAACTATTGTTTTTAGTGCATTCTGATTTTACACAATGCGTGTGACATCAAGTCGGCAAGTTCCAAGAAATAACTGAGGTCCTCTGTGAAAGAAACAAACTGTGGTCAGAACCAATATGGCTATGTAGAGCTTTTGGGATGCTTTTACCCATTATTTCTAATGAATTTGCACAATGCAGATCTGTGGAGAGGCAGTTTCAATGTGGTCTTCATTTTACACATTTTTACAATGTGTTTTCCTAGAATATGCCTGCTGATTGCTATATATTTAGTCTGGATAGTTCACAGAAGAAATGGCATCTTATTTTCAGTGGGGCTCTACATCTACACAATATTATGCTGCATTGCGTAAAATCAGAAAGCACCTAGGGTGTATAATGGTTTATCAGCACCCAAAATCTTGAGAGGGCTTAGGCTGCCCAATTGTTTTCTTTACTATCTCGCCAGTCATGCCAGCAAGTATGTTCAGTGGCCAATTCAGCCATCCGAGGGTAGAACAACTTCTTATACCCCAATTTGGTTGAAGCTAGAGAGAGCTCTGATTACTGAATCTGGGTTTTATCTTTCTACTTTGTTTCATACCCCTCTTACATCTTTGCCGGTGAATCTTCCAGACTCTGTGATAGGTACCTCCTTCCAAGCCTATGCCCAGTTATGTAAACAAGTACATTATAATCCCCTTTTAGATGTAACTCAACTAATTCTCCAAAACCCAACTTTAAAATGGGGGGTGGGGGGGCAGTTTTGTCAGAGGCCTGGCTGCCCCATTTGGTGGAGAAAGGGGTGTGTGACTTGCTTCGGGATGGTTACCTCATGTCATGCCAGGATATACTAGCTTTGTTTCTGTTAAATTCTAAATCTGTTTTCAAGGTGTTTCAACTTTGTCATGTATTACTTCAGTGGTTTGGCTCTATGCCCTGGTTTAAGTGATTATAGTGATCTCTTGCAGTCAGTCACAGACTTGATTGCACAACCACACTTGGTGTCACATATTGTGGCCTTCCTTTTCTCCATGCTATTCCATAACATCACCAGGCAATCTCTATATTAGTCCTCAGCTTTCCCACAGTGTGCTTTTATTTGGAAGAAAGTGTAGGAAGATCTTTACAGATATATTTCCAATAATAAGCTTTGTCTTACCCAATTTTATATTTTACACAATATTTACTTTACACTATTAAAGTTGTCTAAAATGGGCAAATTAAGCTCCCCTCTTTGTACAAGATGTGGGCAATCTGAGGGCTCCCTACTTCATATTCTAAGGGACTGTGTTAAAGTGACACCTTTATGGGAACAGATCAAAGCCAGGGCTGATCCCTTTCTAGGCCTAGATGGGCTTTTTACACCTGAAGTCTGCATTATAAGAGATTATAGTGGGATAGCGGTATGAGAAAGGAAACATCATATAGCCAGGATCTCCTTATCAGTTAAACAGGTTGTCCTCCACCATTGGACTGGCCAGACAACAATTTCATACCATGAATGGCTGCAAGAACTCCTGTTTAATTTAAGGTTAGAGAAGATGATAGCTAGTATTCATAATAGACTGGACTTGTATGAAAAGAAATGGAATAGATTGCACACCCTATATCCTCTTACTTCTCTTGGAGAGGCATTAGAAGCATGATGCATGTGTCCTTTTTATTAAGTTCTGTTTTAATTTATTCATATTGTTGGGTCCTTTATGTATTTATTTAAATGGTCAATATTATGTTAATGCATTGTCCTCTTGCCATTCACTCTGTTTGAGGGGGTAGGGAGGAGGGATTGTGGGGTGGGTTGTTTTATTGTAGTTGTTTATGTGTTGGTTTGCTGTATATTATTGTAAAATCCAATAAAATATACTGGATTTAAAAAAAAAAGAATGAAGGGGTGTAATACACCTCTTAAAGTCCTGCTTAGCCTTGCTACTGATGGCTGCCATGTCCCTGCTGCGTATACGCCTATGCCATGCATGCTCTCACATGGCAGAGCCCCATGACACACCAGTGCAATGTCTGCCATTAATGAGCCCACCGATGGCTCATGGAGCACCCCAGCCCCGTCTCCAAACACAATCCTTCCGTTGAGCATGAACTGGAAAATTGCAATTGCCACCTGAGAGCTAACTCCCATATGGCAGATTATACAACCCAAAACCACCTCACGGCCACTTGCCCTGTATTTGTGTCCCCCTGTATTGCTGCCACCTGCCCTGCTGGCCATTGAATGACAGAGTCTACCATCCTGGGAGTAACCGACCCTGAGGATTTGAGCAGCAGACCCTGCTGGAAGCCCCCAAGCCTTGCAATGAGAGTCACTGAAAATCCACATGTTGATGAAAACCGCTGCAGCTACCTCCATTGTAAGTACCTGACTACCCTTCGCCACCCAGTGACCCTGAACGCCATTGGCTCAGACAACCTCATGGTTCATGGGATCTGGACCTCCATGAATCCCCAGGTAAGTCTTACCATCAAATGAAACATCAAACAGGGCATATTGAATCCTAAGGTTTCATGCTGATGTCCCGGTCCTGCTCTTTTTGTAGAGACAGGCAACCACCCCCAACCACAAGGCACACGCAACTCAGGCATTTCCATTTGATTCCTACTACTGTACCAATACCCCCTACTTCCCTGTCTGCACCAGGCAGCATGCTATATATTTTTTGTTAAATCATGGCCTGCAATGCTAATGTATTCATCAACTATCTAGATCCATGTTTATGCCATGCTTGCAGCAGGCTACCTCACCCTGGTTCTGTCTCATGCATATCCCTCAACACTGAGATTCAACATTCTGACCGAACATTTAATGTACCAATTCTAATTTTATCCTGATACAAAGACTCCCTATCCCATTAAATTAATATAACTGAGAATGAAGGAGTGTAATACGTCTCCCAAAGTCACCCTCAGCCTTGCTAACAATGGCTGCAGTACCCCAGCTGCACATGCTCTCATTCCGCTTATGCTCTCAAATGGCAGGGCTCCTTGAAGCACCAGCACAGTACCTGCCACTAATGAGCTCATTGACAGCCCCCTTGAGCACCCCTGCCACATCTCCAACCACAATCCTAACCTCAAACATGGGCTTGTAAAATTGCAATCACACCCCCCCCCCAAGATTCAACTGGCATATGACAGATTTTTCAACCCCAAACCGCCTCATGACCACTCACCCTGCATTTTAGCTCCTCCCACTATTGCCACTACCTGCCTTCTGGCCATCGAACAACAGGGTTGACCATCCTGGGAGCGACCGACCCTGAGGATTGGAGTGGAAGGCCCTGCTGCAAACACCCAACCCTCACGGTGAGATTCACCAAAAATCCACGGGCTGACAAAACCCACTGCAGCTACCTCCGCTGCAAGTACCTGGCTGCCCTTCAACACCCAGCAACCCTGAACACAGCTGGCTCGGGCAACCTCATGTCTCCTGGGACCTGGACCTCCAAGAATCTCCAGGTAAGCCATACCTCCAGCTGATACATCAAACAGGGAAAATTGTATCCTGAGGTTTTGTGTTGGTGCCCCAGTCCTGCTCTTTCTGCAGAGACAGGCAAACATCCCCAGCCGCAAGACACACTCCCCTCCAGCATTTTCCTGTGCTTACCACTGCTGTACTAATATCCCTTACTCCACTGTCCCCACCAGACAGCATGCTACTGTAATGTTATAATTTTTTGTTTTAAATTGTGGCCTGCAATACTAATATATTAATCAACCCTCTACAGTAGTTCCATTTTTATGCCATGCCCACAGCAGGCTAACTTTCCCTGTCCTGTCTCCTGTGTGAGTCAATGCTGACAATCAAAGCAGCATTCAAGCTGGTATCAAAGCTGGTAGAAGGAACTAAGAGGCTGGACTCATGTGCACTGACCCTTAAGTTATCTCCTAGCTCCTCCCCTAGCCAACCCCCCCCCTCCATTGGCTGCCCTTTCTCTCTCTCGTCCTCCCCTTATCCTCCTACTCATTATCCTTCCCTCCCTGGTATCTTCTGCCAGCCATTGGGGAAAGAGTCCTCAGACAAAGGTTCACAGTTTTCAAGGGGGGAGGGCCCCTTTGCCTGCTGTTTATAATCAGACCTCACTGCCTTCCACAATATCTCAGTTTCCATGATCCACACAACACACCATGAAATATCATGCAGAACATTTTCTGACAAATGATAACAAAAAAAACTACTCTAGGTGTGAAAATTATAAAATGTGTAAGACAAATCAAGAAATGTGATTGGTCAAACAGAATCATATGACCATGCGCTCGCTATTCCAGCACACCAGCACAGGTCAGAAATACTAAATTTTCTGAACCTCATTAATCAGTTGTAATATCAGAAGAAGCATTTAATAATTGCAATAATGTACTTCAATATGTGTGCATATTGTGAAATTATGGCTTTTCTTGAGTCCATAAGGTTTTTGACCTCACACCATGCCCTTCTTCCTGATGCTCAAACTGCCATGCCTCATTACCCAAGAAACAACTTGCTACTGAAAATTGTCAGTCCACCATTTACTAGCTCTTTTCTGTATGATATCTGCATCTATTTTAATTTCGGCTTCCTCCAGCTCAATGTCAGCAGCACAACTGTCAGCTACCACATACTCTTCATGTTGTACAACAGTGCAAGATGGGTAGAAGATACTGTATCTATGGAGGGCTTTTGGAACTCCAAGAAACAGACTAACATAGCAGCAGCTGAAGGACCAAAAGGGGTGACCTTAAGAGACTAAGTGGTTTAAGAGGATACTAACTTCTACTGTAGTGTTGGCTGCCATTTTAACATATATTCATTGCAATAAACTACACTTCAGCATCAGTTAGAGTTGAAGCACAAAGCCTGAAAATTGTTGAGATAGAAACAAAGAAAGGTGTAGTCAAAAAAAGATTTATAGTTCATCATCTCTGCCCATTTTCCTATGTGAGTCGTACTTACCTACCCTTAGTGTTGCTTGGCCATATGCCCACTGACAGATCTGCCTCACCACTCCTAAGTCTGACCTCATCCTTGCCTTAGTTTTCACCTTGTAGCTGTCTCACACTGTGTAGAAGCCTGTCACTGTCTTGGCATTTACCGCCTTCACTGATAGACTTTTCCAGCTATCTACCACCTTTAAGTGGAAAAATACTTCTTCATGTCCTTCCGGAATCTATACCCCACCAGTTTATGCTAGTGTCCCCTAGTTGCTGATCCCTTACTATGCCTAAATAGGTTGTGATACTCACCCTGTTTATCCCTCTTAGATACTTAGATATTTCTCTAAAGTCTCCTTGCTCTTCTGGACTCCAGCTAGTTCATGATCTGATTGGTCAAACGGTCCTCATATGATTTACCCTGCTGACCCTGTCACCTTTGAAGCATGTCTTTGGACAGATTCTGTAAGTCCTTATTCTTTTTAGGTGCAGGATATGGAACCAGATTCATTACTCCAGGTGTGACCTCACCAGTGATCCAAAGAGGGGCAGCAGTGCCTCTTTTCTTCACTGGTGAACCCCCTCCCTATACATTCCAGCATTCTGTTTACCTTCTGCAGAGTCTTGATGCACTAGGTCACTGAAATGAGGTTATCACTAATGATGACTCCCAAACTCTTTCTTAAGTTGTTAGACTGATTTTTTAAGCATCCTAGCCAATAACCCATCTTCAGGTTACCATTGCCTATGTGCACAACTTTGTACTTCTTGGCATTAAAGTTCAGTTACAATAGCATGTACTGCCCATCCAACTTTTCTAGGTCTATCTTTATTGCTCTGACTGCCTCCTCAGAGTCAACCCTGCCACAGAGTTTAGTATCATCATCAAAGATGCAAATGTTTTCCTTGATTCCTTCCCCTATGTCACAGATGAAGACATTAAACAATACTTTACTTGTCCCAGTATTGATGCCTATGGTATCCCAGTTGTGGTCAGCATGACCTTTTAATGTTTTATATTTACTGCCACATTCTGGATCTTTTCCCCTAGCCAATTTTCTACCGCCCATGTTTACTTTTCACCAACTCTCAGATCCCACAATTTCTTGATAAGTTTTCTATGGGGTACTGAGTTGAAAACTTTACTGAACTCTAGATACAACACATCTGTTGTCTGGCCCTTGTCCACTGCCCATGTTACATAGTAAAAAAGCTCAATCAGGTTCCCTTCACACAGCTGTGCTGCCTCTTGTCAGAGCTTATTTGTTCCAAGAAATTCTACCAATTGCTCCACCTCCTTGATGCTAGTTTCCTGGAGTTTGCTTACTAGAGAGGTCAAACTAACAAGCCTCTAGTTTCCCAAGTCCTATCTGCTTTCCCCTCTTGTTCCGGGGAACTACATCTGTCCTCCTCCAATCTGATGGACTATCTCAGTATTCAGGAAGTGTCTGAATAAGACCATAGGAGGCTCTGCTATTTACTGCCTAAATTTTCTTAGCAATCTGTGTTGTAACCCATCTGGTCCGGAAACTTAATGCACTCTCCTCCAGCACTGGACCCAATTTCCATTCTCTATGTCTTTTCCCTTAGCTCACTTTCCACAGTCTGGGAGTCCACTTACCTCTATTGTGAACAGTGAGCAAAAGTACTCATTGAGCCTTCTTCCTATCTTCCTCTACACAAACATTAATTGAATTTTAGCCTCACAATACATGGAAACATAGAAGAAACATAGAAGTTGAAGGTAGAAGGAGACCACCAGGTTCATCTAGTCTGCCCATTGTCTTTAAGCCTACCCTTCTAACTGCCCTCGGGTTTGAGGGCTCCCTTATATCTGCCCAAGCATTCTTGAAACCTACCACTGTGCTTGCCCCCCACCACCTCCACAGGCAGACTGTTCAGGCATCCACCACTCTTTCTGTGAAGACACACTTCCTGGTGCTGCTGGAGAACTGCCCTCCTTGCAGCCTTAGATCATGTCCCCTGGTTCCGCTACCCTTCTTAAACTGGAAGAGATCATCTGCCTGCACCTGGTTTATGCCTTTTATGTACTTGAATGTTTCGATCATGTCACCCCTCTCTCTTCTCTGTTCCAGGGAATACATGTTCAGTTCTTACAGTCTATCCCTGTAGGACAACTTGTGCAGTCCCTGAATCATTTTTGTTGCCCTTCTCTGCACCAGCTCCACTTGGTCAATGTCCTTTCTGAGGTGGGGCATTCAGAACTGGACACTGTACTCCAGGTGAGACCTAACCAGTAATCTGTACAGCAGCAGGATCACTTCCCTCTTCCTGCTTGTGATTCCCCTCCCAATGCATCCCAGCACAACACTAGCCTTTAATGCTGCCTACTTGCACTGTTTACCTACCTTCAAGTTGTCTGAGATAATGATTCCCAAATCGCACTCTTGGGTGGAGGCAGCTAGTCTTTCCCCTTCAAGGTAATATGCCTTATTTGGATTTATTTTTCCTATATGCATGACTTTGCACTTTTTGGCACTGAATCTCAACTGCTATGCTCCAGACCATTCTTCCAGTTTCTTGAGGTCAGCTTCCATCTTGTCCACTCCCTGCTGGGTGTCAACCCTGTTGCATATTTTGGTGTCATCTGCGAACAGACACACCTTTCCCTGTAGTCCATTAGCTATTAGCTTCTTAGTTTTCTTCTTATCTCTAATATATCTGAGGAAGGCCTTCGCATATTCTTTTACACCCTCAGCACTGGGTTTGAACAGTGTCAACAACAACAGTGCTGTCAATAACAGCGTAGTGTAAATAGCACTGTCAAGAACAGCGCCAAGTAAAAATGCCGTTGTACAAAACAGCACCAGTAGTAGCAATCGTAAACCATGCTGATGACTGCTACCATTGATAAAACTCAAACTATTCACTTTTTTTTGCGGGGGGCTCTGCCCTGACATCCCCTGAAGTAGAGGGTTCTACCCCCTCACCCCCTGTACTTTATATAACCAACTTGGAAAGGGGCCAGATCTTGTGGAAAAGGAGAGACTGGGGGGGGCGGTCTGTCTCTCATTCTCTGATGGTCAGGAATCCTGACAGTGAATCTGAAAGAACTGAGCTGCACATAGCTCCAATCTGGAAAGAAACAGAAGCCAGTGCACCGATACATAAAGTGAAATTTAAGACACCTATGCTGTTGCTGCAAACCTGGCCAAAATGCCACCATCAGGTCAGATGGATTTTTAAATAAGGGGCTTAAGGCCCCTAGCTGACCCCATTTTGTCTGCCCCAGAGAAAGACACACTGGAACCTCAGCACCATACATCAAGCTTAAGAACACCAGCTCTTTTTTGAACTACTGTCCATGAATGCCAGTCTTTGTTCTCCCCAGCCTCTCTAAATATTGAAAATAGCCAATTCATTAACAGTTGCAGCACTGCATGCTGAACTTTGAGGTCTTTCTCTCCATCTCCCTCTCTGTCGGGTCGCTCCTCACCAGCACCATGACTCGGCCTAGAAATAAAAGGACTGAGTTCCTAAGAGGGTTCTGTAAAACAGTTTCATAAACAATTATTTTTCCTGATGGTTAAAGCTTGGCACCATGACCTCATCCTCTTTTCAAATCCTTGCTAATCCCTAACACGTAGGTTTTCTACAGTACCACAGCAAAATACGAACAAACATTAAGTCTGGCATTCATGGAATGACTAGGAGAAGAGGCAAACACACCACTGATGTATAAAAGTGGGCTATATGTATGTTGGCTCTGAAAACACACTACATCTGTCCACTCCAACGTGCTCTTAATAAATCTATAAATTGGAACTCACAATAAACTGCTTTGCATATCCACAGGTCTTTTTTTGTTTTGATCTGCTAGGGTCTGTCATTAAGAATTAAGGTGCTCTAAACAAAGTAAAATTGTAATGTATGATTGTGCCAGCCAAATGTACACACTGTACCAATAAACTAGACTGAAAATTTGATGGATTAGAGTTGTGCTTTCAATTTGAAATAAATAAAATAAAAGATGTGATATGGATCAGAAGATTGCATTTTTTTTTATTTAGTTGTTTAACGAGGTATAGCACACTAAGCTGGAAGCTTTTTTACAGGAGCAACCTGGGAGCACAAGGAGGTTAAATGACTTGCTCAGGATCACACAGTATGCAAGTGGAAGCTGTGAGGATTCAAACCCAGGTCTGGTCTGCTAGATTTCACCAGATTTGTAGTTTAGAGCCTTAGACCACTGTGCTATACTGCCTCCAGAAGATTGCATTTGAATGTGCTAGCTCACATTATCAATAGATACATAATCTGATCTACCCCTTCCACCCAGAAAATTTTAAACACAGAAATCTTTTTAGCAGGCGCAAGTACTGTGTTGGTTGAGAACACAGAAAATTGTACAGAATGCAAACTGTTTATTAACTAAAACCTAGCATCTCAGTAACAAAAAAGATCAGACTTCAGTTTCTAATAAGGTATTGCTACCTTATTATCAATGTTTAACAGCTACATACATACAATATATGCATCTACAGAGGGATGGGAGTGCAGGGTCCAAAGGACCCTGCTTTCCCACAATAAGATAGTTACAAAAAAAATCATTAAAGAGACTCTGTCAATCCTTTTTGCATCAAACTACTGCATTTCTACTTGAAAACCCACATTTTGTGATTGCCTACCTTTTCTAAAATTCATTAGTGTTGCTGGTTGCTTAATCAACCTCCTTTCCTAGTAGAAATGAAATGTATGCTAATGGTGTAATTATACCCAGCCCTGTTTTGTTCTAAATACTTGATCTACTCTTACCTCTTACTTTCTGAACATTAGCATCACCCCTAGACAGTGCAGCCAATCAGGACCAATAGTGTCTTCCCCTCCCACTGCATCTTGAGTGGCTAGACTATGCAGGGAGTGTCCCCAAGTCCAGAAAAGATGCAGTGGAGGTTGATTAAAGAATACAAACAAACACATTTTGGTGTAGTAACACCAGCATGAAGGGCAGTCTGTTTTTCAGTTTTAAAAGGGAAAAAAAGAACCAGAATCAAACTACCAGCTACATCAATACATTCTACAGAATGTGAAACAATCATACAAAGTATTTTTTTTTTACTAGGGACAGTTTGAGGCCTATGGGGGGTTGACAGTGTCCCTTTACTGCTTCAGTAAGGGTCAAAGCAATAAAAGTTGGGAAATGAGGCATTAAGGTTTCTACCCTAACACCCCACCCTCCAAAGCAGGCAAGAGAGCAGCTGTGGGGTGTGCCTTGGGTTTCTCAAGTCTAACACTCACCCCATTCCATCTGTAAATAATAATAATATCCTTTATTTTACATAAGTACCTTTCCATAACTAAGTCGCTTTACAAAAGATAAAACTAGAATAATACAATCAGTAATTATAGTAAAAATTGATAACAAAATTCTGAACGAGGTTATTTAAATAACTCCATTAAAGGCCTGGCACCAAAGCAAGGTTTTCAGTGCCTGTTTAAAGGTCAGATGTGTAGACTTTACGAGAATGGGGTGAGTGTAAGGCTTGAAGAGCCCAAGGCACACCACACACCTACTCTACTGCCTGGTTTGGGAAGGTGAGGTGTTAGGGTTGGAAACCCTAATGCTCATTTTCCAGCTTTTGTCGCTTAGATCCTAACTGGAGCACTGACAAAGTTTTTTGCAACTTATAGCTATAATACATGTTTGGGCCCTTTTCCCCATTGAAAAAGTCATCATTTAGTTCCCCATATATGATGGAAGTCAAGTAGGGTATTATGACCCTAACCACATTAACTGCCTATTGGGATTTATGACCTCAGTTTGCTACCTATTAGGATTTATGATCTCAACTAGCTACCAATTAGGGTATTATGACCTCAACAGGCTGCCAGTTAGGGTATTATGACTTAAATTGGCTGCCAGTCAGGGTATTGTGACCCCAAGTAGCTAACTGCACTGGCTTAAAGTATCATGAACACCTGAGGAACATCTTAACACCCAATACACACCCACCAAGCAATGCTGTCCCTCAGAACTAAAACATACTACTACACTATAGAAATGCATAGGACACAGCAAAATGTATCCAGCCTAGATGGCAAAGTCCTGTGTGAGGAAATAATACCATCTCAGGGTTGAACAAGCTCATAAAGGCCACTTACACTTTGGGTGAGTATTTATAGGGGATACGTCATGGGCAGGAGTGTGATATGGCAAATATTTTCACTCCTACAGAGTGATCTCTGGATACTCACGAGTGCCGAAGGCTTCAGTGAGAGTATCCAGAGCTCACGATGCAGTAGTGAGAATATTTTGCCATGGCACACTATCTGCACCTCATGTGTGCAATTTATACAATATGGCACTGTTTTTTTAAATAGCTTTATTAAGTAGTTTTGTTTTTATAATGTGTGATTTTAGGTGTTATATTTTACTTCAGTTATAAACCCATGAGTTGTTTGGTAGTAGCAAGCTTGTATGACTGAAGTTTATGTGTTAGGTAGTGAATGGGAAGTTTATGGTGTTTCATTTGTTATTTTTTATTAATGGCTGCTTTCTGATTGGTTGTTAACACATGTAGTGCTTTGTTATTGGCGTACCGCTGTTTGTGGGAGGGATTTTTGTAGGTTTTTCTGCATGGAGTTTTTGCATTTATTTTATTGTTTCAAGTGTGTTTGCTGGGTTTTTTTTTTGCACTTTAAAATTATTTTTTGCCACATTGTGCTTATGTGTATGTTGTTTGATTAATTTTTTTGTTTGTTGTATTGGTTGTTTTCACTGGTGGTCTGGGTTGATTTTGATAATTTCTTATGGGGTGTCTGTTATTTGGAGCGATGCAGACGAACATGGGTTGCATATTCCTGGTAGGTACTTTTACTGATGGTCTCTTTTAGCTATGGTCATTCTGAGGAATTCGGGGGGGGGGGATTATGTGTGAGTGGCAGTACAGTGCAGCAGACTTATGAAGGTATTGCTTTGTGGGGTGTTATTGGAGTTACTGCTCCCACTCACAGTGTACTTTGTAATTGTAGAGGATGTTACTTTGCACCATGTTACTTATCGTAGGCACTTTTGTGTTTTATGAATGCCGTGTTTGTTTCAGCTACACAGGATTTTTTTTTTGTAAGTTTGTGCTACCTTATTTTTGTATTGGTTACTTCTACTGAGAAATAGTTCAGTCAGGGAGGTGGTTCCCCAGATGTAGGCAGAGTGAAGATATCAGCTGCTGACATAGGCAGAGTATGTATAAATGTCGAGATATTTTCACTCTGCCTATGCCAGCATAATTTATCTCACTGGGGTGAAAAATAACCAGATATATCTCACTGGTTATCAGCTCACCCCATTCTGTATATATATTACAGTGGCATGGTAGTGTCACTATAGTTAGGGTTGAGTACCCCATTTAAGGTTAAAGTGTGAAATTTTGCATCTTAATAACTTTGCTACTGTATGACAAATTTGCCTGACATTTGGCAGACACAGAGCAGTACCATAGATCTCTGGATCTTCTAAGTTGTGTAACAGTCGGTTATACAGTTGCAGAGTTATAAAGCAACATTCCATAGCACATTTATGCTTTTTTGTGCATTTTTTGCTTGCGTCTACAGGTTGCACAGTTTGAGCGACCAGTCCAAAAACTTCAGAAAACATGCAGCTGGGATTCCCGATATGCCTTTCATTTGCATTTCTGTTTCTGTTTGTGTTTCCTTTGGTGTCATCGTTACTGTTACTGTAACAGTCTGCGTTTCCAATTATGTTACCATGCCCGTGTGTATTACGGTTTGTATTTCCATACGTGCTTGCATTTGCATTTTGTTTTCATTAACATTTGTGCTTGTGTTTGTATTACCATTTGCATTATCATTTACGTTTGCGTCACCATGTGCGTTAAGCATTAACTTGCATTGCGTTGCTGTTACTTCACTATTTATAGTGCACATTCTCAAAAAGAAGGGAAATTCATGGCAAAAAAATCCATTTAATGCATCAGTTAGGGTTGTTCCACAGTGACAAAGTGGGGAATTCAATGTTAGGGTTCCACCCCTTGCACCCCGTCACCCGTCCCCACCAACAGGCGTCGGGGTGTGTGTTCAGGATCATCAGTCCTAACACTCACCCCCATTCTCCTATGCTGCACCACCACAGCTTGTTAGCACATGGGATGGGGTGAGGAGTTAGGACCAGTGACCCCATCGCACACCCGATGCCTGTTGGTGGGGGCAGGGTGGGGGTGTGACACTACTTTTTACAAAAATTTCAAAAACATACTTCTGGGGCATTTAACCCCCAAAATAAGACATGGCTAGCATCCTCAGGGTCTGACTAGGTGAACACAAAAAGGACTGTGTCCCTAGAGGGTCCCAAATTTAAATGCCAAGCATTTCTGTGACCACTAACTGAAAAAAATGGCTGACTCACGACACTACAGGAGTCATTTGCGATGCTAAAAACTGCATTTGCAACACTGTTGAACCTTTTGTTAACTTTTCCCATTGACCATAATGGGAAATTTGTTTTTTGAATAACTTTTGAACCGTTTAATATTTTTTCACGGAAATCTTCGGAAGGCACATCCGAGACCCTGGCCGCATGTTTCCTGAAGTTTTTGGACTGGTTGTGCAAACCTTGCAACCTGTAGACACAAGCAAAGAATGTGCAAAAAAGCATAAATGCATTACAGAATGTTCTTTATAACTCTACAACTGTATATCCGACTGTTACAAAACTTGGCAGATCCAGAGATCTATGGTACTGCTCCATGCCTACCACATTTTAGGCAAATCCATCATACAGTGGCAAAGTTATTGAGATGCAAAATTTCACACTTTAACCTTAAATGGGGTACTCAACCCTAACTATAGTGGCACTACCGTGCCACTATAACATATATATATATATATATTATGGTAGCACGGTAGTGCTACCATAGTTAGGGTTGAGGAGCCATTTACTTGTTAAACACAAAATTTTGCACCTTAATAACTTTGCAACCGTTTGATGGATTTGCCTGAAATTTGGAATACACAATCAAGACCCATATGCCTTGGGATCTGCCAAGTTTTGTACCAGATGGATACACAGCTGCAGAGTTATTAAGCGTGATCTGACTGTGCGTTTATGCTTTTTCTGGAATTCTACGGTCACGCCTACAGGTCGTACGGTTTGCGCAACTGGCCCTAAATCTTCAGGGAATGTGTGGCCAGGGTCCCCGATGTGCCTTTTGAAGATTTCATGAAAAAATATTAAACTGTTCAAAAGTTATTCAAAAAGCAATTTCCCATTATAAGTCAATGGAAAAAGTTAACAAAAAGTTTGACAGTGTCGCAAATGCACTTTTTGCTGTCGCAAATGGCCCTTTTTACTGAACAAATCCACCATTTTGTTTTCAGTTAGTGATCAGAAAAATGCTTGGCATTTAAAATTGAGACCCTCTAGCAACCTAATTCTTTTTGTATTCACCTAGTCGGGCCATGAGGATGCTAGCCATGTCTTTATTTTGGGGTAAAACACCCCAGAAATATATTTTTCAGATTTCTGGAAAAAGTACTTTCGCAAAGTAGTGTCGCACTCATGAAAGTGTCGCAAATTTTTGTGAAAGCTTTCGCAAATCACGACACTACTTTGCAACACTACGCCCAAAATAACAGTAATTCTTTGGCACCCCGCTGCAAAAGAACGGTTTGGAGTTTTGGGCTGAAATTTGGAGGGAACGCAGCCGACATCCCACAGAAGTGCCTTTCAGTGTTTTGTTGAAAAAATATTACACAGCGGCAAAGTTACGGTACTCCAAAGTTGACACTTTTTCTCATAGGATAACATTATGGTGTACGACGCATTGCAGCAATCGTTTGGTGCCCTGCTGCAAAATAACAGTTTGGTCTTTTGGGCTAAAATTTGCAGGGAACACAGCCAACATCCCACAGATGTGCCTTTCAGTGGTTTGGTGATAAGATATTACAGGGAGGCAAATTTATGGCACTCCGAACTTCTGTTTTTTTTCCCATAGGATAACATTACAGCGTTCGCCGCACCTTTCAGGGCCCGTATCTCAAAAACGGTGCAAGATACGGACTTTTTGTCAAAAAAACCCTTAGCCCCCTCATGGGGGTTAAGTTCAAAACTAGCCAGTAAAGTGATAATTCATATGACTTTTAATTTTTTTTTCTATGTCGTACCGTTAGTGAGATATAAGCAATTTACTATTCTAAGTCCTCATTTTTGTGTTCCGAGAGTCATTATTTTGCATACATTCTTTGTACTCACTGTCTTTCTCTATACAGCTTTTGGGGAAAACCAGCCTGCGTGCTTACATTACTGTTACCATTACCATTTCCGCTTGCGGTTCCGTACCCGTTTCACTTACCGTTCATGTTTACACCACCATGTGCATTACCCTTTGCGTTTTCATTTGCGGTTGCGTTTGCGTTGTTTTTAACATTTCTGTCTACAGTACTGTTTCTCTTTCTGTTTCACTTTGCGTCACCATCTGCATTACGATTTGCATTTGCGGGCACAATGTTACTATGTGACAAGACATCACATGGCGGGAGCGTGGGGCCCGCGGGGCCCCGCGCTCCCGCTGCTGCAATATGTGGTGGGAGTGTGGGACCCACAGGCCCCGCGCCCTCCGCCGCGCATTACATTCTACTATTTCTCATTATCATTCTCAAAAGAAGGAAATTAGAGGCAAAAACTCAGTTTAATGCATCAGTTAGGGTTGTTCCACAGCGACAAAGTGAGGAAATTCGATATTAGGTTAAAACCCCTTTGCCCCTCCAGCCCACCCCAACTGGAATTGGGGTGCATTGGGATCATCGGTCCTAACTGTCACCCCATTCTCCTATTCCTCAGCTTCTTTCCACATGTGATGGGGTGACAGTTAGGCCGACGACCCCAATGCGCACCCTGATTCCAGTTGGGGGGTGGGCTGAGGGGCAAAGGGCTTTCAACCCTAACATTGAATTTCCTCACTTTTGTCGCTGTGGAACAACCCTAACTGATGCATTAAACTGAGTTTTTTGCCTCTAATATATATATATATATATATATATATATATATATATATATATATATTGTTTTGCTATTTATGGACAAACCACATATTACTTTGGGACCATTTACATACTGTAATTTTACAGATTAATTGCTTTTGAACTTCTAAACTCATTTTCATCAATCGAAAATATTAACCCACTAAGTCAATGACTGGGCACAACAAACTTCATTGTCCTAGGGGCTAAGGTCACTGAGATGAAAGGTATTATAAAGAACATTTGTAGCAGATTTCTTTCTCTTTATGATGGGGTATAGAGCAACTGAGAGAATAAACAGGCTAGTCTCACAGTTTCTCTGTTATCACCATTTAGTTCTCATGGTGGATCTGCATCAGCATTTGCTCTCTCAGCTGACCTGTCTTCATTTGTAAATAAAAAATCCAAGACTGCATCCGAACCTTGATTTTGAACCAGCTGTTCAAACACTCGCAAGCTAATTCTGAACATTATGTGTTAATATTCTGACTGTGCTATTACAACTAGGACAAACAACAATGAATCAATTGACAAACAAAAAGGTGCAGTACACTGCTGATACACAAATAGTACAATAAAAATCATTTTGAAATAAACAAGGCATGCATGTTTTACTCTATAATACCTCTTTTAATCCTCCTCTCTCTCCTCTCTTCTTTTAAAGATTGCCCAACACCCCTATCCTTCCCCCTCTTCCCCTTACTTAAGATCTCATAATAATACTGATGCAACTCAACAATAGTATTATGATAGTATTACAGGAAAGAACACTGAGCTTGTGCTGCAAGAAATGCTCTCAGCTGAGTAACAGCCAGCTTTCCCGTTACCCACTGTGTACAGTAAACACAGACCAGCTCTTCAGCTGACAAGACTGTAATACCAAAAGAAGGTAGAAATAACAGAAACAAATGAAGATAGACTGAAATTTAAAACTACAAAATGGAAAATTTGGATAAATGTATTACAAAAAAAAAATAACATAAAGGGGACTGTGTATTCTTTGCTATAATCCCATCTTGATGTTCTGGGGACATGTAAGAACTTCTCAAGCTTCGCTTTCAAGGTTCTCATATCTCCAAAACATTTTAATGGTATTACAGCCTCATAATACACCATCCCTTATCCATTATTCTATTTATATTTTAATTTATACAGTATATTGATTGATCTACTCCTGCTTTTTATTGTTAGGTGCCCTGGGAATCTCGGGAAGGGTGCCACTAAAAAATAAATTTTATTTTTTTACTTACTCAGCATAGCAACAGAGTGTGCACAAGGAAAGTGGTGCTTCCATAAACAAAGCAAAATTCAAACACCAAAAAGTTTAGAACATTGAACACTCCATCAGAGGGATGTGGAGACTAAATGGTTTCTCACAAGAACATTTGTTAGAACAGATACATGTCTTCACCTGACATGTTTTGAACTTCTTAGTTCTTTATCATTATTTTGTAATAATGTCATGTCTCAGGTGGTTGAAGCATGAGGCCGCTGGCTGAGTGAATTGAACACCCAAGACATGACGTTATTACACAATAATAGACACCCTGGAGTGCCTTATTGCTATTATACTGTACAATGACTCATTTTGTTTTAAAAAGAAGAAAATGGGGAAATACCTTTAAAACATATTTTTTTTTACATTTTTGTTAGGGAAGGTATACATATTAAATAAAAGTCCATAGTTCCTGTCTTGTCCAGCAGGAATTGCTGCTCCTGCATAGTTGCCCTGTATTGTCTTCTGTGTCTCTCTTTGTGAGGTCTGCCTGTTTCTGACCCCCATGTCCCCTTGTTGTGTTTCTGTTTGCCCCTCCTGTTACATAGAGACACTGTGTACAGATGGAGTGTGCATTTTGTACTGATGTTGCAGTGTATTTATTTTTTTTTCCTTTAATGAAATGATGACCAGAGAGAGCAGTACACTGCAGTCAGATCATGTGAAAGTGTACTCTGGATTGGGAGTCAGGACCAGAGGCAGACTGTGAGAAAAAGGTCTGTCTGTAGCCATTTCCTATGTTAAATATTGAACATAGGAGTGGGGAAAAAAAGTGGGGGCTATGATTTAAATCACTTGGAGGTTTGGTGTTGACTGAGTGACTGTACAGTGTGGCACTGAAGCATGCACACACTGTCACATTCAGGATGTGGATCTGGGGTTGAAAATCTGTATGGAACCATAGCTTTTTTCCTGTGTTTTAGATTCTTTTTAAATATAGTGGCCCAATGTGGTTTTAGTGTACAGCACATTAAGTGGGAACTTTGGCTTGTGTCTGGGTTACAATGGGAGGTTGACATGTGGGTTTGTTTTCACGCTGAAAACTGAAGCCATCACCTGACTGACCCTGCAGACAGAGTGACAGCCTGCTGTGTGTTTTTCCAAAAGCTGAATAATGGAAGTGACAGCTTCAGTTTTGTTTTCGGGGGGAAAAATAAAGAAAGAAAAAGAACAACGTAGGATAGCAAATGTTGGGATGTGAATGGGGTCTGACATTAGGTTTATTGGTGAGAACACTGGGAAAGTGTGAGACGGTCTGCTCCATTTGTGAGAAAATAGTGGGGATGAAGTAGCCTTGGCATGATTTGTATGTGTTACATGGTCATCTGGGTGCCTGGACTTCATACAATAATGTTATCCAAATAACATCATTGTTCCAGGCACTCACTGACCAATCAGAGGGCAGAAAATTTCCTTTTCATTGTATAATAGGGTTTAAAAACACTTACTATCATATTTCCCTCCTTTTGTGGTTTTCTAGTCCTAAAGAATGAATTGATATAGGTAATATGCAATGAACGTCCTTACGTTTTTGAGAAAGTGGAGTTGCAACTTGCTTCATGCTGGCCCCAAACCTGCCTTATGCAGGGCTCTTAATGTCCTGTGTGAAGCAACAGGTGACTCCTGACATGTTTCGTGCAGAGCTCTATGGGCTGTGCAGGAAGCAGGAGATGAGTCCTTACTTGCTTTGCATAGGGCCCTCTGGGCCCTGTACAAAGCACTTGGTGAGGACTAACTTGCTTTTAATGGTGCCTTTTGGGCCCTATATAAAGCAGGAGATGAATCCTAGCTTGTTTTGCAGTGGGGCTTCAGGTCTTGTACAAAACAGAACATGAGACATAATTTTATTAATATTTGGTGTCTGACTAATAGCATTACAAACTGTGTGTAATGTTTTCTTTTTTAGTCTTCCTTCATGGTTCTTCATGTTTTGGGACTTTAATAAATTTTTTCATGGAGGGCTTTATTTTTCCTGATAATTTTTATAATTTCCTAAGTAACTCATGAACAGAAGAAAAACTGATGTGTTTTTCTAGTTTTCTGACACAGTATTTGTTACTTTAATCTTGGTGTTATGCGTGTGTTTATATCTTAAAGTCTGTCTTGAAAATTCCAGACCTAGGGGGTAATTGTCTTGACATGTTTGGTGTGACTTGGGTTGGCAGGTCAGAAGTTTTTCCATTAGTGAAATTACATAAACACACTTTTGTGGCTGTTTATTTGCTCATGACTAAAGGAAAAACTGTGCTGATTAAACTGTAACATTTAGTGGAATCGCCTTTGAGGAGCGCAAAAGCAAAATGCTATTTTGCTTAAGTTATTTACATTTTGGAGTTTGTACATGTGCAGATCTGAAAAAAAACCCACAACAAATAGCTGAAAAAAATGCAAAGACTTTGTTTCAAGTTGAAGCTGGTCATGAGCAAAAACTTTAAAAATGAAAACCAAGAATTCTAACAGTTGAAAGCTGTATGGTTCATCAAAAGACAATCAACAGAGGTGTCTGAGCAGACTTCCCCCCAAAAAAATTAATTAGACAGTATTACAGTTGGAATAACGTTTCCATGATTCACTGTAAAAACTGTGGAGACTGACTTTAACTCATTGCATTTTAATAACAGATAGGGTATGTGCCTGGTAACACACAATGAATATGCCAAATAATTTTTTTAGCAGTATTGCTTGAAATTTACAATACAAAAAAGACCATTTTATGACATTAGAGATGCTTCCCCAATAATACAGTGGAAGGCAGTGGTATGCAGAATATCTAGATAAAGCACAAAACAGTATGTCACAGGAACTCCTCACTCATTTCAATTTGATTTCTGTGATAATGCCCAAGAAGACCAAATATACAATGCTTTTGTAACCTGCTACAACTCTATATGTTACATAGAAACATAAAGTCTGACAGCAGATAAGGACTGCTTGGCCCATCCAGTCTGCCCATTTCTCACTACTTGCTTATTACCGCAGACTGTCCACGATCTAAAGCTCTTTCTTCCTCCCCACTTCTTTTCCACAATGATTGTCTTATACTTATCCCATGCATTCTTGAATCCTATCTCTGTTTTAACCCCTGCAACCTCCCTTGGAAAGATGTTCCAGGAATCCAGCACTCTTTCTGTGAAGAAGTGTTTCTTCATGTCTCTCCTGAATCTATTCCCTTCCAACTTCATCGTATGTCCCCTTGTTCCTGAGCACCTTTTCTTCTTAAAAATACTTCCATCCTGTACCTTACTTACCCCTGTGAGGTATTTAAAGGTCTCTATCATAACCCCCCTCTCCCTCCTCTGTTCCAGGGGGTACATATTGAGGTCCTTTAGTCTCTCCTTATAGAGCTTTTGATGCAGAGCCCTGCACCATTTTATGGACCACCTCCACTCTGTCTATGTCCTTCCGGAGATGTGGTCTCCAGAACTGGACACAGTACACCAAGGAGGTTCTTATCAGTGATCTATTTATTCAAAGACAACACTGCCTCCTTCATTCTGGTGGTGATACCCCTCCCTATGAACCCCAGCATTCCAGTAGCCCTTCCAACTGCCTTGTTGCATTGCCTGGCCACCTTTAGGTTATTTGGTATGACTACCCACAGGTCTCTTTCCTGCTTGGTGGTAGTCTGTACCACTCCACCCATTTTGTACTCCACCACTTAGTTTCTGTGGTGTAAGTGCATTATTTCACACTCTATTAACAAATACAGTATACAAACATACAGTAAGAGACAGTTATGCACATTAAACACTGAGTTGACACACATTAACTGGTTCAATGTAATACATTAAAGCTACAGTATACAGAACCATCATCCAATGCATCATGCTGATTTATGTTTATTATCTTTTTCTTTTATCTCAAGCCCAGACATGTTGGCAGAGATTGATGTGTAACATATTGCAATTGCTTTCTCACAGGTGAGCCAGGTTGACAGAATTTGCAGAGCTTCAGCATGATATATATACTGCATTTGCATGCTGGGAGGGAGTACAGTACACTTTCATCTGAAAGGTGATAGGAACAAATCAATTGAGGATAGCATCACCAGCACTCTCTCACACACATGCTTACAGAGTTGTCTATATACAATGGCATACATATAGTGGATCAGCAAAAGAACAGTAACAAAAAGTAGCAAATGTAGACTCTTTGTTTTACCTCTTACCACTTGAAATGAAAGGCAATAAGAGATTTGTTTAGATAAGAATGTTAAGCAATATATGAATATCATGTTATCAAAAAAAGCTAAATTTAAGGCTTGATTTCTTTATCTTGAATACATTTTTACCTTGTACTGTAAGAAATGATAATCTGTAGTTCACAAATACTGTATATGTTTTCCTAAAATGGATTGCTATAACAGTAAGATGTACAGGAAAAACTTCTAAAAATGTGTAGATTGGTTGACTACAGGATGCTCACTGTATACGTGAAGTCAGCTAACAGGAGTAGCACAGAACAATACTTGAGTTAGAGGTGTACAGTATATTCAATCAAGCAAGCCTAAGAACAACTTGTATCCTATTTTCAAAATGATTTGTCTATCCTTTGCCTGTGTCATACATATATGGCTGTTCTGCTTGGGATTTTTTAGTATTGTGCAGTTGCTGATCCAGACAAAAAGCAGGCTACCATCAAAAAAGATGGAGCCCATCAAAGTTGAAAGCAAACAAAAAAAAAAGTGATCCACTTTTACATCCTATATGTACTCATAAAAACATAGACCCTGATGGCAGCTAATGATTGCTTGGCCCACCCAGTCTCCCCAATTTTTTCTCTGCCTACAGTATCACCGCAGACATTACTTCATCTCTGGCTCTTTCTCCACCTTTCCTTTCCACTAAGATTCCCTTATGCCTATCCTATGTATTGATGAACTCCACCACTGTTTTTGCTCTGGAAGGCTATTTCAGGAATCCACCAGTCATTCTGTGAAGTGTTTCCTCACATCTCTCCAGACTCTATCCCCCCCCCCAGCTTCATTGCATGTCCCCTTGGTTTTGAGCATCTTTTTGTTTCAGAGAAAATACTTCCCTCCTCTACCTTTTGCCTCCTGTGAGGTATTTGAAGGATTCTGTCATATCCTCCTCCCTCCTCCCTCCCTCCCTCCTCTCTTATAGGGTGTACATATTGAAGTCCTCTAGTCTCTGCTCATAGGGCTTTTGATGCAGACCTTGTACCATTTTAGTTGCCCTCCTCTGGACTGCCTCCACTGTGTCATTCCAGATATGTGGTCTCCAGACTGGACACAGTACTGTAGGTGGGGTCTTACTAGCAATCTATGCAGAGGCTAGTAATACCACTCCCTATGCACCTCAACATCTCAGTAGCCCTCCCAGCTGCCATGTTGCACTGCCTGGCAACCTTTAGGTCATCAGATATCTAAACGCTCATAACGCACATAGCGCTGCCGACCGCGGCAGGGACAGAGGATCGCAGCTCCCACCTGGAGCCTCGCTGATACTGCAGACGGACCCCCCACGCATAACGCTGCCGACCGCGGCAGGGACGGAGGATCGCAGCTCCCACCTGGAGCCTCGCTGATACTGCAGACGGACCCCCCACGCGACATAACGCTGCCGACCGCGTAGGGACGGAGGATCGAGCTCCACCTGAGCCTCGCTGATACTGCAGGTAACGGCATCTCCACATTGAACTCCTCGCCGAGTCTACTGTGGGCGCTGCTGTACAACAAAGGACTCTTGCCCACAGTCAACTGATTGTTCCGGAGGGCTTTCTGCTGTGGGGTGCTACCTGAGAGGGTGGTCGGGTACTCGGGTTAATCATCATGGTGGACTATGGAATTTAATGTGCCCATATGTGGAAGCGGACTACTGTATTTCAATTGCCTGTGGTAAATCTCTGTTGGTGATGTAATATACTGGGGTGCATAAAGGACAGAAAGCAATAGGATAGGTTTGTTATGTTAGTGAAGAGTAGCGCTCTTCACCCGCCTGTGTTGTCTTGAATGTAAACTGAAGGAAGCCAGAGAATATAAGTGTAATACTAGCCACTCGCATGTATTGTCTGATTGTAAAACCGAAGGTAGCCAGTGATAACTAAGTGTTGACAACAACAAATTTAAGAGGCGTTCTGGTATACTGTGCAGATTAATATTAGGCTGATTTAATGTGTGGTGCATATAGTGTAGCATAAGTGGTGTAGCTTTGCATCTGCGCATGGGCAGTGTGAAGCCAAAGGTTCATCGTTTGTTAAATCTTCCCGCCGCATACTAATTATCTCCCTGCTTGCTACCTTTTCAGATGGACCCCCCCCACGCACATAACGCTGCCGACCGCGGCAGGGACGGAGGATCGCAGCTCCCACCTGGAGCCTCGCTGATACTGCAGGTAACGGCATCTCCACATTGAACTCCTGCCGTAGTCGACTGTGGGGCGTTTTTCGGCTGTACAACAAAGGACTCTTGCCCACAGTCAACTGATTGTTCCGGAGGGCTTTCTGCTGTGGGGTGCTAGCCCGACAACGCTATCGTCGCTCCGCCCCAGCCACCCTCCACCCAGGGGCGGCCGTAACTTTATTGACTCGGGGTCACTTCCTGTGATGTCACATCCTGTTTGCGCGTGAACCTAAGTCCCCTCTTTCCCATTTGCAGGTTATACCTGCTGGCCACCAGTGGGCACTGTCTCCTCCTTGCAGTCCTACTGCTGTGCCACCCCCAGTCCCATATAGGGTACATCCTCATCTTCCCTCCAGCTACCATCCCTGACAGTGTTAGCTGTGTTCTAAAAAAAAAAAATTGACAACATGACACTACTACCATCATGCATGTCTATCACCCTGCGTCTCGCCTCCTCCCCCTCTTCTACTCCTAATCTTAGTTACCTCCCTAGTGGTGTTATACCCCATTGTTGAGCGGTTACTTTGCCCCAGAGACTTGCCTGCAACCCACCCCACATCCCACCCTGCCACACCCCCTGCAGCTTTCACTCACCCTTTCTGCCCACCCACCTACCACCGGTTGTGTGGTCACCCCTCACTCACTCCTTGCCCCTTCTGTGTCTCATTGTGTTTGCTTATCCTGTCTGCACCACGCTTCCTATCCCCTGCACCCCTACATCCGCACATCCCCTACCTCAGTCGTCAGAACTCTCATACTGCAGCCTCTTCCAAGAATAGCCTCCTTCTCCTACTTCTGTCTGGCAACATTCATCCCAATCCTGGGCCCGGCAACACTAGCCCTTCCTCTAAATCCACTGGACTTCGTATTGCATCCATGAACATCTGTAGCCTCCTGAAAAAATTGGACTCACTACACTGCTGGATGTTGGTCCATAAACCTGATGTGGTTGCCTTGGTTGAAACCTGGCTGTCTGACTCCACCCCTAACTCCCTGGTCTCTCTCCCTGGCTACTCCCTCTACCGGCTGGACCGGGCTGGTAGGAGGGGGGGAGGCTGTGCCATCTACCTAAAGGACCCACTCACTGGACTAGCCCTCCCTTCCCCAGACCTTGACCACCATGCCCAGGCACTAACAATCAAACTATCTCCTGACCCCTCTAGAGGGCCTATCTTCCTTACTACAGCCTACATACCTCCCAAAAACCAGTCTCGGCACTGGGCACACTAATTGAATACATTACCTCCCTACCCAACCCCTCTGACCAAATTCTGGTGGGTGACCTGAATGTTAACTGGCTTTGCCCTCAGCCTCCTCCACCCGTGAAGCCTTTGCTGCAATTGATATAACTCAACTAGTCTCCCAGCCCACTAGAATCAACCCCAGACAGAGCACTAGCACTCTCCTGGATGTGGTCTCATAAACAGGCCAAGCCGGGTCCGAATATCCAAATCCTCCCTGACTGTCTTAGTGACCACTCTCCTATTCTCTTCAACTGGGTAACCTCTCAGCCCATCCTCAGTCAAAACCACCTCTCGGCGGCTTAGACCCGGGGTTTGAATGACCTAAAGAATTACCTTGCTCACACAGACTGGTCCTCTAATAAACGCAACTAACGCTGACATGGCCCTGTCCTTCTTTATCAACACTTTCAACTTTGCCTGTGACATCTTCGCCCTATAACTACCTTAGGTCCAAAGTAAGATATTCTCCTTGGCTCACCCCTGCACTGAGGCGGCTTTTTAAGCAGCGGGATAATCTGTGGCACCTTGCCGTGCCTCTGGCCGATCTTCTGACAGGCAGACCTATGCTGCGAGCTAGAAACCAATGCACCTGGGCTATCCGTAAGCTACATGGATTATTACCAAGCCTCCTCACCTCCTCTTGGGGAATCCTAGGTCTTTCTGGGACAATGTCAAGCAGCTAAATGGCCACCCCGGTCCCCCTCTCCCACACTTCTTAACATCAATGGTACTGTCTCCACTGACCGTCACCCTCATTGCCACCCCCTCAATAACTCCTTTACCGACCTTAGCTCAATACTCCCTAGTAATTTCTTCAGTCCTCCGCCCCCCAGTTCCGCCCTCCCATCACACGCCCCTTGTTCCACCTGTGTTGTGTAACCTTACAAGAAACTAGACCATATCTCCTTAAGGCCCTTAAAGGTAACGCCATAGGTAATGATTCCCTTGATCCCTGCCTCCTGCGTCAGGTCCTGGATCAGGTCCTCACCCCTATCACAAGCATCTTTAACAAATCCCTCTGCCTCAGGCAATTCCCTACTGTCTGGAGGGTTGCTACGGTTACTCCTGTCTACAAAGGTGGCGACAGGACTCTGCCTGGTAATTACCGACCCATCTCAATCCTCCCCTCTAAAGCTCTAGAGAAAATTGTTGCCACCCAAGTCTCCGACTACCTTTCAAAGTACAGTGTTCTTTGCCCTGAGCAACATGGGTTCAGAGCCGGTCATAGTACCAACACGGCTCTCCTGGAGTTTACCAACTTCCTCCACACCTCCTTGGACACTGGTGCCCTGGCTGGAGGGGTATTCATTGACCTGTCTAAAGCTTTTGATACCGTATCGCACCCACTCTTGTTAACTACCCTGGACCACTTAGGCTTTGCCACTGGACCAGTCTCCTGGTGCGCCAGCTATCTCTCAGCTCGCTCCCAATGTGTGAAAGTTAGTGGAAACCTCTCCAGTGCCTGCCCTATTCGCTCTGGAGTCCCTCAGGGGTCTATTCTTGGACCTTTACTCTTCTCCCTTTTCCTCAACTCGCTACCCAGTGCCTGCAAGGGCAAGATCCTGCTTTATGCTGACGATGCTGTACTCCTTGCCGCTGATAGTAGCCCTACGCAGCTTCAAAGCTCTCTCCAACTTGCTTTTGATTCCGCCGAAACCTGGTTCTCTGAGCATCGACTCATAATCAACATAAAGAAAACAAAAACGATGCTCTTCTCCCACCCCCAAAACAAGCACAGCAGATTTCCCCTCACTGTTCTTTCCACACTCAAAATGCCCATTGAACCTGTGCAGTCCTATAAATACCTGGGTTGTTTGACCCTGCCCTCCTTCCATGACCATATCTCCGCTTTGAACACTGCCGCAAACCGCGGTTGGGCATTCTCTTCCGCACAAAAATGTCTCCCTGGATGCCCTCCCGCCTGGCTGTCACCTCTTCTGTCTTATCCCTCATCGACTACGGCCTCCCAGTCTATAGATCAGCTGATCAGACAGCGCTCAGCAAGGTCCGCCTTACACTTAACAAAGCCTGCAGACTTATCACTGGTGCACCTAGACAAACGCATACATGTCAGCTGTATGCCTTGTCTACCCTACTCAACCTGGATGAGCGGCTCATGTATCAAACCTGCCTGCTCACATTTAAAGCACTGCATGGCCTATCTCCACCTGGCTTAACTAGATCTATTCGCCATACTGCACCAGCTGTGAACACCCGCAGCTCGTCCAAAACATCCCTGTTCATACCAAGGGCTAGGACCTCCACAAGGCCAAAGGGCATTCCCCACAGAGCCCCTTCCTGGTATAATTCACTCCTACCAGTATCTCTGACTCTCCCACACTAGCAAGCTTTAAACTCAGCCTCAGAAACCACCTGCTCAATTCACACAGGTGTTGCTGCTGAGAAGTTGAAGTGGGGGGAGAAGACATAAAAAAAAAAAAAAAATAGTCTTGACAATGCTCGCTGAGCAGCACTCCCACCCCCCTCGCTCCTGCTTCCCTTCTCCCCTGAACTTCCTCCCTACCTCTCTTCTTTCCTCCCCATCCCTCTCCATTTAACCATCCCCTCCAGTCCTCACCTTTTACTTATGTATTTTGAACTTGCCTTAATCTGTATTAACTGTTGTTTATTGTTCTAATGTCTGTTTGTCCTCTATGTGACGAGGTACCTTTGTAAATGAGCCTCTGGCTCAAAGGTTGTTAAACTGATGTTTAAATAAATAAATAAATAAAATAAAATAAACTCCAAGGCCTCTTTCCTGCTTGGTGCTCGTCAACACCACTCCACCCATTTTCTACTCTGCCACTGGCTTTCAGTGCCCTAAGTGAATTATTTTGCATTTTTGCACATTGAAACCCAGTTGCCATACCCTTGACCACTCCTTGGGTTTTCTCAGGTCTCTGTTCATCCTTTTCACCCCCTGGAATGTCCACTCTGTTGTAGATTTTGGTGTCATCTGCAAAGAGGCATATCTTCCCTTCCAGCTTCTCTGCAATGCCACTTATAAAGACAATAAAGAGGACTAGTCCAGCGTGGATCCCTGACACATCGCTTTGTCACCCTCCCTTGCTCAAAGGGAACTCCATTTACCACCACCATCATCACTCCATCTTTGACTGGGTGTCATGTCACCAAACTGTGTTCAACCAGTGCTTCTGAGCATCACTCTTCAGTGCAACCAGTCCCTGACATTTCATGAGCACACAGTACACAAGCATGTTGTGTGCTACGTTGCACCACTGTGTCCAAGGAGTGCTTCTGAGCATCTATCTCCAGTGCAGGCAGTCCCTGACCATTTGCCAGCATGCAGTACACCCCAATGATGGGTGCTGTGTTGCCCCAATGTGTTCAAGCTATGCTTCTGAACATCACTCCCCTGTGTAAACAGTCCCTCACCTTTCACCAGCACACAGTACACTACCATGATGGGTGTCATGTTGCCCCACTATATCTATGTAGTGCTTATGAGCATCACTCTCGTGCAGGCAGTCCCTCACCTTTCACCATCACACAGTACACCACCATGATGGGTGTCATGTTGCCGTATTGTGTTTGTGCAGTGCTTCTGAGGATCACTGCACAGTGCAGGCAGTTTCTCACCTTTCATCAGCATGCTGTATGTAGCCCTTATGGTTGCCATATCACCCCTCTGTGTTCATGCATTGCTTCTTAGCATTGTTCCCTAGCACAGGCAGTCCTTTTTCTTACACCACCACATAGTACGCAACTGGGGATGGGTGCTATGATGCCCCACAGTGGTCATGCAGTGCTTCTGAGCTTCACTCCACAGTGCAGGCAGTCCCTCACCATTCACCAATATACAGTATGCAGCTCTTATGGGTGCCTTGTTGCCCCTCTGTGGTCATGCATTTCTTCTGAGCATTGTTCCCTAGTACAGGAAGTCCCTTTCCTTTCACCAGCACACAGTACACAACAGGGATGGGTGCTATGATGCCCCACTCTGTTCATGCAGTGCTTCTGAGCATCACTTCACAGTACAGGCAGTCCATCACCTTTCACAGGCATGGAGTATGCAGCTCTTATGGTTGCCATGTCACCCCTCTGTGCTTATGCATTGCTTCTTAGCATTGTTCCCAGTATAGGAAGCCCCTTACCTTTTACCAGCATACAGTACTCAACAGGGATGGGTGTTATTATGCCCAAAAGTGTTTATGCAGTGTTTCTGAGCATTGCTTCTCAGTGCAGGCAATCACTACCCATTCACCCATCTACATTACACTACTGTGATTGGTGCCATCTTGCTCCACAGTGTTCATGCAGTGCCTCTGAGCATCACTCCACAGAGCAGGCACTCCCTCACCTTTCATCAGCACACAGTACACTACCGTGATTGGTGCCATGTCACTCCACTGTGTTCCAGCTGTGCTTCTGATCATCACTCCACAGTGCAAACAGTACTTCACCTTTCACCGGCCGTATACCACCTTGATGAGTGCTATGTCACCCTACTGTGTTCATGCAGTGCTTCTGACATTACTGCCTTGTGTAGGCATTTCCTTATCTTTCACCAGAAAACAGTACACCACCATGATGTGTGCCTTGCCACATCAGAGTGTTCATACAGTGCTTCTGAGCATCATTACACAGTGCAGGCAATCCCTCATCATTCACCAGCACACAGAAAGCAACCGCAATTGGTGCTGTGTTACTCCACTGTGTTCATGCAGTGCTTCTGAGCAGCAATCCTTAGTGCAGGGAGACCCTACCCATTCACCAGTGCACATTATATCACTGTGATAGGTGCCATGCTCTCCAGCTCTGTTCATTCATTGCTTCTCAGCATCACTCCTCCATGCAAGCTGTCCCTTACTGTGTTCACACAGTGCTTCTGATCATCACTCCACAGTGCCGGCAGTACCTTGCATTTCACCAGCACACAGTACAAAATCTTGATGGGTACCATGTCGCTCCACTGTTTTCATGCATTCCTTCTCAACATTACTTCTACATGCAGGCAGTCCCTTACTGTTCACCTGCATGCAGTACAGAACTGTGATGAGTGGCATGTCACCCCACAGTATCCATGGGACAAAGCTGTTTATGTCCTTCAGCACCCTGACTTGCCCCCTTCTGGACCAGTCTTCCCAGTCCCATCACCCACCTTCTCAGTGACTTACCTTTTCTGGTGATCCTATCACAGGACCTTGGATCAGAGGTGCCTAGTCATCAGTGTTGGGCCTGCTAGAGGGCAGACCATCACTGTTCTACAGTGGAGGGGTTTTTCTCCTATTTTCTCCCCTATTGGTCCCAGATGTATGTACTCGGCCTCCATGGAGACACATCAGGCATCCAGGTGTGGGGTCCTTCCAATGCTGTCCCATGGTCCTGCCACCTAGATTTTCTCCCAGTCCTTCAAATGTGCATTCTCCCTCCCAGACCAGTAGCCAAGCGACCCAGGTCTGTTCTTGAACCCGGGTTACTGGCATGGCAGACAGTGGCTAAAAGCAATTTAGTCAGTGGCCACAATCTTGAAACAGAAATAGGTAGACAAACCTAGATCTGGAAAACGGAACTACATAGAATAATGGCCCCGTATTAAAAGGTATCAGTCTGCCCCTTGCGAAGTCTCATTCTTTAGTGCAAATTACTACAGTTCACAAAATTTGCTATACTCAAACATGTTTGGAGCAACGTATGAGTGCTCTAAGCATGTTTGAATATAGCCCCCAAAGCAAAAATGAGGCACTAAAATGTGCATTCAGCACAATTAACATCCTCCTGATGGACAAAGACAGATCAGTGTCTGATCACTGAAAACATGCAGGCCGTGATGGAGCCAACTCATTTAGTACATCCCAAACCTGTTATTGTTACAATAGGTACAATCAGGACCTCACTGAAAATAAGATTCTTCATGTTAACTGACCTGTCCTGGTTAACTACATTGTAAAAATGTATAAAAGCAAGACCACAGTTAAAATTAGATTCTACATTTTACCTGTTCTAACTCGACTAAATACACTGGGAAATGTGTAAAACCAGGACTTCACTGAAAATGAAATATTGTAGCTGCTCTATCCTACTAATGACACCATACCCTATGTGTGTGCACAACTGTTGTAACATATATGTGTGTGTGTGTGTTGTGCACATTTTCAAGGGTGTGTGTAAGTCCAGAACCAACAACACTTTTCACTACATTAGCTTGATGTTTATGGTTTTGTTTTTTTCTTCTATTGTGGTGTTAATGTGGGAGTTTTACATTTTTTATTTATTTGTTTAATTATTTATTTATATAAAATGTTTCACCAGGAAAGACGTACTGAGCTGAAAAATAGCTCATTTCCAGATGCATCCTTTGAGAAAGGGGGAAGGGGAAAGAGAGGTACAAGAATAACATTGAACAATAACTTATACAATAAAACAGCATACAGAGATATAAAATAAACAGTACAAAACCAACAAGAATGAGGTTCATCAGAGAGGTAAAATTAGAGGCAAAAAGTTTACAAGGTCACAGCTGGGAATCTGCCCAATGGGTACAAGCAATAGTATAATTCAACAGTCTCGACACCATATGATAGGGTGCAAGGAAGGAAGGAAGGAGTAGATGGGGAGGGGGAGAAGGAAAAGTACAGATAAGTAAGGAGGAAGAAGAGGGAGAAAGGTTGGTGAGGTGGTGGAGGGGAAAGGAGGAGGAGAAAGAGGAAACAATGGTAAATTGAGGAGCATGGAAGGGCTATGACTCAAGGACAGCCACAAGAGGAAGCAATGTGGTCATGGAGAATGAGGGAAGAGGGTAAACTGGGGAATGGGGAAGGACTATAACTCAAGAACTGGCATAGAAGATAGTGTGGTCATGGAGCAGAGAGGGGAGATAGAGTTTGGAAGAGGTGGAACAAATAGTTATGGGGGAGAGAGTTCTAAAGTTTAGGAAAGTGGAAAGAGAAGACAGCCTGACCAGCGAAATAGTTGACATCACAGTAATACAACTAAGTCACACATTCATTTTATATCTCTTCTCCAGCATTAGCCATTCCCCTAGTTTTTATTTGATAAGTTGCCAATTATTTTTTGTTCTTTGGTCAGTTCCACAACGTATTCCTTGGTAACTTATTTTTGTCAACTGATTCTTAAACATAATTGTCCTTTATCTCTCTTACATTTATTTCATTTCTATGAACTTTATATTGTATATTTTTGTATCTGTACCTTTTCCCCTCCCCCAGGACACATCTGAAAATGAGCTGTTACTAGCTTGGTATGTCTTTCCTCATAAAACCTTTGAAATAAATAAATCTTTTGTCACATTAATGCATTAGCAGCCATTGTGGCTCTGACCAGAGTTTATTAATTTTAAATCACTCCCTTGATCTTCCTCCTTTCACTTACATACTGTACCTAAAACTATTCTGTCCCCTTCTGTTATCATCTGGGCTATTTTCTATCTTCAGTTTGTGCCTTAATGCTTGGTTCTGCTTTCCCTGCCTCCCTTTGATTCCCCTGATACACTTTCTTATCCACCTCCCTCTGGGTCTCCTTGTAACTTCTGAATACTATCATTTTAGCCTTTACCCTTTCACCTGCCTCATTCGAGAACCATAGCAGTCTCTTTTTCCTCTTGCTTTTGCTCACTTGCTTGATGCAGAGGTTTCTTGCCTTCACTATGCCCCCATTTAGCTTCTCTCTCTGTTTCTCTACCTCACCCAGGTTATCTCCCACCCATCCCCAGTCATCCTGAACACATTCACCCATCTTTGTAAAATCTGCCCTCCTGATGTCCAGGACCCTTACCCTTGTGTGGTTTGAGTCTGCAGCTGTCCTTACAGTATACTGAACCACACAGTACAGGGATCACTGGTCCCCAGGTGGCCTCCACCTTGACGTCTGCAACACTGTCCCTGTTAGTGAGTACCAAGTCCGGTATTGCCCCGTCATGAATGGATTTGCTGACTCGTTACAGGAGGAACACCACTTGCAGGGAGTCCAGGATCTCCCTGCTTCTAGCTGAAGTCACAGCTGGGATGCTCCGATCTACATCAGGCAGATTGCAATCCCCCACCAGCAGCATCTTTCCCTTTTCCGCCATCTTGCCACTGGCTTCCACCAGTACCTTATCTAACTCTTCCCCCTCATGCTGGATGTCTGTAGATCACACCAGTGTGAATAGTGGCTCCCTTCCCCACCTCCTTGATGACCCACAGTACCTCTGCCCCCTCAATATTCCCTATTTCTCTGTCACTTTAATGCTTTACGTCATATAACACACCACACCTTCTCCTTTCCTTCCAATGCTGTCCTTCCAGAACAGAGAATAGCCTGGTTTGGCCATGTCCTAGTCATGGTTTTCAGCACAACATGACTCAGTAATGGCCACAATATCCAGGTCATCCTCTGTGATGAAGGCCTCTAAGTCCAGAATCTTGTTTTCTAGCCTTCTAGCATTCATACACATGGCTTGCAGATTTTGTTATTACTCATTTGTTCACCACTTTTCCCTCCCTTTTCCTTCTGTCTTTAATGCTCATGTTCTCATCCTGCTTCATTTCTACCCCATTTCCTTTATTCCTTTAATTATTTTAATCCTTTATTAATTTGAACTCTGGGGGATTTCTCTTCCTTTTAGTTTTTCCAACTCTCTTCTTCAGCCTTTGGGGAGGCAGTTTCTGCTTCCCTTATTCCTTCTGCTACCTCCTTGACAAGTTTAAATGTTCATCAAAGTAACATTTAAAGTGTCCAATGAAGACTGCAGTTACCCACCACAATCACCCCTGTATAGGCCCTTATCCATCCAAATGGGTCCTTAGTTCCCAAGGTAGCTGAACCCTTCCTCTGTGTACCATTTCTAGAACCATGAGTAGAAACTCTTGATGTGGGGATCCCTCTTCTCCCCTCTGTTATAGACAGGCAGCACCTCAGCAAAACCCAATGGGCACATTATCTGTCTAAACCCCCTCCCCAGCTCCTAAACACCCCCTGCAGTATCACAGCCCTGTTCCTACCCAGGTCATTATTCCTCAGGTGGACAGTGACATTTAGCTCTTCCTCCAGTCCTGCTGCCCTAGGGATCCTCAGGATCTGTGTCCATCCTGACAGGCTGTGGTGCTATGTAGGCAGCTAACCTCCTTCCCCTTCCTATTCCTAAATCCATCCCCTCACAATTGAGTCCCCCACCAGGAGCTGCTTCCTTCTCCTTTGGAGTCCTCTGCCACCCTTCTTGGGGTCTCCACTGCAGACGGCCCCCACATCCCCCTGGTCACTACTGCAAGTGCCTCCTCCTTGCAATCCTGCCCCACCAATGTGGCATAGGAATTATATGGTTTACTGGTTGAGGAATGTGCCTCTGACCCACTACCTCCAGCCCTCCAGAGCTCACCATAGTCCAGCCATTCCTCCTCCCTGGCATCCTCTGAGATAACAATAGCAGATTTGGTGGCCCCTGGGTCTCAAAAGAGGTTCCCTGAGTCCTAGCCAACTTGGCCTGGATTCTAGTGACCTCCTCCAAAACCCAGAGAGGAGTTTGCAGATAGAGCAGCACCACAGTCTCCAGAAGGTCTTTCAGAAAACTGTTGCCCCATAGCCACTGTAATGCACCACTCCTAGAATTCTCATTTCCTACTCTCAATGTGTTACCTGGAAATACTTTTGTACCCTTACCCCTGATGTGGTGTTTATTGTTTTCTGCTTTTGGTTTGCTGTGCCCCTTTGTACCTTTGCCCTAGATAGGGCTTTTCCCTTCTACCCCTCTCAAAAAGTAGCTTCCTCTTGTCTAAAGTGTTTTCTGTCTTCCTTTACCCCTTACCTTTCTCTGCTTTTTATAGCTGCATGGGCAGAGCCATTCAGATGCATTGCTGTCATCAGGAAAAGGGGTCTTAATTACTAACACAGAACACCATTGTTGTTACATAAGAGTGGAATGAACTGAAGTCCCTATTTTCTGCATTAAATAAACTGTGCCCCCAGTTGTATGCTGTTAGGAGGGGATGGAATCCCTACAAATTCAACAGATCTGCTGCCTGAGCTGGGCGCAGAGTGGGATAGGTCACTAAGAGAAAGATAAGTCCCTTTCAAAAGAGCATCAAAAGTAAACAGTGATCTTTCAAGTTCACAAACACATGCATGCATGCATGCACGCATGCAAACACACACACACACACACCGACTGACTTTCATCAGAGTGAGTCTCAGCAAGTCATAAAAAGGACAAAACATTGCAAATTACTCTACTAAGCCAAAAGGGTAGCAAAACAAATAACAAGATCCTGTAAACCTCCATAAATCATCCAAGTAACTCCAGAAATTACCTTTTTCTGTAGACGAATCATGAAACTCTTGCCCTGCTCACTTCAAGCAGCTTCATGGAACAAGACATACTATTTGAGAGTCACTATAAGAGAGATGAAAACAAGCATTTGCCAATGCTGAATGTTAAGGTTTGCATTGCTGTGTATGAGGCTGTGCTTGTACAACTTTTACTATATATTAACCTAAGATATAGCAGATGCGATGTAATATGTCACTTGCAATGGCCTCCTGATTTTATACAGTTTTATACTGCATTTAGCAGGTACAGTAGAGGTGAGATGCAATATCTCAGTTTTAGTGTGGTCCTGCTTTTTTTAATGCATTTTTCTAGGACAGATTATTTTAGATGAAACAGCTCCTTTTGGTGGGGTTCTGCTGTAGGATCATGTGTTCTACATAGTGTTGCAGTACATATTGCCCGGGTAAACCAAGCTTAAATACAATATCTCTTTTTCCATGGGGTCCTGTGTTGACATATTTATTATTGCATTTAGTTAGGATAACACAGCTCAGATGGTATCTTGTTTTCAGTGGGATCCTACTTTCCCCATTGTTTACTCAGTATTTACTGGAATGTGGAGCCTTGTTTGGGGTGCAGTTTGTTACAAAACAAATAACTGTGCTAGTTGCTCATCCTAAAAGAGCACTGCATTAAAACTGTAAGTCGTATTTTAAATATTGGTTCCTATTTTTTGCTGAGGTACATGGACTACAGAGAAGTTGTCAGTAAGGTGTGTCTTGAAAAAGAAGGATTAGATTTTCCAGAGAAATACAGCAAGTCTTTTTTTCTTTGTTATTACATGAACTTAGCAGTGGCCATTTTTATTCAGATGACAAAGAATACATGCTTTAAAATAAAACAGTTACCAGCCATTTCTTTAAGTGTGTTAAATGCAATACAGGTTACTGTTGACTTTTGTACAACTTGTCTTACTGTGATCACATATTTATGACAAGTATGTTTTTGTTTTGATTATTAAGTAAAAAATACTCTAGATAAATCCTGTAATATGCTGTTGCTGGGTTTAGCCTCGGCAGTTTGACTGGAATTCTGTCGAATGCCTTTACAGTGATGGCACAATGCCAACAGCCAGCATTGTACCATCAGGGAAACAATGTTTTTTTTGTGGGAGCTGTGCCCCCACTACTCCCAGATTTTAAAATAATCAACTCCAGGTTGGAGTTGTTTTGGGGAGGGGGGCAAGATATGAAGAACCTAAGTCAGTCTACCATACGACCATTACAGCAAACTGCCAACTTTGTTGCAGTAATGGTCTTTTGCAATATTAGTTTCACTGTGCGGTGGTGATACATTGTTCCTGAATATATGATGAGAGTGAGAGAGTCAGATAATTTTGTCTGATGCAGTTAGGAATAGATTTCTTTGACTGGGTGACCAGGGAGGCATATCGGAAGTGTGTGGGGGCTGTGGATGTGATCTACCTAGATTTCAGCAGGACCTTTGACACTATTCCACACTGGAGGTTGGTAAATAAGTTGGGCAGCCTGGGAGTGGGCCCCAAGGTGGTACACTTGGTCAGAAACTGGTTGAGTGATAGGACAATGTGGGTGATGATAAATGGTGAGAAGATTTTGTCCAAATTAAATACTACATAAAATAATGCTCTTAAGTTTATGACTGATTCTCCCATAGAACTCATCACTGTATTCTGTATAAAACCTTGAATTGTCCCTCTTTGATTAATAGGATAAAAATTATCATGGGCATTTTATTTTTTAAGGTATTAGACGGTTCTCCTCCAGATTTCTTTCAGCTACTTTTTCCTAGAAGTAAGAATGCATTGGGAACCAGATCTCAGAGTAAATTTGTTTTTCAACTTCCATTGTGTAAAAACGTACTAGGATAATAGTCATTGCTTTACCGTACCCCTTTCTTCTTTAATTCCATTCCAGGTTCATTTCTCAATTGATTTACTGTATATACCTTTAAATACAGATTGAAATCCTGTCTTAACACCCTAAATGACTGTGCTTGTAATTCTCAGTAATTTGTAAGTGTGTTTTTTACTGTTTTTGTATTAGTGTTTATAAATTGTTGTACAGTACAAGTCACATTAAACTGTTCCTCCAATGAGTTGCTTTAGCATTTCTGATTGAGTTGCACAAGTGTTGCTGGTTCCAGCACAAAGCCCTACATAAACTGTATCTTAAGAGTTAAAACTCAGTTTTGCATTGCATTGTGACTAGACTGCAAATGCATTCCAACTGAGTTGCAAAAACATTATACAAACATTGCTCTTGAGCTAGTTAAGCATTGAAAAACAATGAGCTAAGAGTTGCCAATGCATTGCCAACTGTAAAAAGCAATGCTAAACTAATTCATTTGTCAAACAGTTTAATGTGACTTGTACTGTATGTATTTTCCTCACGTGTTATCTGTCTTTATGTAAAACTTGATACCTGTGAAAATGGGCAATAATGCTCATCTCGCTTTCAAGTATAAAAAAAAAAAAAATGAAATGGCATTCAATTCTAAGAGAAGGGGGTGACCAGCAGGGTACCACAGGAATCCATGCTGAGGCCAGTCCTCTTTAATGACTTCAACATCAACAGTACCAGTATCAGTACAGGTAAGGCCTTGGAACCCAATCCATCCACCTCCACGGACTTTTCTTTAGAAAAAGACAAAGCTGGAAATAATCAGACCAAGAGTCAGCAATCAAAAAACAAAGGGCTATTCAAAAAAGATGCAGAGGAGAAGGAGAGGCAAATGTAAATGCCAATACCTCACAGAGAACCCTCTGGAACAAATAAACAATATTATTAATCTTACTGATTTGGTACTGACAGAAAACCAGAAAATAGTACTTTCTAGGGGGCTCATTTTTGTGCCTACACAGAAACCTGACATTTTTTAAATTTAGAGTGCACAAATTTAAACTCTTTAGGAAAATTAAGTTGAAGTATATTTTCATAAATAATGAAAACATATGAACAAGGTGCAACAATGGGTAGAATAGAAGAAGAACTAGAATCTAACCAGATACATGATCTCCAGCATGTCTCCCTTACAGACTTTTGTCCAACACAGAGAGAGCAGCACATATGGGACATGCAATATTGGGACTACAGCATTATTGACAATACTGATGTTACTGCTCTGTTACAAGAATTTGAGTGATCTGTAGTAAGTGGGGCAACACAGAATACTGTATAGAAAAGAAAATTCAAATCAAAATCAGTATTCTGCCCACAGGTATAGTCCTGCTATCACTACATTTGAAAGGTTGCTCATTGATAAAACAGAAACGCTTGTTTAATAATTCAACAATAAATTATTATAGGAACCTAAAAAAAGGAAAAGTTACAGCACTGAGAATGTGAAGATTTACAGGGCATTGCAATAGGAAAGTCTGACAAGAGGGATAATGTGGAACTCATGAAAGAAGAGATGTATGGTACATAGAGAAATGTATGGAATTACTGAATGACCAACATAATTATAAAAACTAAAAGGTGAACCCATCACTTGGTTTCAAGGGGAATTGTGGGATTTTGTGGAGTTGGGTCTTAAATGTGGCTTATTAATTAAGCATGAGGCAGACTATATTAAAGCTGATCACCCTGTGATACCTACCTTCTATATCCTGCCCAAGGTATATAGAAGTATGGTAAACCCACCTGGCAGACCTATTGTGGCAGGCATTGGGACATTGACACAGAAACTATGTACTTCTATTGATAGCCACTTACAGCCACATGTTTCCCTGCTCCATTCACACGTAAGGAATAGCATGGATTTAATGAGCAAACAGAAAAGGTAAAATCTGGGATTCAAATCATAGCTGGCTAACCATAAACGTTTTCAGCCTATATACCTCTATGGAGCACACATTGGGATCACAGGCAACTGATTTCTTCCTGCAGGACCAAAAAGAAGTTTCAATTCAGCTTATGAGGGGGGTTACTGAATTCACACTAACCTGCAACTGATTTATATTTAAGTGGCTATTTTTCATACAAATGTGTGGGACCTCGATGGGGGCAGCTTTTGCCCCATCATATGCTAATATGATTATGGGATACTTTCAGCAAAAGTTTATCTATGATGGTACCAAAAACAGTTACTTGAGTCACATTGATACCTGCTTCATGTTTATTGATGATAATACTGTCATCTGGCTAGGGAATGTGGATGTCATACCACATTTCATGAGCTTCGTTAATAGCAATGATATGGGCCTCCAGTTCACTTTTGAGTCAGACCCAGATAGCATCAACTTTCTGGGTCTCAAACTAACAGGCACACCAGGAGAGAATATCAAAACTATGGGTTACTGAAAAGAAACTGCAGCTAATACCATCCTGAATGGTAATAGTGTACACCCTTAAAAACTGATATCTTCAATACTGTATGGGGAACTTATTATGCTGAAAAGAAATTGTTCGAAAGAAGTATTTTTAGAACAAGACAGTTCGCTTAAAACTAGGCTGCAGGTGAGAGTTTACCCAGAAAAAGTGCTTAATGAAGCATTTGAAAAAGTCCAGAAGTTGGATAGACTTTACCTTTTGACCCCAAAGAGAAGCAAGGGTAACAGTGGTAATGTGGAAGGTCATAATTAAGATAGTAAAGTTGTGGTCACATTCATAACAGACAAAATGAAGTTAGGGTGCTCCACTTTGGGTCCTTATTTAAACTAGTTGTGCAAACACATGGACAACCGTGTAAGTACTCAGAGCTAAAAGGTGCACCCACTAGAGACCCCACTGTGGTGCGACTTACTTGGCATAGTCTCTCTTCCTAGACCATACATAATCCAGAATGAATAATTCCTTAGACAGACTTTCCAATTTTCAGTCCTTTAATTAATTTTCCATGAAGAAATTCCATAAAAAAGCCATAAAATCACAATATTCACAGTGTTTCAGCAAGACAAGTTAACAGTCCAGTACAAAGGGGTAAAAACAGATATCTGTAGTATAAAAAAGCTTCAGAGACTTGAGAAAGCCCCACCCAGTTGAGGTGAAACCTAAGGTCTCAGTAGCCAGGTTCCCAGTCTATGCAGTGCATGTAGCTTTTTTGATACCATCTCTCCTTTTTACCCATTTGTACTGGATTCATAACAGAATTTAATCCAATGGCAGGAAGATTACTGGGACTTGTCCATAATTTTTGGCCAGTTTTACTCTCAGATCCAATATTAAAAATTCAGATAACAGAAAAGTTAAGGGTCACATTCTCCAAGGGGAGAAGCATTGGGGCCGGGTCACTACAGTGACCTGGCATAGTAGTGTTGGTTGATTTTGAAGTTTTGATGTTGGAGGTGTATACCACTAATAGCCATTTCACCTCCTCAATGAACACACAGCCTGGGAGTGGGTGGTTAAGAATGAAACCTAAGGGGCTATTTAAGTGTGGCAGGTGCAACATGTGCCAATACGCACAGACTGGCAGAATATTCAGAAAAGATGGTAAAATCCATGGGATAAATGAATATGTTACCGGTACTATGCCCTTTGTGGTATATATCTGTTGATATCCTTGTACTTATTACTATGTGGGGGGAACAATGAGGTCAGCAGAACAGTGGATACAAGAACATATTTATTTGTTTATTTATTTGAGTTTCAGATTAATACCTATGAGTCGAGGCCTCTTTTAAAGAAGTTCCACATCATGACTACATAGATTGGTACAAACAATGAACAGTCTGGCATTTTTACAATAGTTAATAAATAAAACAAAAGATAATGAATGGATGACATAGTATATGTACAGGAAGAGTAGGACATTAGGTATGGTAACAACTAGACAAACTAAACTGAAATTTCAAAAGTGAAGCCCAATGGACGCATACAATAAAATTAAGAGAGTGCAACCAAAGGCCTTGTCCAGTGAAAAAAACAGAAAAGTAAGAAAAAAAGAAAAGAGATGGCATGGGGTGGTGGCTTAGATAATCTATACATGACAGGCTAGTGATATTGAGAGGAAGGTAGGGTATTGTAGTGTAAAAAAAAGGGTGGGAAGGGAAAAAAAGAATAGTTGTCAAGGGCCAGAGGACATACTGGAGTCAGGGTGAGGATAAGAGTGTGGTGGGGATAGCGAATAGGGTAAAGGAGGATGGAGTAGAGAGATGGGAGGTAGAGGAGGGGAAAGGGCTGAAAGTAGGAGGAGGAAGAGGACAATGGACATGGAAATCACTGGGCTACAATGAGAGCAGATGGGGGAAGGGAAGAGGGTGAGGGGGAGAGAATAAGAGGGAAGGGTAGGTGGAGAAAGGGTGCAGGGAAGGAGCAGGAAAAGTAAGGAAGGTAGAAAGGGGGGGGAGTGAGGTGAGAAGTGGGACATTAGCCAGGAGGAAGGCCAGAATTGGTAGCAGCCATCTCAGAGTTTCGGTGAAGCAGTCACAGGTAGCAAGAGTCTCTAGGAGCTGATATAGTTTGTGTCTGAATGGGCCAAGAGTGGCTATGTTAGAGACCTCACAGGGTAGTGAATTAAATAGTTTTGGGGCTCTGCCTGCAAATGACCACTGGCCTTGCGATGTGTGACAGCAAGGGACTTGCAGAGTTGATTTTCCAGATCTTCTAGTAAGGCGGTGCTGCTAGATGGACAGGGAAGATCCTGTACCCCAGCAGGCATGAGACCAAAGGAGGCCTTTTTTGTTACCAGGCAGGTTTGGTACGAGATTATTCCCTGGAGCTGGAGCCATACAAGGGCTATTATTAATGTGAATACAAATAATGCAATTGGAGCTTACTTTGCACTGGCACATAATAGAAAACCTGACTGTGTAAAGTTTACAGTCTTAGAACATGTACTGAGGAACCCCAGAGGGGGTGATAGGGTTAGAACACTGTCATAAAAGGAAACTAAATGGATTCTATCATTAGACACAGTGGTACCAGTAGGCCTGAATGAAGAAGTGAACTTTCCCCATACTTATGAAACTAATTACTTGTTCTTATTTTCTCTATACAGCTACTTTTGATCACTAAGTAATGAGATTCAACTTGGATCCTGTTTCCAAATAATTGCAAAGTGAGAGCTGCAAAAATGCATGCCCAACAAGTGCAGATCAAGTTCAAACACAGTGTTGGACTGGGGCAGGGTAATTTGTTTATTGCCATTCATGCTGTTTTAATTTCCCCCTTAACTAATCTTTAGTCATTCTATTTTATGTTTCATGTTTATTTTGTGCTTCACCCCTACTTTCCTTATTCATTCTGGCTTTCCATGTTTTTCTGTAAAGATCTTTCTCTTTATTTACACCTTATGAGCTCTGACAGCACTTTTATTAATCCCCCCTTCCTTCCCTCCCTCTGCTTTTCAACCTAACTGCTCCCTGCTATTTCATATGGATTTAGCTTTCTTTGTGTGCAGTTCTAGCCTCTAGCCCCTTCCTTTTCAATTCTTGTCTCCCCCCTCAAAAAAACTAACATATCATTGACACTGTTTGGAATATAAAGAAAGGAAAATAATTATATTAATTTATAGAAACTAATGTGTCTAGGATTATAGAAGTGTTACTTTGATTAAATTGTTTAACGTTTCATGCTTTCAAACTTGTATGTGTATTTTTATATGCCTTTTTCACGATTGCACTAATGGAATTGTATCACTTTGAGGAGATAACTTAAATTTGAAAAGATGTCTGTCTGTTGGGCTGGCTCAGTGGTGTGAAGGGCAGAGGCATTATGCCTTACCTCCTGCCATGCCGACGACCCATGTTCACAGTGTGAGCGGGTCACTGGGTGTCAGCCGGGGAAGGAGAGGATTGTGCATCCAGGGGACAGTTCCCCTCTCCCGGGTGAGGGTGGGGATCATGGACCAGCATTTGCCTGACACCTAGCATAGGCTGGGTATTGGCATACTGAGTCCCACATGTTGGGGCATAGAGGAGGAGCAGCTGACCGGCATGCAGCTTGTGAACGCATGAGCTGCGTGCCATTGTCATCATCACACGCTCCCCCTCCACAAGAAAAGTGGAAAATGGATCTTTGCCGAGTAGCATTAAACTGTCCCCTGAAGGTACCACCCCGAGATGGCACCTCCCCAGAGCTGGATTCATTTGGGTGGGTTGAGTCACTCCCTACCACCCTGCCATGAAGGGTAAGTCATGGGGCATGAGGGGAGGGGGTCTGATGCTTGGGTGATGGCACTGGGGGGACAGTAGAGAGAGAGAGAGACATCCGGGTCCATGAGGAGAAAGAATAATAAAAAAATGCCTGTCATTCCTCACATCCACTCCCAGAGGAAGACCCTGTGTTGGGTTGAAGCACTGGGTTTGTAGAGTGTTGTCTGGGCACTTCATGCCACACCAAAGATTTGCACTAGCAGCTGTAAGTCTAGGCAGTGTTCCACAAGTGCTGAGTCTTGTTCTTTATCACCTATGTGTGCTGGCAGGCTTCTTAGCACTGCCTGAATTTCCTGAGTGCACCTGTCTTTTTTCTTTAGTCCTGTAATTGGCTTTTGGTAACAGAATATTTTTTGTAAGTATCCTGTCTACTATTAAAATGAGTTTTCCTCATTGACAAAAGCAAAGTGAAGTGTGTGGGTGTGTATGTGTGTATGTTTTATTCTGAATGCCATTGTGGGATGCATTCTGCTTTGTTTGTCTGTGGTGATCTGCTGTGGTATCAGTTCATTGGTAAATTATCTTTGGTAAGTATGGTGTCACTTAGTCATAGCCTTATTTCTGTGGATTACTTTTTTTCTAAACGTGTAATTATCCAGTTCCATCTGATGAACTATGTGAGCATTATCTGTGGTACTGTATAACTGGCATTGTGGTTTAAGAAATGATTGCTGAAATTTTCATCATACAGCCACATCTGCCTGACTATTAGCACTGGCATTGTCTCTAATGATAGGCTTCCAGTGATGCTATCTAACTGCCCTCATATATACAGAGGGGTTTACCATGGTAGGGGCAACACCTGGAAGTGCTATTTCCTTTTTGCCCAGTGGCTCAAATGCTGGCCACCCCTGATGGCATGTTGTAAATGAGATCCCTATACTTTGCCGCTTTCTGGGCCTCCACTACAGTAGCCCCTTTCCATTTCCTTTTCGGTGCGGGATTATGTCTAAAAGAAAATGAAGCTCGGAAGCACATAGCACTGTTGACAACAGGTCCCCTCTTATGCACATTTCTCCAGAGTATGCCACCATCTCTGCCCTGTTGCCACCACCAAAAACAGTGGTGGGATTCAAACACCCTGCTACCCGTGCTCACAGACACCTAGAGTCATGCACTTCGCCTCTGAAGATCACCCATCCAGCAACCTGACCCCACTGGAGATGGTCCCCCCACATGACTTGTCAAGTGAGACAGGCAGCTGCCAAGCTCTTAACAATTTATTTCTTCATGAGATACTGCCACCACACAGGAGCCCTTGCCAATGTCAAAGAGGAAGCCAAGTACTGGCAGGCTCGAGTACTCCAGTCCACCCAGGAATGTGGACAAGTAGGCCAGTAAGACGGGTGCAACTCTCAGTGGTGAGGGGCAGGCCAGCCAGGCAGTTTAGCACCCATTACTGAAACAGAGTGTCTACTAGACCAATCCTATCATCACCTAGGGGTGCACAGTAGCAGTATGTTCAGTGGCAGCGCCAGCAGTTTTGTGTGAGGAAAAAAAAAGGAAAGAAGTGACTAAAGTCAGACTATGGATGTCTCGCTGAATCTGAACATGAAAAACACTATCAAATCTTTTTGTATGCATAGATTGGTGATCCAATATGGTTTTAATCTGTTTGTTATTCTGCACATCTTTCCCCCCATTCAGCCATGATATATTATTATTCTCAAGTCACATGGCAACACATTGTTTTGTAAATTGTCCTCTGATACAAATGCATGGATTGATACAGGACCATGGTCCCTTTCTTTTTTATATATATTTTTTTCTCTTCCAACCTGACCCTCCCTCTCATCACCCACCACCCCACTCCCCCCAGAAATATAACAGTGGCACTGGAGGTGCCAAATCCCCAGTTTAGGAATCTTGTCCTCCCCAGTGCTCTACACTGCATCCCATGTTATTTTTGAGCTTTTTTTTAAATAGATCTATAGTTCCTCTACACCCTGACCATCCCTCTCAGCACCCACCACCCCTCCCCCCACAGAAAGATAACAGTGCAGGAATCCTAGTTTTTTATGTAAAAAAAAAGTCCATTGATGTCTTTTGCACCATTACACTCCCTCAACTGACCCTCCCACTCAGTACCCACCACATCACCCCCCCCCAAAGCCTTTACTTACCCATCAGGGGTTCCAATGCCATAATCCTCTCTAGACTGCAGTCCCATCTTCACTCCTCAAAGCCGAACCATGGACTGAAGAAACAGGTACACACTTCAATGTATTTCAATGGTGTTTTGAACTCAGTGGCATAATTTGGCCATTTTTTTATATTTTTCAACCAAATTTTCAACATGCCTCTTTTGGGACCCCAACTCATGAGCAATGGCACAGTCATTAGGCAACTTTGTCCCAAAAGGTGATTTTGCAGTTCCAGAGCAAAATCACCTTTCAGGCAAGAGCTGAAAATTTTTGCTGCCCTTCTTAATGAGGTGGGGGTCATAAAAAGGCAATGTTGAAAATTTGGTGTAAACATATTAAAAAAACAACAAGGTTATGAGCATACGTTGAATTTTGTGAATGCAGGCTTGAACCTTTGGTAATTTTTAAATATTTTTACCCCAAATTAACAACATAGCCATATTGGGATTCACCCCAGAATCCTAAAAGAACTAAGGGAGGACCTAGTGACACCACTGACCACACTCTTTAACAAATCATGGGAGGATGGGGTGGTACCTGAGGACTGGAGAAGGGCAGATGTGATTCCCCTTCACAAAAGTGGGAGCAAGGCAGAAGCAGGAAACTACAGACCTGTAAGTTTGACCTCAGTGGTAGGGAAATGATGGAATCACTTCTGAAAGAAAGAATTGTTGAGTACCTAGAGGAGCCAGCGGGCACAGGACCCAAAGCAGCATGGATTTACAGCAGGAAGGTCATGTCAGATGAATCTAATTGATTTCTTTGACTGGGTGACCAAAGTAATAGACCAGGGGAGGCTGTGGATATGGCCTACCTAGACTTTAGCACGGCATTTGACACAGTCCCGCACAAAAGACTAATAATCAAGTTAGCTAGCCTGGGAGTGGGTTCCAGGGTGATAGCCTGGGTAGCAAACTGGCTGCACAACAGGACACAGAAGGTAATAGTGAATGGAACACATTCTGAAGAAAAGGGGGTTCCTAGTGGAGTACCTCAGGGCTCAGTACTGGGTCCAGTCCTGTTTAACATCTTTATAGGTGACATTTCAGAGGGTCTGGAAGGAAAGGTATGCCTCTTTGCAGATGACACAAAGATCTGTAACAGAGTTGATACACAAGGGGGGTAGAAAGGATGAGAAGGGACTTGGCAAGGTTGGAGGAATGGTCAGACATCTGGCAACTTAGATTCAATGCAAAGAAGTGCAAAGTAATGCACCTTGGAAACAAAAACCCAGGAGAAGAGTACACAATAACAAGGGAGGTACTAACAACAACACAAATGGAAAGGGACTTGGGGGTAGTTATATCAAATGACTTAAAGGTGGGTAAACAATGTGAGAAGTCAGTAAGGAGAGCCAGGGGGATACTGGGATGCATAGGAAGGGGCATCACAAGTAGAAAAAGGGAAGTGGTTATCCCTCTGTACAGTTGGTGAGACCCCATCTGGAATACTGTGTGCAGTTTTGGAGACCCCATCTATGCAAGGACATAGACAGGATGGAAGCAGTCCAGAGGAGGGCAACTAAAATGGTGCAGGGTCTGCATCAGAAACTATATGAAGAGAAACTGAAAGAGCTTAATATGTATACCCTTGATGAAAGGAGGGACGGGGACATAACAGAAACTTTCAAGTACCTCAAGTGAATCAACAAAGTCCAGGATGGTAGCATCTTTCAGAAAAAGAGATGTGTAAGAACAAGGGGGCACAATTTAAAGATAGAGGGGGTATGGCTCAGGGGTAATGTGAGGAATTTTTTTTCATGGAGAGAGTGGTGGATGCATGGAACCACCTTCATGGGGAGGTTGTTGGGTCTAAAACAGTGGGGGAATTCTAACATGCATGGGACAGACATAAGGCAATTATAGTGGGGGTTGCAGGAAGTAGGCTGTTGGTTAACTAGAATCTGCAGCTTATCCAATAGGAAGGAAATGGGCAGACTGGGTGGGCCAAGTGGTCCTTATCTGCAGGTCAAAGTCTATGTTTACAGCACTTCATGAATATGACAACTGTAATTTTTCAAATACTGGCCAAAATGTTGTTGCTTTTTATCCCAAAGGTGATTTTGTGGTCCTACATGAACTCACCTTTCGGCAAGAGTTGAAAATTTTCTCTGTCCTTGTTCATGAGAAGGGCCATAAATAGAGAAGCAGTGAAGTTTAACTTCACTAGCATTGTAAACAAAGTGGCCCACTTCACCTCGACATACAGCTCATTGAAGTGCCCATTGAAATGCAATACTTAGCCACCACATCATAATGACTTGCGTGTATGATGACTCTGTGTTACTTCACTTTATTTTATTTTAAAGGAGGAGTGAGTGAGCATTGTAACAGCCACAGATCACATGGCTCACAGTCTGCAGGCCACATGCTTCAGGCAGGAAATGAATTATCAAGAAAGGAAAAAATTCAAACTGAGCTCGAGAGGGAGGGGGGTCACAACAGTAGGGATGGCAGACCCAAAATATTTCACAAATAAACCAAGTTGCACTCCAAAATTGCAAAAACCGCAATACTTCAAGATTTAAACTTGAAAAATGAGTTTTAATCCACCATGTGAGAGCCCCTAGCACCTCAGCAAAGTGCCGTCCAGGGGGCGTATTACATCCTGGTTTTAAACTGTTCTTACATAAATATTAAAAGAGATAGTGACATCATAATGAAAAAGAGCCAATCACCAATTGACAATTAAATACATATAAAAAGACAAAATTTGTGATTATTTGATATCACAACATTATTTTATATTCTTAAACAACCTAACATTACTAATGCATCTCAGGGAGTGAAAGCTGAATGCCTATTTCCTAATTATAATAGATACTGTGTAAAGAGAGCAACTACGAAGTAATATATACAAGAGCATTGCACATTTCTCATAATCTTGCAATACGAATAGTCTTAAGCGTCTCCTTAAAGGGACACACTATAACTATAATTGCTGTAATTGAACTAAAGAGATTTTGCATTAAATATATTTTAGTTTCACTGCTTTCACTCACAACTTATTTATACAGAGATTACAGATTCATAATTCTAATGTAAACAATTTTAAATTTATGGGGATAGAACATGTGGAATGTCCTCCGAGGATAGATCAAATTTACTTTTTCAAAGACAAAGTGCCTGGATTTTTAAGAGAGACACTGTATGGCCCTTAGGCCTTAATGAAAGATGGGACCTTAAACCTTTTTTGAAATACAGGAGATAATAAAAACAAAATATGATTTTATATTAATAGAACATCTAAAGATTTGTTAGAAACATAAGGAATTTTGTAATTAAGTCCTGTAAAAATTGTTGTGTCCCATAAATGACACTAGAGTGAGTAAGATAGGATATAAAATGAGCTGTATAAAAAAGCTGTCTGTGTAATGTGCAAAAATAATTGAATTAATTTTTTCCTCTTTTTTGTTGTATTTTTAGGTGTCCGAACTTTCTTCTTTTCTGGAATCGATAGCCCCGAATGAAAATTATTTCCGGTTCACATGGCCTGTCGCTATCTGGACTCTATCTAACTCTTCTGTCTCTATGTAAATAAGTTATGAGTGAAAGCAGTGATACTAAAATACATGTAATGCAAAAATCTCTTTAATTCAATTACATCAATTATAGTTATAGTGTGTCCCTTTAAGGAGACCTTTAAGACTATTTATATTGCAAGACTATGAGAAATGTATAATACTCTTGTATATTTTACTTTGTAGCTGCTCCCTTTACACAGTATCTATTATGATCAGGAAATAGGCATTTAGCTTTTGCTCCCTGAGATGCATTAGTAATGTTAGGTTGTTTAAGAATATAAAATAATGTTGTGATATCAAATAATTACAAATTTTGTCTTTTTATATGTATTTAATTGTCAATTGGTGATTGGCTCTTTTTCATTATGATGTCACTATCTCTTTTACTATATATGTAAAACCAGTTGAAAACCAGAATGTAATACGCCCCCTGGAAGGCACTTTGCCGAGGCGCCAGGGGCTCTCACACAGTGGATTAAAACTAATTTTTCAAGTTTGAATCTTGAAGTTTTGTGGTTCTTGCAATTTTGGAGTGCAGCTTGGTTTGTTTAGGAAATTAATTATGCAAGAGAGTGAAAGACTTTCACTTTCACCTCACCTAGTGTGGAAGAAAGAGTTGTGTTTGAGAGGAGACAGAGAGATAGCAAAAAATATAAACCCTGTATCTGAACTGGAGCACTTTCCAAGCTAGTGGTCCCCTCCCTGAAGCAGGAAGTAGTGGTGCCATGGAAGCACCACCTCTGGTGGCACCTACCAGTGCCACCACCTGCCATGGCCCCTGCACCAGTGGCTCAGCAGGAAGTGAGAGAGGAGCTGCAGTAGTCACAGCCACAGCAGCAGCAGCACTTTTCCCCACCCCCAGCTCCAATTGAGTACCAGCCAGCAACAACATCTGGGCCCCCCGCCTGTGCCTGGTCCTCCCCGCAGCTCATTAGTGTGGAAGTTCTTCACTACACTGCCTGTGAACACCAGTGTAGTGAAATGTAATCTGTGTGGTAAGGTAGTGTGCCGTTGCCTCAAGGAACGTAACCTGGGCACAGGTGGTCAGTTCACCCATCTATACAACCACCACCATGCAGATTGGCAGGTCAAGCTTGCTGAACAGGGCAGGAATACACCTGCTGCAGCACTGCCTCCACCTGCACGTGGTGTCAAGCGGGGGCAGGCCATGGAGCAATCAGCTGCTCCACAACCTGCAGGTGATGGTGACAACCCTGCATGAATACCATCCACACATGTTGATTTTGGCCTGATTTGGAGTGAGTTGGACCATGAGCACAACCAGATTGACAATGTGGAGCAGCTGTTGAAACACATGGAGATGCACCTGCTCCAAATAATGGGCATGCTTCAACTGCAGCTCTCACACCATAACATTGATCATTAGTTTTTGCTTGTCCTTGCACCCACCACCCTCTCCATGAAAAAATAGTTCCTGACATTGCCCCGATCCTTCCCCATCTGCTTCAGATTTTGCCCCCTTGTTCATGCATATATCTTTTTCTGAAATATGCTACCCTATTGTACATTGTTGAATCCCTTTCGATATTTGATAGTTTCTATCATGCCTCCCTTTCCTTGTGGTTATACATTTATTTATTTTATTTTTATTTATTAAAGTCTCGGATTAACACCTTTGAGTGCAGGTGCTCATTTACAAAGGTTCCATGTCAGTGGGAAGGGATTACATACATTGAGGGAAGACTAACAGAAGAATTCTTAAAATACAAGAAACAACAAGTTAACTCTATATACAGATTCAGTCATGTTTTGGTGTACACAATTAAGATTGTGAAAGGAGGAGATAGGGTCAAAGGGAAGTAAGGGTGGAGCAGGGAGAAATAAGAAGGAAGGTAGAGGGGTGCAGCCAAAGGCCTTTTCAAGTTAAGCTTCAGGAGAGGGAAAGTAGGCAGAGGAACCAGGGGAGGATAAGTAGAAGGGGGCAGAGCAGTCAGGCCCTTGGTAAGCTAACCTACTGAAGCAAGTGAAGAAGGTGAGGGGGTGTAATCATGGTGAAAGTAGTGATAAGCTAAGGTGTGGTGGGTTAGAAGGAAAGGGGGAGTAGAAAGAACAAAGAAAAAAGGGGATGGGAGTAGGGGAGGATAGGGGGAAGGGAACACAGTGAAAGTTCAGCAAGGGTAGCAGCTAGATGAGGATAGGGCAGTAGTATATAAAAGAAGATAGGAGTAGATACAAGATATCAGGCACATGGCCATTCACCAGAGAAATCTGATGGGGTATGCATAGCACATGTTATAATGAAGCAGTCACAGGTGCTGTTAGAAACAAGATATTGTTTGAGCTGCATCTTGAAGAAGCCCAATTTTAGCGAGGTTGAGCCATTAAATACCAGGGAATTGTGCCATAGAGGACCTCTGTATGTGAAGGATCATTGGCCTTGAGTTGTTTGGCATCTGGGGACAAGGAGAGGCTGGTTAACAGATGCATGGGTGAGCTTAGGGGTGCAGGAAGGGCTCAGTAATGCTGTAGTCCTAGGTGGTAGTAAGCCCAGGAGCGCTTTTTTGGCAATTAGGCAGGTCTCGTACTTGATCCTGTTTCCAAGTTGCAGCCATTCTGTCTGTTCATATAGTTCAGAAGTGTGTGTGAGACGATCAGAGCCTGTAAGGAGTCTGCTTGCCTTATTAAGAGCTACTGTTAACCTACGCAGTGAGGAGTGGGGAGCTGATCTGTAGAGTGCTAGACCATAATCAATGGTTGAGAGAACGGAACTATGTACAGCAAGTCTGAGTGCTTCTGGGGTTAAGTTATGCCTTAGCTGATATAGCCCCCAGTTTTATATTTTGGCCTTAGCAACAGACTCTATGCGCTGTGAATATGAAAGGTAATTATCCAGGGTCACACCTAAATACATAAAATGATCCACCACTTCAAGACAGACCCCCAATTGTTTTTTGACACTGAGGGCAAGTGCTTTAAACTTGCTATGATTAGTGCTGAACATCATTACTTTTGCTTTTTTATAATTCAGAACTAGCTTCTGGGTGGAGAACCATTTTTCAATGTCTTCAAAACCACTTTGGAGATGTTGTTCAAGAAGGGTAGGGTTGGGCTGGCTTGAAAGATGACAGCATAATCTGCATACAATAGCATATGCTGATGACTGTGGAGGGGGAGGTTGTTTACTAAGATACTGAAAAGGAGTGGGCCAAGGGTGGATCCTTGTGGCATGCCAGAGTGAACATTCCACTGGCCAAAGATGACATTTGCTATTTTTACACATTGGCAGCGATCCTCCAGATAATTTTTGAACTAGAGCATCACTTCATTAGACAGGCCAGTATATGTAAGTTGTTTTAATAGCAGTGGGTAACTGACAGTATCAAATGCCTTCATTATGTCCACGAAGGCTGCACCGACAAGATTCCCTTGATCAAGTGCCTGATGAATGAACCCAGTAAATTTTAGGAGGGCTGTGGTGGTGCTATATGTCCTTTCCAAAACCATGCCGCTTCAGTACTTTGTAAGGAGCATTTTTCCAGACAATCTATTAATTGATCCACAACTATGAGCTCCAAAACACTGGACAGTGGGTGGAGGATAGAGATGGGTCCATCGTTGGTATGTGAGGTACGATCACTAGATTTGTGGACTGGGGTAACTTGTGCTGACTTCCAGAGAAAAGGGAATTGGGAGAGCCTTAGTGAAAGGTTAAAAATCCTTGTGATAGGAATTATTACTTTGTCCAGAGTAAGAGCAAGGAATTTTAAGTCAAGAGAGTCACTGCCATGCCGTGTCTTATCCAGGATCTTGCACATGTGTCTCCTAACAAGGGAAACATTTACCTTCTTAAAGTAGAAGGGAGGGATGGGGTTACAGCTTTCCAAATGATGATGAGAGGCAGCACCTGCAGATAGGTCAGAGGCAGAAGGTGATTGATTAAAGAAGTCCTGAGGGAGGACACCAGTCAGGTCGGAGAAGGCATTGTTGAATATATTAGCGATCGTGAGAGGGTCCACAGAAGGGACTCCATCGATGCTGATCATCGTGGGAGTAACCTTTGGTACCTTACCAGTGACATCTTTGATGTTGGACCAAAATTTCTGCTGTCACCCCATGATCTGGCAAGCATTTCTCTGTTTTGCTTTTCAATTGCTGAATGTCCTGGGTACATGAGTGCCTAGCAGTATTATATGCCTGGATATTGGCAGGGCTGCCTGAGGCTTTTGCTTGGTGCCACAGGTGATCCCATAGCCTCATCTTGTATATAATATCTCCGGTAATCCAGGAGTTAGCCGTGCCATGAATTTTCCTCATTTTCATGGGGGCAGGGCTGTCAGCAGGCCTCACAGAAGCATGAGATAAAGTGCTGAAGAGCATGATTTACATCTGTGGCAGTGTCGATGACTGACCAATTGACAGAGTGCAGGTGTAGCTTTAGGAGTTTGAGGCACCTGTGTTTTAGAACTCGTTTTTTGATAGTTTGTGGTGGCAGCTTAGTGAATTCATTTGTTCAGGAGCAAGAGACGGGGGAGTGGTCACTAAGGGAGTCAGAATGCATGACCACATTAGTAATATGCTCAGGGTGGTTTGTTAGTATCCAGTCTAATAAGGTGCTGGTCCCCATTCTATAGTTGTGACTGGTTGAAGAGTTTACCAGTTGTATGAGGAGGAGAGTTGATAGGGCATCTTTGGTTGGGCGAGTCAGGAGAGAGCCACTTATGGTTAAAATCACCCAGAAGAATTACCTCGGAAGAAAGGGTTTCTTTGGATGTAGTCCAAGAGGCTAAGAAGGCCTTCTGCATGTCCAGTAGGTAGCACATAGACTGAAAACACTGTCAAAGATTTGTTATGGGCCCCAAGCAGTATTTTAATGGCAAGCACCTGCGCATGATGCTCAAGGTTTGCACAGGTAAAGCATGTCCCATTATTGTGTCTTTTAGGTAGATAACACAGCCTCCACCTCTTTTGACTTGCCTGTCCAGCCTGAAAATGGTGTATCCAGGAAGTGTGATAGCAGTGTCAGGAACAGAAGGGGATAGCCAAGTTTCAGCAACCAACAAAACATCTGGTTTATATAGAGAAATCCAAGCCTGCCGGGTGTCAAGTTCCGAGAGTAGGCTGCAGATATTTATCGATGCCAATGAGATAGTCCCCATCCTTCTCATGGAATGGTTACGTTTGTTTCTGGCAGGGCCAGGGTTTGGATGTACATTGCAGGAAAGAAGTAGTAACAGGAGAATGAGAATGAGAGGAGGTATTTTTAAGAGCTTTGGCAACAGTTGTACTGCACACTTTTTTATCCATCTCCTTTTTTTATTGATGATCAGGAGGGAGTGACCAGTGGAGGCAGCTGGGCTGCCAGAATTGAGGATACTGATGTTATCCAGCCCCATGTTACATCATGATGGTAGCCATAAAAGCGATCAGGCACCATTTGTTAGGAGGAAAAAGTTACCAGTAGCAAAACCTTGGCCGTAGTTCATATGCATAACGATTCCAGCTTGCTTCCAGAGATGTTTTTTTGCCAGGTACATTGAACTGCTGCTTAGGATTACTGATAGTAACACCAATCAAGTTTTGGAAAGTAGGAAGTTCATCTTCATGTGGGAAAGATCCCTAGAGCCGGGACTGTTTAATTAGGAAGGAGTTTGGGAACCTAAGGGCAGGGTAGTGTGTCCATAGTAGCTAACCAGCTATTAGAGAGAAGGGTCTGAGAGCTGAGACAGAGCCAGCTGAAGGAAGTAAATAAGGAAATTGGTAAACTCGGGCAGAGTAACAGGCCCAGAGAAGCTTTTTGAGTAATGAGTACTTAGGGCAGAGATTGAGCCTAGCACCGAAGTAGAAGTTATCAGTCAGAGTTACAATTCCCCCTAGTGGCAGTTAAATATAACCAGCCAATGGAAAATCGGACACTAGGCAATCATGTGATCTGGATTGGCTATATATTGAATACCCATATAGGGGCAGGTGGGAGGGGTGGGTGGGAAGCTGGTGAATAGCACCGACAAGGTTCAAGTTCCAGGCGGAACTTGATTGCTGCTGTTAGGCTTCTCCGGTCCGGGTCCGGGAGCTTCAGGCTTGGATCTGGGATGGCGGATGGTACAGCCGAGGAGTGCTGCACTGAGGCAGCCCACTCAGGATGTTCTGGAAAGAGGAGGACAGAGAGGGGCTTAGATAAGTGGGTGGGTTGGAGGCTAGAGGCATTAGGGAAGCAGTGGGGGGTAGTTACAATAAAGAGCAGACAATTGGTGGGAGGTACAGAGTAGAGGTGAGAGAAGAGAGGGATTAGCAAGGCAAAGGGAGAAAAATGCAGGAGAGATAAACGGCCACTCTAACACTTGACTACAGTTTACCTCCTGGTCACGCTAATGCTGAAAATGAAAAAATACAGTTCAACACTACACAAACATTGCTTCTAACACTAAGGTTTAAAACACAGCCATTTCAAGTGATAACAGAAGTTTTTTTGAAAAAATGTTCAAAAGCACTGTAATCGTAAATATTCATAAAAGTGAAATAATCCTTAACCAGGCCATAGAGTCTTAGCTAGCGCTGAGAGAAGGATTCAGAGATTAGTTAGTCAGTCAGGAGACTCAGAGAGGAAAGCTGGCCAATCAGAGGTAATCAATGCTCTGGCATCATAATTTCAAAGTTGTCCCTAGAGGAGAAGTGTGCCCATACCTTGTTGTGGTCTGGGGTCCTTTCCCTTCCTGGGCAGGAGCTATGGTGCTGCCACTAGGCCTCTGATTCAGGTCCAGGAACTTTAGGCTTGGGTCCGGGATGGTGGGCGGCACAGCCGAGGAGTGCCACACCGAGGCAGCCCGCTCAAGCTGTTCTTGTTGCGGTCTGGGGTCCTTTCCCTTCCCAGGCAGGAGCTTCATTGCTGCTGCTAGACTTGTGGCTCAGGCCTGGGATGGTGGGCAGCACAGTTGAGGAGTGCCACACCGAGGCAGTCCACTCAGGCTGTTCTTGATGCAGTCTGGGGTCCTTTACCTTCCCAGGCAGGAGCTTTAATGGTGCTGCTAGGCTTGTGACTTGGGATCGGAGCTTGCGGCTTGGGTCCAGGATGGCAGGTGGCACAGCTGAGGAGCGCTGCACTGAGGTAGCCTGCTCAGGCTGTTCAAAAGAGGACATATTAAGACATATTAAGCTTTAGACTCCACAATATTTGTGAAACTGGTTAACTTGTTGTTACAGGTTGAAATTGGGGCAATACTTTTGCCATCATCCAACCATGATTGAAGCTATTAATTGAGTTCTGAAAAACATAGAGAACTCCCTTTACTGGCATCAGCTATGCACTTCTGCTGCATACTACCATGCCCACAGCCATTCTTGCCACTGGCAGCAGTGCCATGGCCAGAAACATCTTTTTATGCACATCTCTTTGCAGGCATTTTTGGGATTACACAGAAAATTCACAACAAATAGAGATTTCTGAAATCTGGGGTGGATGGGAAGCCAAAAAACAACAACCGTGGCTTACAGATGCAGATTGGGCACTAAACAGATGCAAACACACAGACGCAGATTGCACACTATGAAGAGATGCAGCCGCACAGGCACAACAACATCTTAACCAGTGGTCACACAAATCCAAAACTGGAAAAATAAATTATACCTTTTGCAGGTTGGGGGGGGGGGTCACTGCAGTAGTAGTCCACTAGCGAGATAGAAGGAAGCAGCAAAAAATACCACAGATGGATAACCAATTCAGAGTGTGTGGATTACTGTGTGGCACAATAAAATGTGTCTGACTTGATGGCACACACACAGTTACACACTACAGGTAATGCGCAGAAAATGTAACAGTGCAATACACTGTATAAACAAATCTTTTAAGTAGATTGAAAATATGCACTGCACCGCAACAAACAGAAAATAATTATCAAAAATTACTTAAAGTATTACTGTGTGTACATAAACACACAAATACTAACACACACTACTAGCACAAAACAATTAGAAAGACTGCCTTTCTCATGTGCATCTCACACCACTACAGACACGCTCCTCTCCCCCGAAGCACACTTCAACAGTGTCTGTCAGTGTACAGGCTGAATATTCTAAATTAACATTCAATATGCACACAAAAACAATCAACACTCAATGATCTAAGCACATGAGGGCTTCCTACAGTCAATGTACTAAATTTGGAACAAAATAATTGGATCAAAAGTGATTTTTTAAGCTTTTTTGATGGTTTGATTCTCAGAGCTCTGAGAGCAAACTGTCTCCAGCTTTCCCCTAAACACTCTATGCAGAACTGAGGCTGGGCAATACAATATACCTTTTTCCTAAGTGTCCACTTTCCCATTTGCAGGTTATAGACACCAACCACTAGGGGTTACTGCACTTTCCATTCTAGCTGCTCTCTCCACTCTCCTAGCTACCACTTCACAGCTGTCCCACTAGAGGTCACTGCACTTTCCTTTGATTCCTTCTACCACCTACTTTCTGTACTCATCCTTCAGCCTATCTCTAAGCACCTGCTAATATCAAACCTAGTACCCTTTCTCTAAATTCTACTGGCTATCCTCTGAGCCAATGAACCAGGCCAACAACTTCCTCTTTTCATACTCTTAACCATTCCTCACTCCTCCTTCTCTAATTTAAAAAAATTACCCTTTCTACACTCTGTCCCTGAGCTGTGTTGAAACCCAATATCTTTGCAGCTAGAGTCAGCTGCTCTACCTCTGCACCACATTGCCTATCAATTTTATTACTACTTTCTAAGCCTTTTAATCACTTACCCCCCCCAACCTGCCAAAATATAAGTTTACCTCTTCTTCCTTGCTGGATTTGAACCCTGCACCCTTGTTTCCGAAGTCCCCAGTTCCACCACTCACCTAGAACACCTGCCTATTTTTTACTATAGGATCTCATAGCTATAAAGAACGCACTAACCCTGTGACACAACTAAAGTGTTATCTAAGTGCTTCTGCAAACCTTGAACCCAACTCCCTGCTGCTATAGCCACTAGTCTAGCTGTTTTCTACTACCCTAATCAAGGTTTGAACCTAGTACTTTATGCACTTCAGGCACATACACTACCACTACACCATAGCAGCAACTAGGCTCAGAAGTGATCTCTCACTACTATCTCCCCTCTGTCATCCTAGTCCCCCATTCTTTCCTCACTTCAGCTCCACCAGCCCCAACTATGCACATGCATCCCTGCTCACCAGCCTATCTCTTCTCCTTCCCTTCCTCTGCCTTCCACTCACACCTACCATCACTGTTAACCCTCAGCCTCACTACTCCAGTGTTTCTACCTACCCTCCTGTCCTCCCCTCCTCCTTTACCACTGCTCCTCCCCTCCTCCTCCTCCACATCCCATATGCTCCTCTCACCTCACCCCTTCCAGACATTACCTGTCTCCCCAGCCCCCTTGCACTTCCCGATCACTCAGGCCTTCTCTGCCTGTGCTACCCTACCCACCCTTGTGCAACTAAACCCCTTCCTCATTCTATCGCCCGGCGTAAACTCTCCATCTGCCTCCCTCTGACCAGAGCACTTCTCCTCCTTCTACTCCTAACAGGGAACATACATCCCAACCCAGGCCCTGCCCCCTCCCATCCACCCACTCAGCCCACTGGTCTTCAAGTAGCCTCCATGAACATATGCAGCCTGCTGAAGAAATTTGACGCCCTACAGTGCTGGGCCTTGGCTCACCAACCAGACATCATAGCCCTGGTTGAAATCTGGCTGTCCAAATCAACTCCTGACTCATTTGTCTCCCTCCCAGGCTATACACCTTATACCGGAGGACTGAGTAAACAAACGAGGGAGGCTGTGCAATCTACACCAGGGACACAATACCTGGACATGCACTCCCACCCCTGCCCCTCATAAATGGGGCCCAGGCCTCCTACCTCAGACTCACCCCAGACCCTCTAGGAGCCCCTCTCTATCTCACCACAGCCTATGTTCCCCAAAGAACCAGCACCCAGCCCTGGTATCTTTAACGGACTACCTGGCCACCCTCCACCATAAGGCAGAACAAATCCTAGTGGGGGACCTTAATGTAAATTGGCTCAGCAGCTCCTCATCCACCACCAGAGACTCATTTGCCGCCCAAGATCTGACTCAACTCGTCACCCAGCCCACGAGACTTAACCCTAAGAGTGGTACCAGCACCCTTCTGGATGTTATTATAACTAACCGACCCCATAAAATCCAAAACATCCAGGTCCTCCCAGACTCCCTGGTGACCACTCCTATCCTATTCCACTGGGTAGCCCCAATCCCAAACCCAAAGCCCAGACCACACTCCATGGCGCCTCCGCCCTGATGGGCTGAAGAAACTTAAAACACTCTCACCCAGATAGACTGGTCCCCCATTCAGCAGGCAATCAACATTGACTCTGCCTCACCTTCTTCACTCCACACCTTCAACATGGCCTGTGATCTCTTGCACCTTAACCAAAATCCGGTCAAAAGCGGAATGCACCCTGGTTGTAACCCTCCTACTAGTACTTAGAAACGGGATAACCTCTGGCACCTTGCCACTGAAACTGGTTGTCTGTCGGATAGGCAAGCATACAATGCAGCCCGAATAAGTGCTCATGAGCCCGCGAGGCCAAGGCAGACATTACCAGGCCTCCCCTCACCTCCTCCTGGGGCTCAGCCCGGACCTTCTGGGATAATATTAAAACTCAATGGTAAAGCTTGCTCCCTGCCCCATCCCAGCTCACCAGAAATGGCACCACCTCCACCGAGCCTGCCACCATAGCTAACTGGTTCAACACCACTTTCACTGACCTTAGCTCAGTCCTCCTAGTAATTTCTTTGACCCTCCCCAGCCAACCTCCCCTGTCCTCAGCACCCCAGCTTCCTCCTGCGAAAGATTTCCACCGGGAAGCCAGACCCATCCTAATCAAAGCTCTCAATGGCAACAATCCCGCAGTGACTCACTGGACCCCAGCATCCTCAGGCTGGTGCTAGATGAAGTCCTTCACCACTCACAAGCCTAATTAACCAGTCACTCTGCCTGGGACAATTCCCTACAGCCTGGAAAACAGCCATTATCACACCTATTCATAAAGGGGGCTACAGGTCATTGGCCAACAACTACCGGCCAATCTCCATCCTCCCTCCCCTCTCTAAAGCCCTGGAGAAAGTGGTGGCCATTCTAATCACTGATTATCTGGCTAAGCATAACATTTTATGCCCAGAGCAACATGGCTTCCATGCGGGTCACAGTACCAGCACTGCCCTTATTGAATTCTCCAACTTTCTACACTCCTCCTTGGATACCAGCTCCTAGCTGGTGCAGTGTTCATTGACCTCTCAAAGGCTTTCGACACTGTCTCCCATCCACTTCTGCTGAATGCACTCTGCACACTGGTCTCTCAGCTGGCCCCTGGCATGGTGTGCTAGCTATCTTGACACCCGATCTCAGTGTGTCAAAATTAATAACACTCTCCGATACCATCCATTCTCTCTGAGTCCCCAAGGCTCCATCCTGGGCCCCTTCTCTCCTTGCTGTATCTGAACACCTGCCAGTGCATGCCTGGCAAATTCTGCTGTATGCAGGCAGCTGTCCTTTTGCCACCCACGCAATCCCATCTCCTACAGGACTCCTACAGCAGTCTTTCAACAGTGCCGAGGCTTGGTTTAAGGGCGCAGACTCGTCATCAATCTTAAGAAAACCAAAACTATGCTCTTTTCCCACCCCAAAACAAAGCTAGCAACCACCCACTCTATATCCTTCCAGTACCAACCAGCCACTGGAAAAGTCTGCTCCTACAAATACCTTAGGGTTACCTTGATTCAGCCCTCACATTTCACAACCACATCGGCCTTCCCTAACATCCGCCACCAACACACGGCTTGGCATCCTGTTCCACCATAAAACCTGCCTTCCCCAAATGCTCTCCGCTAGCTGTTACATCATCCGTGCTGTCCCTTGTAGACTATGGTCTACCAGTATATGGTGCTGCCGACACCACTGCACTCAACAAAATTCACCTAACCCTGAATAAAGCATGCAGATTGATTACTGGTGCCCCAGGCTCACACACACTGTCAGCTGTATGTCGATGCTAACCTGCTTACCCTGGATGAGCGGCTCCAATACCAAACCTGTCTCCTCACCAAAAAACCCTACGGGCTCTCCCCTGGAATGCGGCATCCATCCACCAGAGCCCTCCCACTGTTTGCAACACAGTCTTCCCACAAAGACCATGCTAAAGGTCCCCAGATCTAGAACCAGCCGTGGCCAGAGGTCCTTCTGCTATAGAGCCCCAACCTGGTTTAACTCTCTCCCTGCCACCATCACCAATGCCATCACCATCTCCAAGTTCAAAACCACACTTCGGAACCACATCTTCAGCACTCGTAACTGCTCCTGTCTCTGAACATAGCCTCCACCTCTGCTTCTCTTGACAATGCCCCCCGGGCAGCTCTCCACCTAACCATCCCCTCCACCACTTCCCTGTACACCATGCCTATGTTTAACCTGGCCAGTGCCAGCTGTTTCAGTGTTTACCTACCAGAATGCTCACTTGATACCAACTTGTGGAACACCTGTTATCAATTACATGTACCCTGTACCCAATTTGTATTTGTCTGTCCACAATGTGACATGGCACCTCTGTTGAACGCCTATTGTTTTGCAAAGCTTTGCTATGTAACCAAAACACAATGTATGTCTTTATGTGACTAAGTACCTTTGGAAACGAGCCTCTGGCTCAAAGGTTGTAAACTGATTCTTAAATAAATAAATAAATAAATTAAATAAATATAGAGTTCACGTGACCTGCCATCCCATGAATCAATGCAAAATTTACCTCAAATAGCAATAAACAGGCAAAGCAAAGTGAAGTCCATCAAAATCAATGGCACTGCGAATTAAAATTAAGGGAAGGCTGTAATACAAGGCAAAGTAATGCAAAGTCCATTAGAAACAATGCACTTCACGTTCAAATTTATAGACGGAGTAATTCGCTTCGCATTGCAGAGCACTACATGGATTTGGGGATAATATGCAAAGTACTTCATGTAGCGAAGTGGGAACACTTCACCCACCTCTAACCATAAGAAGTTTATGCTGAAAATCTGGTATAAAAATACTAAAAAACAACAAAGTTATGAGCCTATGTTACATTCTGCTAATGCTGGCTCATAACTTTGGTAATGTTCAATATTTTTACCCTAAATTCCTCACCTGCAGCCCTATCAGCTCTGGCCAGAATTTGTTTACATTGTGGATACCTGATCTTGAAGTATTAGTCATGCGAGACTCTAGCAAAATAATACAGACCTAGCTAAAGGGGGGTTTACAGCTAGATTTATTTATTTATTTTTATTTCTTCATTCGGACATAACCTCTGAGCAAAATGCTCTTCTTCAAAGGTTCCACGTTTTGACAGGATGACAACACAGAAAGGTAGTTACAGAGTATGGGTGCACAGATACAGAGACAAATAATACAAGAAATAACAGCAATTGATCTATTTACAATTATAAGCTATCTCATATAGAAGTACATATTGCAGTTAGCACAGTCCAATGTACATGTTGAGTGCTGTAGGTTTAATTAATTAATTTAGCAGGAGGTAAAGCAGCCAAGGGAGGCATTGTCATTATTTCATATAAAGTCAGTAGGGGAGAGACTCAAAATAGGCTTTCACACCCTGGATGTTAATGCAGCCAAGAGGAGGCTTTGTCATTAATTCAAGTCAAGGGTGGGGGGTTAATTTTCTGGGCAGGACTGACCTAGTATATTATGCATGCAGTAAACTAAGAAAAAACCTGTTGATTATTTTAGTGTGATTTTTACATTAAATGAAACTAGATCACCTCACTTTAATAAGTAACAGCGCTACCGATGATCAGCCGTTGAATGATAGGCTGAGGAGAGTTTACTTATAAATGTAAAGCACTCACCCCTTTACCTCCTTTGACAAAAGCTGCTGGAGCAGTGAGTCAGTGATCCCTGCTCTTTCTGTCTGTCTGTGTCTCTGTATCTATTTATCTAGCTAGCTATCGCTCTGAAAATAGGAAGTCAGGGAAAGTCAGAGAATTCCTATAAAATGTAACTAGGATACTCTTGAAAATAACACTAGATCATAAAACATTAGTGACTGCTAAGAAGGGCCAGGATAGTGACCTTATAAAACAAACAAAAAAAAAATGAAAATAAAGCAGAGGAATTCAGAGTCTCCTGAGGTCCACTAGATCAGTGAAACAGAGAAACATAGACTTTGATGGCAGATAAGGACCTCTTGGCCCACCCAGTCTGCCCATTTACCTACCTATTGGATAAGCTGCAGATCCTAGTTAACTAACAGACAACGTCCTCCTACTCCCCACTAGAATTGCCTTATGTCTGTCCCATGCATTCTTGCATTCCCCCACTGTTTTTGACCCCACTACCTCCTCAGGAAGGCAGTTTCTTGTGTCCACCACCCTTTCTGTGAAAAAATACTTCCACACATTGGATCTGAGCAGCCCCCTCATCTTCAAATTACGCCTCTTTGTTCTTGCACATCTCTTTTTCTGAAAGATGCTACCCTCTTGGACTTTGTTGATTCCCTTGAGGTACTTGAAAGTTTCTATCATATCCCCCCTCTCTCTCCTTTCATTGAGGGCATACATATTAAGCTCCTTTAGTCTCTTTTCGTATGGCTTCTGGTGCAGACCCTGCACCATTCTGGTTGCCTGCCTCTGGACTACCTCCACCCTGTCTATGTCCTTGCAGAGATTGGGGTCTCTTGAACTGCATGCAGTACTCCAGATGGGGTCTCACCAACTGTCTGTCCAGAGGGATAACAACTTCTTGTTTTCTACTGGTGATGCCTGTCCCTATGCATCCCAGTATTCACCCAGCCCTCCTTACTGACTTCTCACATTGCTTGCTGACCTTTAGATCATCTGATATGACTACCCCCAGGTTCCTTCCGATTTTTGTTGTTGTTAGTACCCCAGCCACATTGTATACTCTTCCTGCATTTTTGTTTTCCAGGTTCATTACTTTGCACTTCTTTGCCTCGAATCTAAGCTGTCATACATTATAATTGTAAGGCTTTTTTCCATGTGTCCTGTGAATGCACTTAATATATGACTGAAAAGGCTTAGCAAATAAACAGACATGTTTTACTTATGACAGGTAAAACTGCTGAGAAAGTTGTGCAGAGCAGAGCAGCAGTTTAAGGCTAACCTCGCCTCTTCATGAAACTCCTGAAGTTAATGCAATTTTGGGAGAGTTTTGTCTGTTCTGTAACAATCATAGGAATGTAGAAGACCAATCCAGGCATGGTATGTCCATGACTTACCATTGCCTCCTGCGGCTGGTGACACATTCCAATTTGAATCCTAGGAAATGCTCCCAAGGGCTCCCAATCATCAGCTCCTGAACCAGAACCAGCCCAATGCCCTGGTTTGACCCACTGATCAACACCAAATAGCAGCTCCTGAAAGAAGCAGGGCAGAAACTAGGGTGACAGGCGGCAGTGACAAGGGACCTAACATATGTACACAAGCTTCCTAGGAGGTGCAGTACAGGCAGTGACAGGGTCCCATAAATTCATATGGTTAGCTACTGTCTCTGAGTTAGGTCTTGATCAGGAAGAAGAGACAAATGCTCGGGCAAGTGAGTGAGCACTGTGCTACAGGTAAGGGCTGGAATGGAGGGGCGATTGTCAGTGGTGTTGTTGTCAGTGACAGTAAACTGATCACACTATCTGTTTCTCATTCTCTGATGGTCAGGAATCCTGAAAGTGAATCCAAAGGAACTGAGCTGCACATAGCTGCAACTGGGAAAGCAGCAGCAACAAGTGCATGGATGAAAAAAGTGGAATTTGACACCCATGCTACTGCTGCAAAACCTGACCAAAATGCCAGCATCAGATCAGATAGATTTTGAAATGGGGGCTTCAGCCCCATAGCTGATCCTATTAGTCTCCCCCAGTGACTGATGTACTGGAACCTCAGCATCATACATCATGTTTAAGAGCACTAGCTCTCTCTTGAACAGCTGCACATGGATGCCAGTCTTTGTTCTCCCCAGCTTCTCTAAATGTTGAAAATAGCTAATTGGTTAACAGTTGAAGCACCGCACGCTAAACTTTGAGGTCTTTCTCTCTGCCCCACTCTCTGTCGGGTAGCTCCTCACCAGCACCATGACTTGGCCTGGAAATAAAAGGACTGCGTTCCTAAGAGGGTTCTATAAAATGGTATGCCATCACTACAGCGACAACTTTACCGCGACCGGTAGTATAGCGACAATAGCACCAGGTCGCTTTAGTGTCAGCGCAGGACCCAGGAACTGCTTTCTGGGGGTATTGCTCACCCTCCCCAAAGCAACTCAGAACAAACATAGTCTGAAGTGACTCGCTGACCCAAATACTTTCGACATAAAGGGGTCGCTGTAAAGTTGGTAAACAACAAAATTGTCAACCGACTGTCATGGATCCCTATAAAACAAATTCATAAATAATTATTTTTCTGATGGTTAAAACTTGGCACCATGACCTCATCCTCTTTTCAAATCTTTGCTAATCCCTAACACCTAGGTTTTCTACTGTACCAGAGCAAAATACGAATAAACATTAAATCTGGCATTCATTGAATGTCTAGGAGAAGGGGCAAACACACCATTGATGTATAAAAGTGGGCTACCTGTATGTCAGATCTAAAAACACATTACATCTATCCACTCCAACATGCTGTAAATAAATGCGTAAACTGGAAATTGCAATAAATTGCTTTGCAAAACCACAGGTCTTCTTTTCATTTTGTTTTGCTAGGGCATGTCATTAAGAATTAAGGTGCTCTAAACAAAACATAATTATAAATCTAGGATTATGCCAGCAAAATGTACATGCCCTACCAATGAACTAGACTGAAAATGTGATGGATTGGGTTTGTGCTTTCTCTTTGAAATAAATATATTAATTAATTAATTAATTAATTAAAATAAGTGATGTGGATCAGAAAATTGCATTTGGATGTGCTTGCTCACAATATCAATAGATACATAATTTGTTCTACACCTCCCACATGGAAATTTTGAAACACAGAAATCTTTTTAGCAGGAGAAAATACTGTGCCAGTTGAGAACACTATAAATTGCACAGTATGTAAACTGTTTCTTAACTAAAACCTAACATCTCAGTAACAAAAAAAGTCAACTTCAGTTTCTAATAAGATATTGTTAGCTTATTGTCAATGTTTAACAGCTATAAACATATATGCATCTACGGAGGGATGGGGGCAGGGTTCCTAACTTGCTATCTCAAAAAGTAGGAAATAAGTTGCAAAACACTTAATTGAAGAGACAGTTTCAACCCTTTTTTTCATCATACTACTGTATTTCTACTTGAAAACCCACATGTTTTGATTGCTTACCTTCTCTAAAATTCATTGGTGTTGTCAGTTGCTTAATTAACCTCCTTTCCTAGTAAAAAATGAAATGCATGCAAATGGTGCAATTATACCCAGCCCTGTTTTGTTCTAAATACTTGATCTATTCTTACTGAATACTGCCTGAACATTAGCATCACCCCCAGACAGTGCAGCCAATCAGGACCTATAGTGTCTTCCCCTCCCACTTCATCTTGAGTGGCTACACTATGCTGGGGGTGCCCCCAAGTCCCGGAAAGATGCAGTGGGAGTTGGTTAAAGAATGCAAACAAACACATTTTGGTGTGGTAACACCAGCATGATGGGCAGTCTATTTTTCAGTTTTAAAAGGGAAAAAAGAACCAGAATCAAACTACCAGTTACATCAATACATTCTACAGAACGTGAAAAATCATACAATGTGTTTTTTTAAACTAGAAACAGTTTGAGGCCGGGGGAGGGGGGGTTGACAGCAGTGTCCCCTTAATGCTCCAGTAAGGGTTAAAGCCACAAAAATTGGGAAATGAGGCTTTAGGGTTTCCAACCCTAACACTTCACCCTCCCAAAGCAGGCAGGAGAGCAGATGTGGGGTGTGCCTTGGGCTTCTCAAGCCTAACACTCACTCCATTCCATCTGTAAATAAGGTCAGATGTATATAGACTTTATGAGAATGGGGTGAGTGTAAAGCTTGAGAGCCCAAGCACACCACACACCTGCTCTACTGCCTGGTTTGGGAAGGTGGAGTGTTACGGTTGGAAACCCTAATGCTCATTTCCCAGCATTTGTCGCTATGACCCTAACTGGAGCATCAACCACGTTTTTTGCAACTTTTATCTATAATACATGGTTGGGCCCTTTTGCCCATTGAAAAAGCCATCATTTAGTTCCCCATATATGATGGAAGCCAAGTAGGATATTGTGACCCTAACTACAGTAACTGCCTATTGGGATTTATAACTTCAGCTTGCTGCCTGTTAGGATTTATGACCTCAACTAGCTACCAATTAGGATATTATGACCTCAACAGGCTGCCAGTTAGGGTATTATGACTTAAATTGGTTGCCAATTAGGGTATTATGACCCCAAGTAGCCAACTGCACTGAATTAGAGTATCATGAATACCTCAATAACACATTAACTCCTAATACACACTCACCAAGCAATGCTCTCCCTCAGAACTAGCACTATCACATACCACCACACTATGGAAATACATAGGACACAGCAAAAAGTGTCCAACCTACTGTAGATGGCAAAGTCCTGTGTGAGGAAATAATACCATCTTAGGGTTGAACAAGCTCGTAAAGGCCACTCGCCCTTTGGGACAGTATTTATATATCTACATATTTTTTTTTTGCTATTCGAAGGCAAACTACATATTACTTTAGGACCATTCACATAATTTTACAAATTAATTACTTTTGAACTTCTAAACTCATTTTCATTAATATTGCCAAAATATTAACCCCCTAAGTCAATGACTGTGCACAGCAAACTTCATAGGCCTAAGGGCTAAGGTCACTGAGATAAAAGCTATTATAAAGAACATGTGTGACACATTTCTTTCTCTTTATGGTGGGGTTTGGGCAACTGAGAGAATAAACAGGGTATTCTCATAGTTTCTCTGTTATCACCATTTCGTTCTCACAGTGTACCTGTCATCAGCGTTTACTCTCTCAGTTGATCTGTCTTCATTTGTAAATAAAAAATCCAAGATTGCATCTGAACCTTGATTTTCAACCAGCTGTTCAAACACTCACAAGCTGATTCTGAACATTATGTGTTAACATTCTGTGTTATTACAACTAGGACAAACAACAATGAATCAATGGACTAATAAAAAGGTGCAGTACACTGCTGATGCACAAATAGTACAATAAAAATCATTTTGAAAAAAACAATAAATGCAAGTTTGATTCTATAATGCTTCTTTTAACCCTCCTCTCTATCCTTTCTTCCCTTAAAATTTCTCGAACACCACTGTCCTACCCCCTCCACTTGAGATCTCATAATACTTCCAATGCAGATCATTGCTAGCAATATGATAGTATTACAGGAAAGAACACTGAGCTTGTGCTGCAAGAAGTGCTCTCAGCTGAGTATGAGTCAGTTTTTACGTTAACCATTGCACACAGTAGACACAGAAGAGCTCTTCAGCTGACAAGACTGTAATACCAAAAGAAGGCAGAAAAACAGGTACGTTAAAATGAGAACAGATGAGGCTGGCTCATTGACACAGTGGTAGCATTTGCACCAGCGACACTGGTGACCCGGGTACGAATCAGGACACGGGCCGTTGGAGGGCCGGCTGGGGGGGGAGGAGGATTGAGAGTCCCATGGACTGCTCTCTTCCTCCTCTAGGGGAAATGGGGGTTGATAAAGTGTCCGGTGCAAAAGTGCAGATCCCTGATGGAGGCTGGGGGATCTGATGCGACTGGCATCTGATACGTGGGGAGGTGGGATGGGTGTCGGGTTCATCCCACTAACATCATTGCATGTCCCCCCTCCTGAGGGAATTAGCATACACAAAAATGCTGCCTGCCACAGGGATGATGCTGCCTCCTGGTACTGTGGCTCCCCAATGCCCCGACCACTGACCCCGACTGAGACCGTGTTCTTTCTCTTTTAATTTATTCTATCTTTTGCCTTGCCTTGGTCATCGATCTCGGCCCTGGTCACAGTGTCCTTGGGCTTCCACCACCCATATCTGCCTGCGCCTCCAGTTACCCCTGGCTTGCTCCCCAGAAGGTGGTGTCATGGCACCATTTGGGCATCAGTGCCGTGATCCTAGTGACTGGTTGAGAGAGCCGGCTGGGTGGCTAACTGAAACCCTGGAACAGGGTATCATGGAGATGGCCAGGCAGCGTATTTTTTCCCCCTGTAAGCTGGGGCTGGGATGTGCAATGACGTCCTACGTCTTTCTCGCCCCAGAATGTCTTGCTTGTGTTGGTGCATGGCGATGGCCCGGCCTCCACCAGGTGTCACTCCTGCACCACACACACACACACACACACACACACCACCCTTCCCCCAGAGAAGGAAAGCAGTCCTGGGAATGCTCGATCCTTCTCCCTCCAGCCAGCCCTCCGATGACCAGGATCCATTCCCGAACCCTGGTTGCCAGTGTTGCAAGTGGAAAACCAACTGATTCACAAGTGGGCCGGCCCCCAAGACCGTGTTCTGCTGGATGGCCCACCCCCATGGCCCCACCTGAAGGGGTTAAGCCTTGGGAGCCCTGTCAGTCACGTTGATGCAGCCAGTAACCTGGACCTGTCCCCGTGGGGTGGGGTTGTCTCAGTGGCCCTGCCTTGGGGGGTAAGCCAGGGCAAATCAGGGATTGGTTATAAGGTGGGGCTATGAGTCCAGGAGGGTAGGGCTGATAATATGGGACAGGTGGCACAAAAACAAACAAACTACAAAATGTAAAGTTCAGATCCATATATTATAAAAAAATAACATATTGGGGACTGTGTATTCTTTGCTACAATCCCATCTTGATGTTCTGGGGACATGTAGGAAACTCTCGAGATTCGCTTTCAACGTTCTGACATCTCCAAAACCTTTTGATGGTGTTACAGCCTCATAATACACAGTCCCCTATCTATTATTCTATTTATGTATATGGTATATTGATTGATCTACTCCTACTTTTTATTGTAAGGTGCCCTGGGCCTCCGGGGAAGGGCAACACTAAAAAATACATTTTACTTAATTTACTTAACATAGCTTGGTCTTGGATCATGAGGCTAGGGGCTGAGGGAAGAGGATGGCATGTAAGCAGTAAGACATGACAGGATGTGTATTAGTGCGTAATAATGTCACACTTTGGGTGGTTGAAGCATGAGACAGCAGGCTGAGTGGGTTCGACATCCAAGAAGTGACACTATTGCACAATAACACACACCCAGGAGTGCCTTATTGCTATTATACAATGACTCATTTTGCTTTAAGAAGAAGAAAATGTGTAAATACCTTTAAAATATATATTTTTTAACTTTTTTGTTAAGGTAGGTATACATATATATATATATATATATATATATCCATATATTTATTTATTGGCACCACCTGTCTGTATTATCAACCCTACCTCCCAGAAACCGCCAACCCCTGTAACCAATCCCTGATTAGCCCTGGCTTATCCCCCAAGGCAGGCCGCTGAGATGAACCCACCCCCATGGAGACAGGTCCAGGTTAATTGGCCACATCACCATGACCTGCAGGGCTCCCTAAGCTTACTCCCTCGGATAGGGCCATGGGGTGGTCCATCCAGCAGAACATGGTCTTGGTCGATCTGGTACTTTGAGGGGCCACAGTACCAGCAGGTGGTGTCATCCCTGGGACAGTCAGCATTTTTTGCGGATGTTAATCCCCTCAGGAGGTGGGACATGCAATGACGTCAGTGGGAAGAAACTGATGTCTATCCCACCTCCTCACATGTTAGGCACCGGTTACATCAGATCCCCAGCCTCCACCAGGGGTCTTCACTTTGCACAGACACTCGATCCACACTCCCTCCCCTCAGAGGAGGAGAGCAGTTCATTGGTTGCTCAATCCTCCCACCCCACCCCCGGCCCTCTGACAGCCTGAATCTGGATTCAAACCCAGGTCACCAACATCACAGGTGGAAATCCTACCCCTGCACCAGTGGGCTGGCAGCTATATAGATATTAAAAAGTCCATAGTTCATGTCTTGTCCAGCAGGTGGTGCTGCTCCTACATTGTTGCCCTGTATTGTTTGTTTGTTTATTTATTGAATTTTGTTGACCCAGTAAGCCCACTGGGCCTAGAAGTCCCTTTTTCAGGGGCGACCGGGGGAGGATACAGATGGTAAGCAACTGAAATTGAACCAGATTAAGCTGTTGGTGGCATTTTCAGTGAGTGAGGGAAATTTGGCCAGGACACTGGGGAAATTCTCCTACTCTTTTCGATAAGTGCCATGGGATCTTTAACATCCACCTGAACTACCACCAATCCAGGCAGATAGGACCTCAGTTTAACGTTTCATCAAAGAGGACTGCAACTCAGAAGTGCAGTACCCCTCTCATGCTGCACTACAGTGTCAGTATTGGGATATTAACACAAGTTCCAAATGTGGGAACTGAACTCACAGCCCTCTGTTCTCCCAGCCTCAGAGGTAAGTGTGCTACCTACTGAGCCACTGACACTGCTCATCCCTTTTTGCCATCCCATATTGCTTTCTGTGTCTCTCTTTGTGAGGTATGCCTGTTTCTGACCCCCAGTATCTCCTTGTTGTGTTTCTGTTTGCCCCTCCTGTTGCACAGAAGCACTGTGTACAGATGGAGTCTGTGCTTTGTACTGATGTTGCAGTGTATTTATTTTTTCTTCCTTTAATTAAATGATGACTCAAGAGAGCAGAACACTGCAGTCAGATTGGGTGACATTGTGCTCTTGACTGGGAGTCGGGACCTGAGGCAGACTCCAAGAAAAAGGTTTGTCTGTAGCCATTTCCTATGTTAAATATTGATTATTGGAATGGAGAAAAAAAGTGGGGGCTATGATTTAAATCACTAGGAGGTTTTGTGCTGACTGAATGGCTGTACAGCGCAGTGCTGAAGCATGCAATTGTTGTCACAGTCAGGATGTGGATCTGGGGATAGAAAATCTGTTTGGAGCCACAGTTTTTTTTCTGTGTTTTTAGATTCTTTTTAAGTATAGTGGCCCAATGTGGTTTTAGTGTACAGCACATTAAGTGGGAACTTTGGCTTGTGTCTGGGTTACTATGGGAGGTTGACATGTGGGTTTGTTTTCAAGGTGAAAACTGAAGCTGTCACCAGATTGGCCCTGCAGATAGTGTGACAGCCAGGGGATCAGTTAACTCCATTTTTGGAGTATTTGACTTCCAAAAATAAGTCAAAAACTTTCAAAATAAAGTGAGAGGAAGTCATTGACTTCTAGATGTAAAACCAAAATTAGATGACTTCCAAGAATTGCAGGCATGGAAGTTAGAAATTATGGATTTTTCTGGAAGAGATTGTATTCTACCACTAAGGTATTATAGTAATGTCCATAAATTGGCCCTTTCCAGAGTACTGCCTTCCAAAAGAGGGACCGTGGAAGTATTTTGACTTCCATAAAATTGGAATGACTTCCAGATTTTGACTCATGGAAGTTTTAGACTTCCACTAAAAATAACTTAACTGAAATCCTGGTGACAGCACGATGTGTATTTTTCAAAAAGCTGAATTGTGGAAGTGACAGTTTCAGTTTTGTTTTTGGGACAAAAACAAAGAAAGAAAAAAAAACTTAGGCTAGAAAGCTTTGGGTTGTGAATGGGGTCTGACATTAGGTTTATTGGTGAGAACACTGGGGAAGTGTGAGAAGGTCCGCTCCATTCATGGGAAAATAGTGGGGATGAAGAAGCCGTGGCATGATTTCTATGTGTTATGTGGTCATCTGGGTGCCTGTACTTTATACAGTGACGTTATCTAAATAACGTTCATTTCAAGCCACCCGGACATCGCAACCCTTGAACTAAGTATACAAAGTAATTTCACCCTAGTTGCGGACTGGTTCATTATCCCGCTTTTGCTGCTGAACTACAAAAAAAAAAACATGTTGTTACCACTTCGCATAGCAGATACAAATCTGCCAAACTTGTCATTCACAACAAACAAAATGACATCCTCGACATGGTAGGTAATTTTAAATATTGAGGGGTCATGCTGGACAGCTCCCTATCACACTTGCTCCATATAGACCTTGTTTCAAAATCAGCTAATAGAAAGCTAGGGCAACTGTACAGGCATAGGCACTGCCTTACAGAAGATGCACTCATACTCACTTTAACAAGTTCAGTTTTCTCCAATATAGATTACAGGCTTGTCGTATACCGTGTGGCCTCCAACGTGGCCCTCAAAAAATTGCTATGATGCTCAACAAAGCCTGTAGGCTCTACTTGGGCATCCCATGTCTAACCCACACTTGCGATCTATACTCTCTCACAGGCTGGCTTGACCTGGATTATATAATAAAATATCAACTTGGTCTCCTTGCCAAAAAAAGTCCACCCTTGGCATGACCCCCTTCCCGGATGTCCTGAATCTTATAACACCCACTGCACCTTCTAGGGAGACTCAAGGTTTACAGACAACCACTATAAGGTACCATTCCACTGTACTTCCCTATTCCAGCAGTCCTTTGGATACTGTGCCCCTCACCTGCTTAACTCCCTACCAAGCGACCTTCGTGCTTAAACTAGAATCAGCCCATTTACATCTAAGCTTTGCACCTACCTTGCCAGTCAAATGAAGTGTTCCTGCCCCATATAGCTAATCGTGTGACTGAGGACCTGCTCTAACCTCCCACTGCACTTTATCTCCTCCTTCATCTGCTACTTGCACTTTAATCGCCACCCTACCAGTTGTTTGCCACCAGTACTGAATTCTGCCCTACCCACTCCAGTCTCCTCCTGTCTCCACTCTCCTTTGTTTTGTCCCACTATCACTTCACCTCCAACCCACTTTCTTCCTTAATTCCTACCCTCTTCCTTCCACCTAACATAGTCCCCCCTTTCTCAGTCCTCCAAAGCCTTTTTCCCTTATAGTAACCTAGCCCTGCCTCCCCACCTTGACAATGGGATCAGGCTAGTCTTGTTTCCAGCACCTCCCTACCCATCTCCTCCTACCATTCTCTGGAATTCCTCCAGAATATAATACAGTAATTTGTAATCTTTCATTAAATTAAAATTTATTTACTGACCCAGTTGAATCCTCCAGGCACTCACTGACCAATCAGAGGGCAGGAAATGTCCTTTCCATTGTACAATAGGGTTTAAAACTCTCAATGTCACATTTCCCTCCATTTGTGGCTTTCTAGTCCTAGTGAAAGAATTGATATAGGTAATTTGCAATAAATTTCCTTACTTTTTGAGAAAGTGGAGTTGCAATTTGCTTCATGCAGGGCCAAAATCTGCCTTATGAAGGGCACTTCAAGTCCTGTGTCAAGCAATAGGTGTCTCCTGACTTTCTTCATGCAGAGCTCTATGGGCCATGCAGGAAGCAGGAGATGAGCCCCTACTTGCTTTGCATAGGGCCCTTTGGGCCCTGTACAGAGCATTAGTTGAGTCCTAACTAGCTCTTAATGGTGCCGTTAGGGCCCTATATAAAGCAGGAGATAAAACCTAGATTGTTTTGCAGTGGGACTTTCAGGCCATGCACAAAACAAAACATGAGACATCATTTTACTAATATTTTGTGTTTGACTAACTGCAGTACAAACTGCACGTAATGTTTTCTTTTTTAGTCTTGCTTGACCGTTCTTCATGTTTTGGGACTTTAATCAATTTCTTCATGTAGGACTTCATTTTTCCCAACAATTTTTATAATTGCCTAAGTAACTCATGAACAGAGGAAACATTTATCTATTTTTCTAGTTTTCTGACACAAGCTTGATTATGTTTATCTTGGTGTTAACTCTCTTAAAGTCTGTCTCAAAAATTCCAGACCTAGGGGGTAATTTTTGGGCATGTTTAGTGTGAATCAGTTTGGTGGGTCAGAAGTTTTACATTAGTGAAATTACATAAACACACTTTTTTGACTCTTTATTTGCTCATGACTAAAGGAAAAAACTGTGCTGATTAAACCGTAATGTTTAGTGGAAGGGAATTTGAGGGGCCAAACACAAAATGCTATTTTGCTTAAATTATTTACATTTTAGAGTCTGTACATGTGCAGATCAGAAAAAAAAACTACAACAGATAGCTAAAAAATGCAAAGACTTTGTACCAAGTTGAAGTTGATCATGAGCAAAAACTTTAAAAATGAAAACCAAGGACTCTAACAGTTGAAAGCTGTATGGTTCATCAAAGGACAGTCAATGGAGGCGTCTGAGCTGACCCCCCCCCAAAAAAAATAATTAGGCAGTATTACAATTGGAAAAAGTTTCCCATGATTCACTAAAAAGCTGTGGAGACTGACTTTAATTTAGTGCATTCTTTTTTTTTTAATTTTAAATCTTTATTAATGTATTTCATATAAAAAAAACTTTGAAGAAGAACATGACAAAGTGGAACAAAGATGATATACAATATGCATGGTCGAAGAAAACAATATAACTGTCCCATTCAAGAATACACTTAAAAAACACAATAATTAATGAATCCCCTTCCTCAACCCCCCGAGCTCCACAACAAACAACTATTGGACAGAAGGAACAAAATCTTTACTAAGACCTCATTAAACTGAAAATATAAAATTGATTTACATTTAACAGCAAAAAATAAACATAAAGACCTTTTAACATACAAGTCTTTTACATAATAAACTTAAATCAAGGAGCTAGGTCTGTTGGAGATCAAGAATCAAATCGTATATTTCACCCCATTTAAAGGTAAAGCCCTATAAGTTGTATTTCATACTAGCTAAGGTCTTTCAGATTTTAAATTAAGGAGATTCATATTTCTCCATTCCATCAGAGAAGGGGTTTGGTGATCATTCCAATGGTTTAAGATTACTTTTTTAGCCATTAAGGCAGTCATAGATATATTATATTTTTTTAGCAGGGCAAGGGATATTAAATCTAGTCTCCAATTAGGCATATCTGTGGAGTAAAATATTTAACCAAGTCAAGTTTGTCACCTATTTTATTCTTAAGATCAGACCAAAAGGAAACAGCCACTGGGCGCTCCCAAAAAATGTGGCAAAGAGAACCAACCTCTGATCCACATCTAAAATATGCCTTTGTAGATAACAGGCCACATTTGAACAGTTTCAATGGAGAGTAGTAAGCATTATGAAATATTTTAATTTTAATTAGTTTTAGTTTATCATTTGAAATGTATTTATACAAGTCTTTCCAGATTGGTGACCAATCCAAACTTGAATAAATCTGTTTATCAGACCAGTATTTGAATATATTTGGTATTGATAGAGATATTATAAACAGAAAATATTGATATAGTTTTGAAATACCATGAGTTTTTTTAATAATCATCAAAATATTGTCTGTTATCTGTCTGTGATTTACCAGCCAGGGCGAGGTTCCAAAATGAGATGTAAGGATCAGTTTTAAAGTGAATAAATTATAATAGTAACCTTTATTAGTAGCCACAGACATTGACAGCTACTTCCAAATATTTCGCAAAATTTCTAAAGATTTTCTCTCTGCTGCCCCTACTGTGGAAATAAAGAAAGCATGAGATATTTCTGGAAATATCACAGAAATTTCAGAAAATAGCTGGCAGTGTCTGTGGCTGCTACTGTACCTGTACAGAATTTCGACCTGATTTCATCAAAAGCTATTAAATTACCATTCCTTAGAAGGTCTTTCACCAAGCAGTTTTTTTAACTGTGGAAACCAATTAGTATCCAGAGACTTATTCCTTAAGTGGAAATTACTGTTGTGTAATAGTGGTTGATTAATATCCCTTGATAGAGAGACAGGCGAAAAGCTGCGTAACTGATTGAAACATCTAAATGAAGTCCCAATAATTTTACTAACTCAGTGCATTCTAATAACAGATAGTGTATGTGCCTGGTAACACACAATGAATATATCAAATATTTTTTTTAGCAGTATTGCTTGAAATTTACAATACAAAAAAAGACCATTTTATGACATTAGAGGTGCTTTCCAAATAATACAGTGGAAGGTAGTGGTATGCAGAATATCTAGATAAAGCACAAAACAGTATGTCACAGGAACTCCTCACTCATTTCAATTGGATTTACATAGATACATAGATATATAGATATATAGACAGTGTTGGCAGATAAGGACCTATAGCCCACCAGTCTGCCCATTTGAGCTTGTAAGTTCAGTTTATGTTTCCTAGAAGTCTTTTGCCCTTACCCTGACCTCAGAATTCCTTTATGTCTATCTGCATTCTTAAATCCCATGATTGTTTCAGCCCCACCACTTCCTCTGGCAGGATGTTCCACTTGTCCACCACCCATTCTGTGAAGAAATTCTTCCTCACGTTTCCTCTGAATGTCCTCCTCCAACTTCATCCCATGCCCTCTAGTCCTGGAACATCTTTTTACTTAAAAATAGTGTATTCCTGCACCCTGTTCCTCCCTGTAAGATACTTGTATGTCTCTATCATATCCACTCTCTCTCTCCTCTCCTCCAGGAGTACATGTTTCAGTTCCTTCAACCTGTCCTCATAGGACTTGTGATGCAATCCATGTACCATTTTGTTGCCCTCCTCTGACCTTCTCTACCCTGTCTATGTCCTTATGTAGGTAAGGTCTCAGGAACTGTACTCTGTACGCAGGTGGGGCCTCACTAGTGTCTTGTATAGTGGAATTATGACCTCCCTTTTCCTGCTGGTGATGCCCCTGCCTATGCATCCCAGCATCCTATTTGCTTTACCTGCTGCCTTGTCACACTGTTTCCCCTTCCTTGAGGTCATCAGAGATGATAACCCCAAGATCCCTTTCCTGCTTGGTGCATGCTATATTCTCACCCCCCAACTGATATATTGTGCCAGGATTTTTGTGCCCCATATGCATTATCTTGCACTTCTTTGCATTGAATTTCAACTGCCAACCCCTGACCATTCTTCAAGCTTCTGCAGGTCCCTTCTCATTCTGTCTACACCCTCTGGTATGTCTACTCTGTTACAGAGCTTTGTGTCATCAGCAAACAGTGAAATTCTGCCTTCTAGGTCCTGCACAATGTCACTGTTGAAGATGTTGAATGGGACAGGTTCCAGCACTGATCCCTGTGGTACCCCCCTGGTCACTCTTCCCTCTGTGGAGTGACAGCCATTTACAACCACTCTCTGTGTCCTGCCACCCAGCCAGTTACCTACCCACCACACTACTGTCTGCCCCACCCATATTCCCCAGTTTGTGTAATAGTCTTCTGTGTGCACAGTGTCAAAGAGCCTTGCTGAAGTTCAGATAGGCCATGTCCACTGCCCTCCCTGATCCACCTCCCTAGTCACCCAGTAAAAAATTCAATGAGGTTGATCTGACATGACCTCCCCCTGGTGAAACCATGCTGCCTTGGGTCCTGTAGTCCATTGACAAGCAGATGTTCCACCAACTCTCCTTCAGTAGTGCTTCCATGATCTTCCCCACTACCGAGATGAGGCTGACTGGTCTGTAGTTCCCCGCTTCCTCTTTGTTCCCACTTTTGTATAAGGGGACTACATCTGCTGTCCTCCAGTCTTTGGGTACCTCCCCTGTTTCCAGTGATCAGCTAAACAGGATAGCCAGAGGTTCAGCCACCACCTCTCTTAGTTCTTTAAGGACCCTGGGGTGCAAACTCCCCATTTTTATCAACTCTTACTACTTCCAGTTCCTTCAGGACCCTTTCTCATGTAAAGGGACTTGTCTCCATTTCTGCACCATTCTCACCCTTGTACTCCCTTCAGACCCATTACCCTTCTCTTCCTCAGTAAAGACTGAGCAGAAATATCTGTTCAATATGTCAGCTTTACTGTTGTCATCCTCCATGTGGCCCCATCCTCCCTCTTCAGTCTCACTATCCCTCCCGTTGCCTTTCTTTTTTCCCTTATGTACCTGTAAAAGGTTTTGTCCCCTGTACCCACTGATTTTGCAATGTGTTCTTCTGTCTGAGCTTTGGCTTCCCTTACTGACCTCCATGCCTCCCTTTGCTTCTCCTGGTACTTCTCCCTATCCCTTTCTGCCTGTGTCTTTTTGTATTGCCTAAATGCAATCTTTTTGGCTTCATTTTCTTTGCTACCTCTTTGGAAAACCATAATGGTCTCCTCTTGCTTTTCCTCTTGCTAACCTGCTTAATGCATAATTCTGTTGCTCTTGTAATACCCATTTTAAATACTACCCACTGTTCCTCAACCCCTGATTCCTGCCACATTCCCCTTAATGCCGCTTTCGAGTATCTCCCAATTTTCCCAAAGTCTGCCCCTCTAAAATCCAAGATACGTGTTTTTGTGTGGTTTGGTTCTGCTCTTTCTGTGATTTCAAACCACAATGACTGGTGGTCACTGTTCCCCAGGTGCTCCCTCACTGTTACCCCCATCACACTGTCCCTGTTTGTGAGCACAAGGTCCAGTATTGCCTTCTGCCGAGTTGGTTCCATGACCAGTTGCTTGAAGAAGGCACCCTGAAGGGAGTCCAGGATAAATCCCTGTGATTTCTGTGATAAAGCCCAAGAAAACCAGATATACTGTACAATACTATTGTAACCAGCTACAGCTCTATATGTTACATAGAAACATAAAGTCCGACAGCAGATAAGGACTGCTTGGCCATCCAGTCTACCCATTTCTCACTACCTACACTATTACTGCAGACTGTGCCATATCTAAAGCTCTTTCTTCCTCCCCCCTTAATTTCCACTATGATTACCTTATACTTATCCCATGCATTCTTGAATCCCATCACTGTTCTTGTCCCCACAACCTCTGTTGGAAAGCTGTTACAGGAATACACCACTCTTTCTGAGAAGAAGTACTTCCTCACATCTCTCCTGAGTCTATCCCCTCCCGCTTCATAGCATGTCCCTTTGTCCTTGAGCACCTTTCCTTCTGAAAAATACTTACATCCTGTACCTTACAGTAGTAGCACTGAATTAGTCAAGGGATTTTTAAGGATTTTTAAAAATTCCTATTGAGAATTGTGAAACCTTTAGTTAGGGATTTTGTTTTGTTTGTTAGTGTGTTCACTTCTACCCACAGAGGGTTGTCTCATCTGGTAGTATAGTTGAAAATCTACCAGATGGCACATAAGTACTGTAAAAGGAACTGGCCTCTTTCTGTATGTATAACAAAAAGAATTTCAGAGGATTTTGTTCCCTAAATTTTGTGAAGGATAAACAGGGAATCTCACAAAATTGCTTAACAAATTTGGCGCTACTACTGTATTTATCCCTCTGAGGTATTTAAAGGTCTCTATCATATCCCCCCTTTCCCTCCTTTGTTCCAGGGGGTACATATTAAGGTCCTTTAGTCTCTCCTCATATGGCTTTTTATGCACAGTCCTGCGCCATTTTAGTTGCCCTCCTCTGGGTCGCCTCCACTCCTTCTATGTCCTTCTGAAGATGTGATCTCCAGAACTGGACACAGTACTCTAAGGGGGTTCTTACCAATGATCTATACAAAAACAGCACCACCACCTTCATTCTGATGGTGATACCCCTCCCTATGAACCCCAGCATCCCAGTAGCCCTCCCAACTACCTTGTCACACTGCCTGGCCACCTTTATGTTTTCTGGTATGACTACCCACAGATATCTTTCCTGCTTGGTGATACTTAGTACCATTCTATCCATTTTGTACTCCACCACTGAGTTTCTGTGCTGTAAATGTATTATTTTGCACTCTATTAACAATTATTGTATAAAAACATAAGAGACAGCTATGCACATTAAACACTGAGTTTACACACATTAACTGGTTCAATGTAATACATTAAAGCTACAGTATACAGAACCATCATCCAATGCATCATGCTGATTTCTGTTTATTATCTTTTTCTTTTATCTCAAGCCCAGACATGTTGGCAGAGATTGATGTGTAACATATTGCAATTGCTTTCTCACAGGTGGGCCAGGTTGACAGAATTTGCAGAGCTTCAGCATGATATATATATACTGCATTTGCATGCTGGGAGGGAGTACAGTACACTTTCATCTGAAAGGTGATAGGAACAAATCAATTGAGGATAGCATCACCAGCACTCTCTCACACACATGCTTACAGAGTTGTCTATATACAATGGCATACTGTACATATAGTGGATTAGCAAAAGAACAGTAACAAAAAACAGCAAATGTAGACTCTTTGTTTTATCTCTTACCACTTGAAATGAATGGCATGAAAAGTAGTGGTATACAGTAAGAGATTTGTTTAGAAAAGAACATGTAGCAATGTATAAATATCAAATTATCAGAAAAGCTAAATTTAAGGCTTGATTTATTTATCTTAAATACATTTTTGCCTTGTGCTGTAAGAAATGATAAGCTGTATTTCACAAATACCATATATGTTTTCCTATAATGGATTGCTGTAACAGTAAGATGTACAGGAAAACCTTCTAAAAATGCATAGATTGGTTGACTACAGCACGCTCACTGCTATATGTGAAGTCAGCTAACAGGACCTTAGCATCACAGAAAAATACTTGAGATAGTGGTCTATGTCAAATCAAGCAAGGCTAAGAATAACTGTAGATCCTTGTACCCTATTTTCAAAAGGATTGTTCCATTCTTTGCCTGTGGCATACACACATGGCTGTCCTGCTTGGGATTTTTTAATATTGTGCAGTTGCTGATATAGACAAAAAGCAAGCTACAGTACCATCAAGAAAGAAGGAGCCCATCAATGCTAAGAGCAAACAAGAAAATAATGATCCACTTTTACATCCTACAGTATATGTACCCTTAGAAACACAGAATCTGTTGGTAGATAAAGATCACTTGGCCCACCCAGTCTGCCCATTTTTTTCTCTACCTACAATATAACTGCAGACACTACTTCATCTCTGGCTCTTTCTCCTTCTTTCCTTTCCACTAAGATTCCCTTATGCCTATCCTATGTATTGTTGAACCTCACCACTGTTTTTGCCCTGGAAGCCTATTCCAGGAATTCCCCAGTCATTCCGTGAAGTACTTCCCCACATCTCTTTGGAATCTAACCCCTCCCAACTTCATCGCATGTCCCCTTCTTCTTAAGCACATTTTTTCAGAATAAGAAACTTCCTTCCTGTACCTTATTTACTTCCATGAGGTATTTAAAGGTATCTGTCTTATCACCCACTTCCTTCTCTCATTTAGGGAGTACATGTTGAAGTCCTTTAGTCTCTACTCATAGGGTTTTTGATGCAGACCCTGCACCATTTTAGTTGCCCTCCTCTGGACTGCCTCCAATCTGTCTATGTCATTCCAGAGGTGTGGTCTCCGGAACTGGACACAGTACTTTAGGTGGGGTCTTACCAGCTATCTATACAGAGGTAACACTACCTCCCTTCTTTCTGCAAGTGATACCACTCCCTATGTAACTCAGCATCCCAGTTGCCATCCCAACTGCCTTGTTGCACTGCCTGGCCACCTTTAGGTCATCAGCTATTATTAATTCCAGGTCTCTTTCCTGCTTGGTGCTTGTCAATACCACTCCACCCATTTTCTACTCTGCCGCTGGGTTTCAGTGCCCTTGGTGCATTATTTTGCATTTTTGCACATTGAAACCCAGTTGCCATACTCTTGATTACTCCTTGGATTTTCTCAAGTCTCTGTTCATCCTTTCCACCACCTGGAGTGTCCAGTCTTTGTAGATTTTGGAGTCGTCTGCAAAGAGGCTGAGCTTCCCTTCCAGCTTCTCTGGAATGTCACTTAATAAAGACATTAAAGAGGACTGGTCCCAGCATGGATCCCTGAGGCACCACCTTTGTCACCCTTCCTTATTCAGAAGGAACTCCATTTACTACCACTATCATCACTCCATCTTTGACTGGGTGCCATGTCACCCAACTGTGTTCAAGCAGTACTTCTGAGCATCGCTCCCCAGTGCAGACAGTCCCTTACCTTTCACGAGCATGCAGTATGCAACAGGGAAGAGTGCAATGATGCCCCACTGTGTTCATGCAGTGCTTCTGGACATTGCTCCTCTGTGCAGGCAGTCCCTGACCTTTCATGAGCACACAGTACCCAAGCATACTGGGTACCATGTTGCACCACTGTGTCCAAGCAGTGCTTCTGTGCATCGCTCCCTGGTGCAGGTAGTCCCTTATTTTTCACCAGTACACAGCACACCACCGTGAAGGGTTCCATGTCACCCCATTGTGTTCATGCAGTGCTTCTGAGCATCACTCCATGGTGCAGGCAGTCCCTCACCTTTCACCAGTACACAGCACCCACCTTGGTGGGCGCCATGATATCCCATGTCATCCCACTGTGTTCATGCAGTGCTTCTGACATTTGTCTTTTATTTATTTATTATTTTATTTATTGAAATGTTTCACCAGAAGGGCACACTGAACTACAAGTTCCTCATCTTATGGTGCGACCTAGGGGGTGGGAGTTACATGGGGATACAACACAGAGATGATACAGAATCACAATATACACAATTGGAATGGCATACAATTAAGAATCAAGTAGACAGCATGATTATACAAATGATATTTAAGGGGAAGGGAAGCAAGGGAGGAGCTAGCAGGCAGTGCATAAAACAGAGTGCAAAGAGTTTGGTCTAAAGAGATATGGTGTACAATAGCACAAACAGTACAATAAACTTCAGTACAACAGAAGTGGATATTGAATTCAAGTGCATTTTATGTTTGGGGGCTAGCAGTTAGTGCAGAGGAGTGCAGTGGAGGAGGAATGAGGTGAGGGTGTAGAAGAGGGGAAGAAGGGGAGGGGGAAAGGGAGGTGGGAAGCATGCCAAGAACGGACCCCTTCAGGATGCTGAGAACCCTGCCAGGGGCAGAAACAAGGCAAAGATAGAGGTGAGAAAGAGAAGATAGATAGATGGGGGCAAGAGGGAGGTATGAAGTTAGTGCTGAGGAGTGCCATGGAGGAGGAGGGAGGTGAGGGATGGGGTTGAGAGGGAGGCATACCAAAGACTGACCCCTACAGGATGCTGAGAACCTTGCCAGGGGGCACAGCAAGGTAAAGATAGGGGTGAGGGAGAGAAGACAGATAATTGGGGGGTAGGAGGGTGGTAGGGGCAGAAAGTTCGAAGTAGAAAAGGGGCATAGAGGAAATGAAGATACAATTAGAGAAGTGGGAGATTTGGGGTTAATAATCAGGGGCAGAATGTTGGGAGGAAGTCAAGGAGGATAATAGCACAAGCAGTTATGGGAGAGGTAGTTGTGTAGGGCAGATCGGAAGGAGTAGTAGGAGGAGAAGTGGCATATTTGAGGAGGGAGAGAGTTCCAGACTTTGGGGAAGCGATAGAAAAACCAGACTGACCAATAATTGTGGAGCAGTGAGGGACTGCCAAAATACGAGTGTCAGTAGATCTGAGTCAATCCCTCACCTTTCACCAGCATGCAGCACACAGCCGTGACTGGTGCCATGCAGTGTACCACCATGATGGGAGCCATGTCACTCCATTGTGTTAATGCAGTGTTTCTGAGCATCCCTCCACAATGCAAGCAGTCCCTCAACTTTCACCAGCATGCAGTATGCAGCTCTTAAGAGTGCCATGTCACCCCTTTGTGTTCATGCATTCCTTCTGTGCATTGCTCCCTGTATATGCAGTCCCTTACATTTCATCAGTACACAGTACACTACAGTGATTGGTGCCATGTCACCCCACTGTGTTCAAGCTGTGCTTCTGAGCATCACCCCACAGTGCAGGCACTCCCTCAGCTTTCACCAGCACAAAGTACACCCCCTTGATGGGTGCCATGTCACCCCACTGTGTTAATGCAGTGCTTCTGACATTACTCTCTTGTGCAGACATTCCCTCATGTTTCACCAGTAAGAATTACACCACTGTGATGTGTGCCTTCTTACACCAGAGTTTTCATGCATTGCTTCTCTGCATCGCACCTCAATACAGGCAGTCCCTTACTGTTCACCAGAATGCGGTACACTACAGGGATGGGTGCCATGATGCCCCACTGTGTTCAAGTGATGCTTCTGGGTATCTCTCCTCAGTGCAGGCAGTTTCTGATCTTTCACCAGCACACAGCACACAAGCATGCCAGTTGCAATGTTGCACCATTGTTTCCATGCAGGGCTTCTAAGCATCGTTACCTCACGCAGGCAGTCCCTCACCTTTTACTAGCACACAGTACACCACCGTGATGGGTGCCATGTCATTCCATTGTGTTCATGCAGCGCTTCTGAGCATCACTTCACAGTGCAGGCAGGCCCTCATCGTTCACTAGCATGCAGTTTGCAGCTCCTATGGGTGCCATGTCGCCCCTCAGTGTTCATGCATTGCTTCTTAGCATTGTTCCCCAATCCAGGCAGTCCCTTACCTTTCACCAGCAGACAGTATGTAATAGGGATGGGTGCTATGATGTCGTCCCGTGTTCATGCAGTGCTTCTGAGCATGGCTCCTCAGTACAGGCAATCTCTACTCATTCACCGTCCGCATTACACCACCTTGATGGGTGTCATGTCTCTCCACAGTGTTCATGCAGTGCTTCTGAGCATCGTTCCACAGAGCAGACACTCCCTCATGTTTCACCAACACACAGTACAGTACCGTAGTTGGTGCCATGTCTCCCCACTGCATTCAAGATGTGCTTCTTAGCATCACTCCACAGTGCAAGGAGTCCTTCACCTTTCACTAGCATGCATTACACCACCCTGGTTGCTTGATGGGGGCCATGTCACCCCACTGTGTTCATGCAGTGCTTCTGACATTACTCCCTTATGCAGGCATTTCCTCATCTTTCACCAGCATGCAGTTCACCACCGTGATGTGTGCCTTGTCACAACAGAGTGTTCATTCAGTGCTTCTGAGCATCACTACACAGTGCAGGCAATCCCTCACCATTTACCAGCACACAGAACGCAACCGTAATTAGTGTCATGTTACTCCACTGTGTTCACGCAGTTTCTTCTGAGCATCATTCCTTAGTGCAGGGAGAACCTACCCATTCACCAGCATGCATTACATCACCATGATGTGTACTATGTCACCCCACTGTGTTCAAATATTGCTTCTCAGCATCACTCCTCCATGCAAGCAGTCCCTTACTGTGTTCATACAGTGCTTCTGAGCATCACTCCACAGTGCAGAAAGTACCTCGCATTTCACCAGCACACTGTACACCACTGTAATGGGTACCATATCACTCCACTGTTTTCATGCATTCCTTCTCAGGATTGCTTCTCCATGCAGGCAGTCCCTTACTGTTTACCAGCATGCAGTACAGAACTGTGATGAGTGGCTTGTTGCCCCACAGTGTCCATAGGACAAAGCTTTTTATCTCCTTCAGCACCCTGACTTTCTCCCATCTGGGCCTGTCTTCCCAGCCCCATCACCCACCTTCTCAGTGACTTACCTTTTCTGGTGGTTCTGTCACAGGACCTTGGATCAGAGGCACCTAGTCATCAGTGCTGGACCTGCTAGAGGGCAGATCATCACTGTTCTACAGTCAGATGACTTTTCCTCCTATTTTCTCACCTATTGGGTCCAGATGTGTATTCAGTCTCCATGGAGACACCTCAGGCATCCAGGTATGGAGTCTCTTCCAATGCTGTCCCATGGTGCTGCCACCTAGGTTCCTCTTCCTAACATGCAGATGTGCATTCTTCCTCCCAGGCCAGTACTCAAGTGACCCAGGTCTGTTCTTGAATTCTTGCGTTACTGGCAAGGCAGACTGTAGCTAAAAACAATTCAGTCAGTGGCTAAAAGCTTGTAACAGAAATAGGTAGAGAAACCTAGAACTGGAAACCTGAACTACAGAGTAATGGTCCCATATTAAAAGGTATCAGGCTGTCCCCTGCAGAGTCCCTTCCCTTGGTGCAAATTAGCACACTTCACTAAATTTGCTATATTCAAACATGTTTGGAACAATGTGCGAATGCCCCAAATATGTTTGAATATAGCCTCCCAAAGCAAAAATGAGGCACTAAAATGTGCACACAGCACAATACACATCCCCTAGCTGGCCAAAGAGAGGTACAGTGTCTGGTCATTGAAAACATACAGGCTGTGATTGAGCCAACTCATTTGGGGTATCCCAGACCTGTTAGTGTTACAATAGGTACAATCAGGACCTCACTGAAAATGAGGTACTGCATGTTAACTGATCTATCCTGGGTAACAACATTGTAAAAACGTATAAGTGGAGGACCCCATTAAAAATTAGATTCTGCGCCGGGGGTCGGCTGGGGAGGAGAAGGATGGAGTGCCCAACGGCTGCTCTCCTTCTCCGGGGAGGATCATCTGCAAGCTCCCACTGCGATACCGCCACCTGGGGGTGCTCAGGTGGAAGGTGCGGTAGTCGGAGATAGCAGTGGAAAAAGGGGACAGGCAGATGTCTGCAGAGGGGCAGAGGAGGCATGTCTCAACGTGTCTCCTCGCTCCTAGGACCTCATTGCACGCAGATGTCTGGGGTTGAACATAGGGAAAACAACCTCCTGTTGCTCCTAGGTGACGGCTCCTCATTGCAGGCACCCGCAATTCATCGGGGCAGACTCCACTGTGCAGGACACACTGCAGGGAAAATAGCAGTTGGGGAGGGCTAGGGGGAACCCCTCCTCACTCCACACCGGGGGGTTAACTGGGCATCAAGGGTCAAGGGCAGTGTGACCGAGTACTCTAGAGGCAGACTCTGAGGTTGAGGTGTGTCTGTATGAGGAAGCCTGATTGAGTGGAGAGAAGGGGTAAGTAAGGTGCAGAAAAAACAAAGTAAAAAAAAAAAAAAAGATTTGATTCTGCAATTTACCTGTGCTAACTCTACTAAATGCACTGGAAAAATGTGTAAAAGCAGGATCCCACTGAAAAAGAAATAGTGTAGCTGTTCTATCCTACTAATGACACTCAAACCTTATGTGTGTGCACATCTGTTGTAACAGCTATGTGTACGTGTGTGTGTGTGTGTATATACTAGAAACAGCAGGTCTGCTGTATGAAGCTAAACTCTATTAACTCATCACCCACCAGTTAAAATCAAACTTCTAACAGAGAAACATAGAAACATAGAATTTGAAAGCAGATTAGGACTGCTTGGCCCACATAGTTCAATAAATTAGATAGAATCATCTTATATATCAGCATATTAAAATATATATGACCAATATCTGTCCATATGTTGTACCTGAAACAAGAAGGAAGCAGGAGCACAGATATGATACTAAAATGAAGAAGATTGAAAAAACAGTGGGACAATATTTCTTTCCAGCCTGATCACTCCATCTTTGACCGGGTACCATAACTCCCAACTGTGTTCAAGCAGTGTTTCTGAGCATCACACCCCAGTGCAGGCAGTCCATTAGCTTTTCACCACCATGCAGTGCACTTAATGAGGGGTGGGTGCCATGACTCACTGTGTTCATGCAGTGCTTCTGAGTATCTCTATCCTGTGCAGGCAGTCCCTCACCTTTCACCAGCACACAGTACATTACAGTGATGGGTGCCATGTTGCACTACCGTGTTCATGCAGTGCTTCTGATCATCACTCCACAGTGCAGGCAGTCCCTCACCTTTAACCAGCATGCAGTATGCAGCTCTTATGGCTACCATGTTGCCTCTCTGTGTTCATGCAGTCCTTATGAGCATCACTCCACAGTGCAGGCAGTTCCTCACCTGTTACCCGCATGTAGTATGCAGCTCTTATTGGTACCATGTTCCCCTTTGTGTTCATGCATTGCTTCTTAGCATTGTTCTCTAGCACAGGCAGTCCCTTTCCTTTCCCCAGCACACAGTACACAACAAGGATGGGTGCTATGATGCCACCGTGTTCATGCAGTGCTTTTGAGCATTGCTCTTCAGTGCAGGCAATCCCTACCTGTTCATCTGTCCGCATTTCACTGCAGTGATGTGTGCCATGTCACTCCACAGTATTCATTTAGTGCTTCTGAGCATCACTCCATACAGCAGGTACTCCCTAACATTTCACCAACACACAGTACACTACCGTGATTGGTGCCATGTTGCTCCGCTGTGTTCAAGCTGTGCTTCTGATCATCACTTCACAGTGCATTAAGTCCTTCAGCTTTCACCAGCATGCAGTACGCCACCTTGATGGGGTGCCATGACACCCTACTGTGTTCATGCAGTGCTTCTGACATTACTCCCTTATGCAAGCATTCCTCATCTTTCACCAGCAAACAGTACACCACCGTGATGTGTGCCTTGTTGCACCAGAGTGTTCATACAGTGCTTTTGAGCATCATTACACAGTGCAGTCAATCCCTCACCATTCACCAGCTTTCAGTATGCAGCTCTTATGGGTGCTATGTTGCCCACAGTATTCATGCTTTGTTTCTTAGCATTGTTCCCAGTACAGGCAGTCCTCACCTTTCCCTAGCATAGTATGCAACAGGGATGGGTGCTATGATGCTGACTGTGTTCATGCAGTGCTTCTGAGAATCATTCCACAGTGCAGGCAGTACCTCACCTTCACCAATATGCAATATGCAGCTCTTATGGGTGCCATGTTGCCCCTCTGCGTTAATGCATTGCTTCTGAGCATAGTTCCCCAGTACAGGCAGTCCCTTACCTTTCACAAAAACACATTATGGAACAGGTATGGGTGCAATGATGCCCCACTCTGTTCATGTAGTGCTTCTGAGCATTGCTCCTCAGCGCAGGCAATCCCCAGCCATTCACCCATCTGCATTACACTACCGTGATGGGTGCCATGTCGCCTCCAGTGTTCAAACTGTGCATCTCAGCATCCTCCACAGTGCATGCAGTCCTTCACCTTTCACTAGAATGCAATACACCACCTTGCTATGTTAGTCCCCTTCTTGATTATGGCTCCCCTGCCTGGTCACCTTACTTGATCATGGACATTGAACAGATAGAAGAAGTTCACAGATCGTCACCAAATTAATTCCCAGATTAAGAAGTTTGATCTGTCATGAAAGGTTATTAGAAACAGGTATTTTTCCTTTGCAGTATAGATGTCAGAGGGGTGATTTATTGCTATTATTCAAAATGTTGCAATCTCCAAGTTTAAGTATGCAGTGTAGTCTCGAGTTTTGCAACAACAGAAATAATCTAAGCTCACATAACAAGAAACTAGTGGTTCCAAGAGCGTCTACAAATAAGAGATAATTATTTTATGGTAAGAACAATCAAAGCATGAAATAGGCTGCCCCAGGAGGTGGTGAACATTGACAAAGTACACAGTTTTAAAATGCACTTGACAGACTGTATTATTCTAAACATTGACCAGTATGAACTAACCCACAAATGTGGGGGACAATTCCAATGGGCATATATATGCTCCCTTTTGTCCTATTGACCTAGTAAACCTAGTAAGCCTTGATGGGTGCCACGTCACCCCAATGCGTTCATGCAGTGTTTCCGACATTACTCCCTTGTGCAGGCATTGCCTCCTCTTTCACCAGCAAGCAGTACACCACTGAGATATGAACATATGAAATTCCGGCAGAAACAGGCCCTTCACCTTGCAACTGCCCCACCCTTTCCACCCCCTCACAGTCTCCCCCCTCACTCTGTCCCACCCCCTCTTGAAGCAGCCCACTGTCCTACATGAAACCACCTCCTCTAGTAGAGTGTTCCACTTGTCTACCACCCTCTCCGTGAAGCAATGTCTTCTGATTTGTCTCCTGAATTTTCCTCCCTTGAGCCTCAATTGATGCCCTCTGGTATCCCTCCCTCTTCTGAGCTGGAATATCTCTCCTGTATGAGCCTTGTATATCCCCTTCAGGTACTTAAAGGTCTCAGTTGTATCCTCCTTATCTTTCCTCTCCTCCAGGGAATACATGTTCAGCCTCCCTTCATAGGATTTACCCTCCAAACCTTGGATTATCTTAGTCACCCTGAGCTGCACTCCCTTCAACAGTCTGGTGTCCTTTTTCACGAATGGGTGTGTCAGTACTGCACGCAATATTCCAGGTGTAGCCTAACAAGCGACCTCTACAATAGAAGGATCACCTCACTCCTTCTAGAGGAGATCCCCCTTGTTATGCAGCCCAGCATCATTGTTGGCTTTCACTGCTGCCTTCCTGCACTGTGCTGAGTTTTTCATACTCCCCATTATAATCATCCCCAGGTCATTTTCCTCCTCTGTGCTCCCCAGCTGTACCCCTCCCAGCTGACAGCTCCTCCTCTGGTTCTTAGCTCTGAAGTGCTTTACCTTACACTTCTTGACATTGAACCCCAACTGCCATGTTTCTGACCACTCCCATAGATTAGTCAGGTCTCCCTGAAGTCCCTTTCACACCTCGATGTCATCCACCACAGCTCCCATCTTGGGATTATCTGTGAACAGACTGATCTTACTCCGGGTTCTGTGTGAGATATCTGCTATGAATATCCTGAACAACACTGGTCCCAGCACTGACCCCTGTGGTAACCCGCACATTACTGCACTTGGCGATGAGCTTCCCCTTCACCACCACCCTCTGCTTTCTGTCCTTCAGCTAGTTAGTGATCCACTTGACCATCGAAACACCCACCCTATATATTCTAGCTTCCCCAGCCTACCATGTAGCATGGAATTGAAGGCCTTGCTGAAGTAAAGGACATCCACTGCATGGCCCTTGTCCAGCTCTCTGGTCACCCAATCATAGTACTCAATTAGGTCTGTCTGGCAGGACCTTCCTGAGACAAACACGTGCTGTTGCCTGTCCTGGAGGCCATTGTCCTGTAAAAATGTCACCAGCCTCTCCATAAGGATGGTCTCCATGAGTTTTCCTACAATTGACGTGAGGCTCACTGGTCTGTAGTTACCTGGATCATTCTTTGGGCCACCCTTGTGAATGGGCACCACATGGGCTAACCTCCAGTCCTGTGGTATGCATCCTGTTGCAGAGAGGTATTGAACAGGTCAGCCAGTGGCCCTGCCAGGCACTCTGCCAGTTCCTTAAATACCCTAGGGTGAATGCCATCAGGTCCGGTGCCTTGTCCACCCGCAATGCCCTCAGTCCTTCCAGTACTCTGCCCTTGTAATATTTCCATCCATCACCCCTCCCTGCCTTCCCACCACTCCCATCAGATATCTGTCTGCCCTCTCTATGAATACAGAGCAGACATACTCATTTAATGCCTCTGCCTCCTCCTCCCACCTCTCTACCCACCTCCCATCCTTCTTAATCCTCACTATCTGGTCACTGTTCTTCCTTCTCTCCCCAGTGTATCTGAAGAAGTCCTTCTCTTCGTCCTTGATGCCCTGTGCCAACCTCAGCTCTTTGGCTGCCTTGGTGGCTCTGACCAGCCTTGTAACCTCCAAGAACTTCTTCGTATACTCCTCTCCATCTTCCCCCCTTCCTGATCTCTTGAATATCTGAAAAGCTCCCCTCTTGGTTTTCACCCCATCCATGACCTCCTTGGTCAATCAACTGGGCTTCTTTGCCCTTCCCTTTTTACTCTGTGCCCTAGTACATGTCCCAGTGGCCTCTGCCAGCCCTGCCTTAATAATACCCCATTTTTGGTTGGCATCCATGGTTAGCTGGATTCCATCTAGGTGACCTATGAGAATTTCCTTCATTTTGTTGAAGTCTGCCCTCCTAAAATCAATCACCCTGGTACCCAAACCACCAGATTGTTTCCCCATTCTGATTGTGAACCACACTGAGTGGTAGTCACTCCCATACAGTGGGTCCTCAACCTCCAGGTCTCTTATGGCTTCCCATTCGATAGCAGAAGGTCCAGAGTCTTTCCCAACCTAGTTCACTCATGTACCAACTGCACCAGGAAGTTATCCTGAAATACCGCCTGTATAACCTGCTCCTTAGCACTTGGGGTGGCTTGCATGCTCCAGTCCACCACAGGTAAGTTGAAGTCCCCCACCACCACTGTGTTCCCTTTCTTGCAAACACTCCTGATCTGTTCTGCCAACTCCCTGTCCATCTCCTCCCCTTGAGTTGGTGCCCTATACACTACCCCTATCCTCAGTACCCTGCCCTTTGAATCCTGAAACTGTGTCCAAAGGGCCTCTGTTCCGCCTTCCTACCCCTCCTTTCTTATGCACCTTATTCCCTCCCTCACATAGATTAGCACTCCCCCCTTTCCTGTTTGCCCTGTCCTTTCTGTACAGCTTGTATCCAAGGATCATCATATCCCAGTCCTGGTACTGGGTGGCCCAAGTTTCTGTTATGGCCGCAGTGTCCACCTGCCCCACTGCCAAGAGGGCCTGTAACTCGGCTGATTTGTTACCTAGGCTCAGAGACACTACCCTCCACTCTGCTTCTTTCCCTCCCCCTCTCCGAATTTCCCCCCCTTTTGCCTCTAACCTGCTGCCCTCCCCTTTAGCTGCGGGGGTAGGCTCATCTGGCTACCCTCCCTGGGAATTCTGCCTACTAGCTGTCCACTTGCCACCACCTTCCTAGTTTAAAGCTACCCTTGTTGCTATGTACCCCTCTAGCCCCTGCTTCAATACTGCCTCTCCCTCCCTGCTCAAATGTAACCTGTCCCCTGCATACAGGTCATTGTTTTTCCAGGTTGTGCCCCAGCTCCCTACTTCCCCATACCCCTTGGTACAACACCATTCCCTCAGCCAGGTGTTGAACTCCCCTATCATTCCCTTCCTCGTAGTACTTGCACAGGGTACTGGGATCACCTCTGACAAGGCCACTGATTTGCCCTCCTCCTCACACATCTTCCCCAGTTCCTCATATCTCCCTTTACTACCTCCCTGTCTCCCCAACAGGTCATTCATACCCATGTTCACCACAACATGTGGTTTCTTCTATCCCCTGTGCACTAGAGAGTGGACTGTCCTGCCCTGCCTGCCGTCAACCTGGAATAGACTCAACTCATATTAGACTATGTTTTTCCTTAACTGCCCCATCTGATTCCCTTTAAGTATGGAATCCCCAGCACTAGCACACCCCATCCTCTTTCCTTGTCCCCAGCCCCACCCTTTTTCCAAGGTCTTGTGCCTTGTCACACCAGAATGTTCATACAGTATTTCTGAGCATCAGTATACAGTGCAAGCAATCCTTCACCATTCACCAGCACACAGAACACAACCGTAATTAGTGCCATGTCACTCCACTGTATTCATGCAGTGCTTCTGAGCATTGCTCCTTAGTGCAGGGAGACCCTGCCCATTCACCAGCATGCATTACATCACCGTGATGAGTACCATGTTGCCCTACTGTGTTCATTCATTGTTTCTCAGCATCTCTCTTCCATGCAATGCAGTCCTTTACTGTGTTCATACAGTGCTTCTGAGCATCACTCCACAGTGCAGGCAGTACTTCACATTTCACTAACACACTGTACACCACCATAATGGGTACTATGTCACCCCACTGTGTTTATACAGTGCTTCTGAACATCACTGTACAGTGCCGGCAGTACCTCACATTTCACCAGCACACAGTACACCACCTTGATGGGTACCATGTCACCCCACTGTTTTCATGCATTGCTTCTCAGCATCACTTCTCCATGCAGGCAGTTCCTTACTGTTCACCAGCATGCAGTACTGCACTGTGATGAGCGGCATGTCACCCCACTGTGTCCATGGGACAAAGCTGTTTATTTCCTTCAGCACGCTGATTTGCTCCATCTGGGCCAGTCTTCCCAGCTCCATCACCCACCTTCTCAGTGACTTACCTTTTCTGGTGATCCTGTCACAGGACCTTGGATCAGAGGTGCCTAGTCATCGGTGTTGGGCCTGCTAAAGGGCAGGCCATCACTGTTCTTCAGTCAGATGGTTTTTCCTCCTATTTTCTCCCGTATTGGTACCCAGACATGTGTGTACTTGGCCTCCATGGATACACCTCAGGCATCCAGGTGTGGGGTCTCTTCCCATGCTGTCCCATGGTGCTGCCATCTAGATTCCTCTCCCTCACCTAAAGATGTGCATTCTCCCTCCCAGGCCAGTACCCAAGTGAACCAGGTCTGTTCTTGAAGCCGGGTTACTGGCATGGCAGACAGTAAACAGTGACTAAAATCAATTCAGTCAGTGGCTAAAAGCTTGAAACAGAAATAGGTAGACAAACCTAGAACTGAAAACCAGAACTACAGAGTAATGGTGCCATATTAAAAGGTATCAGGTTGCCCTTTGCAGAATCCCTTTCCTTAATGCAAATTAACGCACACCACTAAATTTGCTATACTCAAACATATTTGGAGCAATGTGCGAGTGCCCTAAGCATGTTTGAATATAGCCTCCCAAAGCAACAATGAGGCACTGAAGCGTGCACACAGCACAATACACATACCCTGCTGGCCAAAGAGATACAGTGTTTGGTCACTGAATACATACAGGCTGTGATGGAGCCAACTCATTTAGGGCATCCCAGACCTGTTAGTGTTACAATAGGTACAATCAGGACCTCACTGAAAATAAGATACTGCATGTTAACTGACCTGTCCTGGGTAACTACATTGTAAAAAACGTATAAAAGCAGGACCCCATTAAAAATTATATTCTGTATTTTACCTGTGCTAATTCTACTAAATACACTGGAAAAATATGTAAAAGCAGGACCCCACTGAAAAAGAAACACTGTAGTTGTTCTATCCTACTAATGATGCTCACACCCTATGTGTGTGTATATCTGTTGTAACAGCTATGTGTGTACGTGTGTGTGTGTGTGTGTGTGTGTACTAGAAACAGTAGGTCTGCTGTATGAAACTAAAGTCTATGAACTCATCACCCACCAGTTAAATTCAAACTTCTAACACACATAGTTCAATAAATTAGATAGAACCATCTTATATATAAGCATATTAAAAGTATGTTAAGACCAATATCTGTCCATGTGTTGTACCTGAAACAAGAAGGAAGCAGGAACACAGACATGATAGTTAAATGATGAAGACTGAAAAAAACAGTGAGATAACATTTCTGTCAGCCTGATCACTCCATCTGTCACCGGGTGCCATGTCACTCAACTGTGTTCAGGCAGTGCTTCTGAGCATCACACCCCAGTGCAGGCAGTCCCTTATCTTTCACTAGCATGCAGTACACAACAGGGATGGGTGCCATGTCACCCCACTGCATTCATGCAGAGCTTCTGACATTACTCCATTCTGCAGGCATTTTATCATCTTTCACCAGAAGTACACCACGGTGAAGTGTGCCTTGTCACACCAGAGTGTTCATACAGTGCTTCTGAGCATCATTGCATAGTGCAGGCAATCCCTCACCATTCACCAGCACACAGAACTCAGCTGTAATTGTTGTTGTATCCCTCCACTGTGTTCATGCAGTGCTTGTGAGCAACATTCATTAGTACAGGAGACCCTACCCATTCACCAGTGTGCATACATCACCATGATGGGTACCATGTCGCGTTGCGTTCATTCATTGCTTCTCAGCATCACTCATCCATGCAAGCAGTCCTTACTGTGTCCATACAGTGCTTCTGATCATCACTCCACAGTGCGGCAGTACTCACATTTCACCAGCATGCTGTACACCACCTTGATGGGTATCATGTTGCACCACTGTTTTAATGCATTGCTCCTCAGCATCACATCTCCATGCAGGCAGTCCTAACTGTTCACCAGCACGCTGTACACCACCTTGATGGGTATCTTGTTGCACCACTGTTTTAATGCATTGCTCCTCAGCATCACATCTCCATGCAGGCAGTCCCTAACTGTTCACCAGCACACTGTACACCACCTTGATGGGTATCATGTTGCACCACTGTTTTAATGCATTGCTCCTCAGCATCACATCTCCATGCAGGCAGTCCCTAACTGTTCACCAGCACACTGTACACCACCTTGATGGGTATCTTGTTGCACCACTGTTTTAATGCATTGCTCCTCAGCATCACATCTCCATGCAGGCAGTCCCTAACTGTTCACCAGCACACTGTACACCACCTTGATGGGTATCATGTTGCACCACTGTTTTAATGCATTGCTCCTCAGCATCACATCTCCATGCAGGCAGTCCCTAACTGTTCACCAGCACACTGTACACCACCTTGATGGGTATCATGTTGCACCACTGTTTTAATGCATTGCTCCTCAGCATCACATCTCCATGCAGGCGTCCCTAACTGTTCACCAGCACACTGTACACCACCTTGATGGGTATCATGTTGCACCACTGTTTTAATGCATTGCTCCTCAGCATCACATCTCCATGCAGGCAGTCCCTAACTGTTCACCAGCACACTGTACACCACCTTGATGGGTATCTTGTTGCACCACTGTTTTAATGCATTGCTCCTCAGCATCACATCTCCATGCAGGCAGTCCCTAACTGTTCACCAGCATACCATACACAATTGTGATGGTGGCATATCACCCCACTGTATCATGGGACAAAGCTGTTTATCTTCTTCAGCACCCTGACTTGCCCCATCTGGGCCAGTCTTCCATTCCTGTCACCCACCTTCTCAGGGACTTACCTTTTCTGGTGGTCCTGTTACAGGACCATGGATCAGAGGTGCCTAGTCATTGGTGTCGGGCCTGCTAGAGGGCAGGCCATCACTGTTCTACAATTGGAGGGCTTTTCCTCCTATTTTCTCCCCTATTGGGCCCAGACATGTGTGCACTTGGCCTCTATGGAGACATGTCAGGCATCCAGATTTGACATCCTTCCAATGCTGTCCCATGGTGCTGCCACATAGATTCCTCTCCTTGTCCTACAGATATGCATTCTCCCTCCCAGGCCAGTACCCAAGTGACCCAGGTCTGTCCTTGAACCTGGGTTATTGGCATGGCAGACAGTGGCTAAAGTCAGTTCAGTCAGTGGTTAAAAGCTTGAAACAGAAATAGGTAGACAAACCTAGGACTGGAAACCAGAACTACACAGAATAATGGCCCCATATCAAAAGATATCTGGCTGCCCCTTGCAGAGTCCCTTTCCTTAATGCAAATTAACATACTTCACTATATTTGCTGTACTCAGACATTTTATTTTATTTTAGTCTTTGGTAACCGGGTAAGGCCCACTAGGCACAAGTGCCTGTTTTCAGGGGCAACCTGGGCACACTGGCCGGTTAAGTGACTTGCTCAGAGTCACACAGTATGCAAGTGGAGGTTGTGAGAATCAAACTCAGCTCTGGTCTGCTGGATGTACTAAACTCATTCACACCTCATTCCTCTAACTTCTAAGCTATACTGCCAGCCCTAACATGTTTGGGGCAAAATGTGAGTGCCCTAAGCATGTTTGAATACAACCCCAAAGCATAAATGAGGCACTAAAATGTGCACTCAGCACAATTCACATCTGCTGCTGGCCAATGAGAGATACAGTGTCTGGTCACTGAAAACATGCAGGCTGTGATGGAGCCAACTCATTTAGGGCATCCCAGACATGTTAGTGTTACAATAGGTACAATCAGGACCTCACTGAAAGTAAGATACTGCATGTTAACTGACCTATCCTGGTAACAACATTGTAAATATTTATAAAAGCAGGACCCAAGTAAAAATTAGTTTCTGCATTTTACCTGTGCTAACTGCTAAATACACTGGAAAATGAATAAAAGCAGGACCCCACTGAAAATTAAATATTGTAGCTGCTCTAGCCTATTAATGACACTCATACCCTATGTGTGTGCATAACTGTTGTAACAGCTCAGTGTATACGTGTATGTGTGTGTGTGTTTGTGTATGTTGTGCGCATTTTCAAGGGGGTGTGCATGTCCAGAACCAAAAACATGTTCACTGCATTACCTTGATATTTATAGTTTTGTTTTTTTCTACTATTGTGGTGTTAATGTGGGACTTTTAAACTATTTATTTATTTAGTTATTTCAAATATTTCACCAGGAGAGACATACTGAGCTGAAAAAAAGCTCATTTCCCGATGCATCCTGAGGGAAAGTGGGAAGAGAGGTGCACAGTCAACATACAACAATAACTTATACAGTACAATAAAAATCATACAGAGATGTAAAATAAACAGTACAAAATGAACATGAATGAGATTCATCAGATGGGTAAAATTAGAGGCAAAAAGTTTACAAGGTCACAGCTGGGAATCTGCCCAATGGGTACAAGCAATAGTATAATTCAACAGTCTCGACACCATATGATAGGGTGCTGAAGCAAGGAGTGCAGATGGGGGAGGGGAGAAGGAAAAGTGCAGACAAGTGAGGGATGAAGAACAGATGGAGAAAGATTGGTGATGTGGTGGAGGGATAAGGAGGAGGAGAAAGAGGAAATGATGGTAACTTGAGAAGCATGGAAGGGCTATAACTCAAGGGCAACCACAAGAGGAAGTGGTGTGGTCATGGCAAAGAGGGAAGAGGGTAAACTGAGGAATGCAGAAAGTACGACTCAAGGACAGGCACAAGAGACAGTGGTCTGGTCATGGAACGTTTGGGAGAGGCAGAACAAATGGTTAGGAGGAGAGTTCTAAAGTTCAGGAAAGCAGAAAGAGAAGACAGTCTGACCAGCAAAATATTTTATATCACAGTAATACAACTAAGTCACACATGAATTCTATATTTTTTCTCTAGCATCAGTCATTCCCCAAGTTTTTATTTGATAAGTTGCTAATTATTTTTGTCCTTTGGTCAGTTCCACAACTTATTGCTTGGTAAGTTATTTTTGTCAACTTATTCTTAGACATAATTGTCCTCTTTTACTTTGTTACATTTATTCTATTTTTATGAACTTTATATTCTGTGTTTTTTTGCATGTTACCTTTTCCCTTTCCCCTTCCCCCAGGACACATCTGAAAATGAGCTATTACTAGCTCAGTATGTCTTTCGTCATAAAACCTTTGAAATAAATAAATTTCTTATCACATTAATTCATTAGCAGCCATTGTGGCTCTGAACACAGTTTGTTAACTTTACAATGACTCCCTTGGCCTTCCTCTTTTCACTTACATAATGTACCTAAAAGATGTCCTGTAACCTTTTGTTACCATCTTTGCTATTCTCTCTTCAGTTTGTGCCTTGATGGCCTGTCCTGCTCTCCCTGCTTCCCTCTCATTCCCTTGATGCACCTCCCTATCCGCCTCCTTCTGGGTTTCCTTATAATTTCTGAGTGCTACCCTTTCAGCCTTTACCTTTTCACCTGCCTCATTCGAGAACCATCAGTCTCTTTTTCCTCTTGCTTTTGCTCCACTTGCTTGATGCAGAGGTTTCTTGCCATTCTCTGCACCTTTTAGCTTTGCCCTCTGTTTTCCACCCTACCCAGGTTACGCCCAGGACTTCCTGAACACATTCACCCATCTTTGTAAAATCGCCCTCCTGATGTAAAGGACCCTCACCCTGTGTGGTTTGATTCTGCAGCTTTACAGTATGCCGAACCACACTGTGCAGTGATCAATGGTCCCCAGGTGGCCTCCCACCTTGGCGTCTGCAACACGGTCCCTGTTAGTGAGTACCAGGTCCGGTATTGCCCCATCATGAATGGATTTGTTGACTAGTTGCCTGAGGAACACCACCTGCAGGGAGTCCAGGATCTCCTTGCTTCTAGCTGAAGTCACAGCTGAGAGGTTCCAATCTACATCAGGCAGATTGCAGTCCCCCACCAGCAGCATCTCTCTTCCTTTTCTGCCATCTTGCCAATGGCTTCCATCAGTACCTTATCTAACTCTTCCACCCCATGCTGGAGGTCTGTAGATCATGCCAGTGTGAATAGTGGCTCCCTTCTTCACCTCCTTGATGACCCACAGTACCTCCCCCCCCCAATATTCCCTATTTCTCTGTCACTTTAATGCCTTCCCTCATATAACACACCACACCTTCTCCTTTCCTTTGAGTGCTGCCCTTCCAGAACAGAGTATAGCATGGTATGGCCATGTCCTAGTCATGGTTTTCAGCACAACATGACTCAGTAAGGCCACAATATCCAGGTCAGCCTCTGTCATGATGGCCTCTAGGTCCAGAATCTTGCTTTTTTAGATTTCTAGCATTCACACACACAGCTTGCAGATTTTGTTACTCATTTATTTCCCACTTTTACTTTTTTTTTCCCCTCCCTCTTCCTTCTGTCTTTAATGCTCATGTTCCCATCCTACTTCATTTCTACCCCATTTCCTTTATTCCTTTAATTCTTTTAATCCTTTATTAATTTGTACTTTGGAGGATTCCTCTTCCCTTGAGTTTTTTCTGTTCTCTACATCAGCCTGTGGGGGTCAGTTTCTGCTTTCACGATTCCTTCTGCTACCCCCTTGACACATTTAAATGTTCATCAAAGTAACATTTAAACTGTCCAATGAAGACTGCAGTTCCCCTCCATGATCGTCCCTGTATAGGCCCTTACCTATTCATGTGGGTCCTTAGTCCCCAGTATAGCTGAACCATTCCTCTCTGCACCATTTCTACAACCATGAGTTGAAGCTCCTGATGTGGGGATCCCTCTCCTCCCCTCTGTCATAGACAGGTAGCACCTCAGAAAAACCCAGTGAGCACATTATCTGTCTAACATACCTCCCCAGCTCCTAAACTCTCCCTGCAGTATACCAGCCCTGTTGTTACCCAGGTCAGTATTCCCCAGCTGGACAATGACAATCAGCTCTCCCTCCCATCCTGCTGCCCTAGCGATCCTTAGGATCTGCTTTTCATCCTGACAGGTTGTGGTGCTGTGTAGGCACCTAACCTCCTTTCCCACTTTCTATTCCTAAATCTATCCCCCTCACAATTGGGTTCCCCCACCAGAAGCTGCTGCCTCTTCCTCTGGAGTCCTCTACTACCATTCTTGGGGTTTTCTGTGCAGAGGGCACCCACATCCCCCTGGTCACTACTGTGAGTGCCTCCTTCCCACAGTCCTGCCCCACCAGTATGGCATAGGAATTATGTGGTTTGCCAGTTGATGAATGTGCCTCTGACACACTACCCCCAGCCTTCCAGAGCCCACCATAGTTCCATCGTTCCATCTCCCAGGAATTCTCTGAGGTAATGGTAGCAGACTTGGTGGCCCCTGGTTCTCAGAAGAGGTCACCCGAGTGCCAGCCAACTCGACATGGATTCTAGTGACCTCCTTCAGAACCCAGAGAGGTGTTTGCAGGTGGGTCAGCAACGCAGTCTCCAGAAGGTCTCTAAGAAAACTGTTGCCCCATAGCCACTGTACTGCACCACCCCAGCATTCTCATTTCCTACTCTCACTGTGTTACCTGGAAATACTTTTGTACCCTTACCACTGATGTGGTGTTTGTTGTTTTTTGCTTATGGTTTGCTGTGGCCCTTTGTAGCTTTACCCTAGATAGGGATTTTCCCTTCTACCCCTCTCAACAAGTAGTTTCCTCTTGTCTGAATTGTTTTCTGTTTTCCTTTACCCCTTTACCTTTCTCTACTTTTTACCACTGCATGGATGGAGCCATGCAGATGTATTGCTGTCATCAGAAAAAAGGGTCTTAATTGTTAACACAGATCACCTTTGTTGTTAAGCAAGAAGGGAATGAAATCAAGTCCCTGTTTTCTGCATTAACTAAACTGTGTTTCCTTCCCCCCCTCCCATCCTCTCATCAGTTGTGTGTTGTTAGAAGGGAGTGAAATCTCTCCACATTCAACAGATCCACTTTGAGAGATGGGTGTGGAGAGGGAGATGTCACCAAGAGAAACATAAGTCCCTTTTAAAAAGCATCAAAAGTAAACAGTAATCTTTCACACACACACATTGATGACATTCATCAGAGACTCAGCAAGCTATAACAGCTTGCAGCCACTACAACTGTAAAATGCATTAACTAGATATGTTTCATGGGCTTAAACATAAACATGAATTGCTGTTGCATTCACTAAATGAATCAAAGTACTGTACATTGAGAAAGGGAGATATAACAATAATGCCACCATCTGTGTTACAGTTACCTACATGTTTCACATTTTATTCTATGCACTGTTATAGCAATCAACTCAACAGAATCAGGTCATCATATACATGATGGTACTGTACCTTAATTGCAAACACTGCCGAGACAACTATATGTTGTGACAAGGTGGAAGATAAACACAATGTTGAGACATGTTTTTGAAGACATTTGATGTGTTTCATTGATGTTTTAGAGACTGCTATACAGTTTACACACATACTGTACTTAATATAATATAAACATGCATAACCCAAATGTCAATGTAAATCTTACACATTTCATTACAAGTTGTTCTCTTGAAGGAAGATCTTACTGTAGAAGGCCTAAAAATGGGTGTTAGGCTAAAGTAAACTGGGGCAGGTGTGTTATTGAGGATATTGCATAGATTATTTTTTCTTGCAGCTCCAGCCAATCAACAACCCCTTGATATGAGGCAACAGGAATTACTTAGTACAAGGACAGAAACAAGTAGGAGACTGAGTATGTGGGTAGACAAGCATGAATATGATGAGTCAAATAACATTTCAAAAAGTCTCATTATTATAATTCATTTTTTACAAATGTGTCTGCACGTCTACAATTTTTGTAAAAAAATAATAACAATGGGAGTTATTCCACATATATCCACAGGTGCCACACATGCAGGTGGAGGGATCTGAGGCCTGGTTGCACCAGTCTTCCCTGCTCCTGAGTGAGAAGATCATGGTGGAGAGACAGAGGTAGTGGGGGTTCCATCGATAGCTGCTGAAACAGAGGGAACTAAATCTGATGAGTTCAAAGAGGGGCTATTAGAATCATGTGAGCCCTTCTGCTTGTAGCTTTAGGATAACCTCTGAAGCACTTGGAAGGGAAGAAAGGCAAAAAAGAACCTCCCTGTCCAGCAATGAGACAGTGCATTTCACCAGAAAACACCATGCCTGGGAATGAGTGAGCAAAAATTGAGTAGTTTTGCATTGGATGGGGAGATGAAGAGGTCCATCTCTGGCCTACCCCACATGTTGAATAAGCTTTCAACCTCATCTTGATTTAGCTCCCACTCATGAGCCCTGACAGTGGTGTGGCTGAGGCTGTCTGCTAGGATGTTTGCTGATGCATGGCACATGGACATCAGTCAGGTGGAGGTCATGCTGGACTGCCCAGTCTCACACCCCATCACCTCCCCACATAGAGGGTATGGCGAGTGCCTCCCTGTTTGTTCAGGTACTAGACCACAGACATATTGTCAGTCTGAATCAGATATGACCACAGACACAGAAGAGGCTGGAAGGCATGGAGGACATACAGCACTTCCTCATTTCTAACACATTGATGTGTAGAGACGCTTCCAGCTGAGACCATGTTCCCTGGGTCTGATGGTCTCCTAGGTGGGCTCCCAAGCCTTGGCATGAAGCATCAATTGTAAGGGTCATGATAGGAGCAGGGGGTTGAAAGGAGAACCCCAGTGGAGAGATTGGACAACTCCTGCCACCAAAGAAGATCCTTCTTTATGTACCCAGACACTAGGACCTTGTGGTCCAGGTTGTCCAGCCGCTGATCCCATTGGACACAAAGAACCCACTAGGTCACCCTCATATGCAGTCTAGCTAGAGCAACTGTAGGGATCACAGCTGCCATTAGCCAGAGAAGATGGAGGATCATCCGGGCTGTGGTCCAGCATGAGTTGGCCACTAATCTGGCCTGTTCCTGCAGGGTCTTCACTCTGTCTGATGGGAGGAAGGTCCTGCCCTGGACCATATCTTGCACTGCTTCAAATGAACTGTAGGTGCTGGGATGGGAGAGGTGGGACTTGGGATAGTTGACTGTTATTCCAAATCTGGAAAAGAGGTCCAGGGTGAAGGAGAGTGACTCCCTCAGACTGTTCCATGATGGGGCTGATAGAAGCCAGTCATCCAGATGCAAGCTCAATTAGATCCCTCTGCAGAATAGGGCCACACCATCACTGCTAGACACTTGGTAAAAACTCAAGGTGCTAAGGATAGGCCAAAAGGGAGAGCCTTTAACTGGTAATGTTCCCCCTGGAAGGCAAACTGAAGAAAGTAGTAGTGGTGGGCCTGGAAGACAGGGATGTGCAGGTAAGCATCCTGCATGTCCAGCACACAAAGTCAGTGGCTCTTGTGGATCAGGGTAGATGTTCCTGGATGGTGAGCATGCAGAACCTCTTGTACTCAACATACAGGTTGAGCATGCTGAGGTTCAAGATGGACCTTAGGTCGCTCATCTTTTTGGGCACTATGAAGAAATGGAAGTAGTACCCTCTTCCTATCTGTGCTGGAGTCACTGGCTCTTTGGCTGACTTTTGCAGATGAGCCTGAATCTCATCCCCTATCAGAGACAGTTGCCTTGGAGGATAATGGAAGGGACCTGGGAGATTGTCTGGAGACCTGTCTAGGAACTCTATGGTGTGGCCTCTTTCTATTAACTGAAGGACCGAAGCGTCCATGGTTATGTCCTGCAACCCCAGAATGTGGAGGGCCAATCTTCCACAGCACTGGTTCCCCAGAGGATCTGGAGAAAGCGGGTGGGACCCCCATAAGTCAGGAGGCTGAGGGAGTCAGCAGCTCCTCCAGGGAGGTTTCAGGGACTTGGCAGAGGGAGTAGGGGTTCCTGATACTGGATATCAGCATTTGGCCTTGTTTTGCGGGGGCCTCTTTGTTTCTGGCATCTCTTTGCTGAAGAAAAGGCTGTTTGCCTCCTACCTTGGTACCTGAAGTGGATGTCATGGATCGATTTACTCGGTCCTGAAATTCAGTGATAATGTCCTTCCTTATTGTCACCTCCAGATAACACAGATCCCCTGAAAGGGGCATCCAGGATGGAGGGCTGGATGTCTTGTGCCAAGTCATCAATCCTGAGCCATGAATGTCACCTAATGCAGACAGCAGTGGCTGTGGTATGAGCAACTGAGTCTACTGTGTCATAAGTGGCCCAGAGGGCATGACGACAGAAGATTTTAGCCATTCTCACTGTCTTGGTAATCTCAGCTTTAAGCTCCTGGTCCTAGATGGCTTCCATCTTTGACTCGAGTGAGGCCAGGAAGATTTCTGATAGAAACCATATGAGCCACATAATTAAGGGATCTAAGGGGCAAATGGAGAGGAATGGATCTTGTGACCAAAACTGTCCTGCTGCTTAGACTCCTTATCAGGAGAAGACATGCTCAAATGTTAGGTTTAGAGGACAGGTCATGGGCAGTCATGATAACAACTGAGTCTGCATTAGGATGGCCAGTAAGGTGTGTGACCCCATCTGAGGGTACACCCTGTCTTCCTTTTTTAAAACAGCCAGAATGGAGGAAGGCTGTTGCCAGATAGTGGATGTCAGATCTTCATGGGGCCCAGTCCAAGGCAGTATGAGCATAGGAGCTGTGTCAGTCATGTCTAGATGCTCTGCAAGCCTTTCCCACTTTGGATCCTGTTCCTGGATAGCCCAGCCACAGGCATCTTGTATAGTTATGTGGAGTTCTGCAAAGGAAGGGTCCTCTAGAGTGGACTTCAGGGACTCCTTAGGTTGATGCTCTATGGGTGTATGCGTACCAGAGCTGGAGGACAAGTCAAGTCATAGTCCAAAAGTGCCATCTGGGGTCTGAACCCTTTTAAAGGAGTGTCATGAGTTTTATCCTGACCTGGTGTCTAGAGAAGCCTTCTATGAAAAGGTGGGAATCCACAGGAGAGACTTAACTAGGAGTTGGAAAGGAGGGGGGTATAGAGGCCACCACTGATTTCCAATGGTCAAGCTTTGAGGCTATTTGAGTCCTGTCCTCCTGAATCACGGTCTGAAATGCTACCTGAATATCAGTCTGAGGCTGCTGTGAAGCCAGAGGCTGAGAAAGATGTGGTGGAGTAGGAGACTGATATAATGGATAGCCCAGCATCTGATTTTGAGGGTATCCATGAGTTTGATAAGAATAGGAAAGCCAGAAGGAGCATACCCTTGATTAGACATAGCCAGTAACTGGTACCCTGGTACATAATGGGGTTGATGACCAGACATTGGATACCCGACGAAGGGTACATTGGATATTGTGGAGGTGGATAGCCTGGAACATTGCCCATAGATCCAGCCAGAGGTGAAGCTGAAGGCCTGGCAGGAGGTCCAGAAGGACCAGACATCAGCCCCGTAGGGACATTCACAGGGGCTGGCACGGAATCAGGTCCAGGAATGTCCAGCACTGGAAGATTCTGTGCCTGGGGACCTGATGGAAGGTCGTCCAGCATTTGAGAAATGGCTGGAGTACCAGATATACCCTGACCCTATGAAGGGTCACATGGTGAAGGGTCACTTGGGGATCAGGGTGTGAGTAGAACCTGATGGAAGACCCACCATCATCTGGAGAGCCAGAGTCCAAGATGGTGGAACCTGGTCATCCAAGGGACTCGGGTTGAGGAGGTCCTGACAGAAGGTCCCCAGGGATTAACAATAGGCTCAGTGGGTGAATCAGGAAGAGACTGACCCAGGAAAGAAGGGAAACTCCAGATTAGTGCCCATCTCCAGCTCTTGATCTTCAGGCAAGCCCGGAGGGTCTGGTTGTGTCAGTGGGAGAGAACCCTCAAAATTTGTTGCATGTTCAGCAGATGGCTCAACTCAACATTGGGGTATATTGCAAACCCAAAGGGACAGTCTCAGCTGAGTGGTCTCCAGAGGAACTGGAGAGCGACTTATTAGCCGTGGCAGTGTAGATGTCAGAAGAGCTTACATCGGATGAATCAGTCTGGGTCATGCAGACAACAGCCAAGCTGCAGTCTAGTTTACCTGTTGTGACTGTACACTCCTCAGTGGGGCTGGGAGTGACTTATTGACCTGGTTGCTGGTGATAGACCCTGAAGAAAATATGGGCCTAAGGAGCACAGTGGGTTCTGTCATCCAAGAAGAGCCCTGACTACACCATGAATAAAGCAGGCAGGGAGGCTGTGGTCTGATCCACTGGAGTGGTAGAAGACCTAGCAGTAGGGGTACTTACCAAAGTGGAGACCCCTCTGGTGACATTGGTGCATGATGGTCACCGCCAAGTGGATGGAGACCTATCCTGGTCTTGGTGCCTCTCCTTATCCTTTTTCTTCTTTTTTTGGTTCTGGCATTGGAGAAGAAGATTTTTCCTGCAGATTCTGCAGCTCCTTTTCCATCAAAGCTAAGCACTTCTCCAGCAAGTGGGCTTTGAGCTTTTTCTAGTGCCTAATCCACGTGGCCTGGTTGAAGGATTGGCAGGTTGCACAATCCTTGACCAGGTTTTGGGAACTAGGCAGATCACACAGTGAGAATGCTTATCAGCATGCAGGATCTAGGTGCTGTAGGACTTGCACTTCTTTTTGACGCATTACCCAGCTGTTCATGTTCCTGAATTGTACCTCTAACTATATCCCATGCTGTAAATTTGTCACTGTTATTGATTTTCTTCCTCTTTCTTCTGTACATCCCTCAAGATCTCTGTATTAGACCTGTTTATACTGTGTTTTACCATGTAATTGTTTGACTTGGTGTTCTGTTTTCTTTTTATGCTAAACTGGACATTTGTGTAAATGGGCATTTTTGCTCGCATACCTTTCAGTATAAAAAAAAGATTGATTGATTAAAGCGACTGACAGACCTGAACCACAGCAGTTCTATAAAAATCCATATTGGCCATACTGAGTGCAACTTGCACAAATACTGCTGTTCAGTCCAGCTTTATATATCTGGTCCGCCTCCTGAAGTCTGTTTTCAACTCTTTCTTGACATGATTGAAAATAGAACCATCAGAACCAGACCAGATAGGTAAAAGCCAGACCAGATCATCTGGAGTGAGTGGATCAGCAATATTTGCACAAGCTGAGCCCAGTCCAGATTTTACAGCTCTGGTCCAGGTCTGGTGATCTGGTTTCTCCCCACACCCCACTGCATGTGGCTTAGTGACATACTGTACAGATGAATGAAGAATCTAACCCATTGAAGTTTGAAGTTTCAGAAAACCATTATGCTAAAAATATGAAGACTTACTCTCCCACCCCCAAGTCATACTTAGTTCTCTACCAAAGTCATGCTTAAATATTGGTGCCTCTACATCCACACCATTAAGCTTTAAATGCTATCATGCCTCTTCTGCTGCCATGAACTCCCCCATCCATGAAACCCCATTCTGCGTGTGGCAGCCCCCCAACCAGGTAATTTTCCAGGGAGCAGCTCTTTACACCACATCAATTAAATTACTTCTAAACTCCTTATTTTTAAACATTTTGTTGAGAAAATGTTGTTTTAGTATATCCATGGTCAGGAAAAATGAATTTGTAAAATAAACCAAAGCCCCCATTTATCAGTTCATTTAATCACAATACAGCATGTTATGAAATGATCAGATTATATGTGTAACCCAAGTCAAACAAAAATTAGACACACACATGCCTACCTATTTGCAAGTGAAGCAAATGTGGTTACTATCATTCAGTTGTAAACACCTATAGTCACAAATTTCAGGTTAAGAACATTCAGTAGAATATAAACAGTAGCCCTGAACTGCCTGCCTGAGAAAATGAAGTTGGTGTAATATTTGGAAACAAGCAACACTGAGACTCTTGCTATGGAATGTCCTGCAAAGTTGCAGAATAACTGCTCTTAGGATGGTGGTGTCAAATGGCTTAATGAGGTGTTCCTAGGGCTGAGGGCACAGCAGAGCTCATTTCTTATGCAGAAAGCTCCAGGAAGTGTTTAATCCATTCTACTTCCGGTAGCTTTCTATGATGTCTGTACTATCTATTTGTAATCTGACACAGAATGACTGCCAGAAGATAATGAGTTAACTTTCTGTGGGTTGAATTAACTCATCAAGCCAGAGGGAAAATAGTGCTCTACAGCTTCCTATACACACACAGGCAATGTAGTAATGAGGCTTCAGTGGAGGAATCTATTTTTATTTCATTTTATTTATTTAGTTTTTGTTAACCGGTTAGGTGCACCAGCCATGAAATGACTATTTTCAGGCATGACCCAGGAGAGTACAACAATCAAAGACAGGTACATAGCATGAGTACAATGAAATTACAATGGTATAGGTCAAAACAGTCAGTAGTAATGAATACATACAGCCAGGACAATAACAATCAATGAAATTCACATGGAATTTTTAGGCACAAAAACCTTATGCAGTCTAGGAGAAGATACCATAATACAGCAGCAAAAATATTGTTCAAATTAGTCACAACAATAAAGGTTCAAATAGGCAGCAAAACAAGGCAAGGGCAAATTTCTGACTGGGCAGGATGCATTATCACTGCCTTCAAGACATGACTCAGATGTGGGGGTAGATTATCCCTCAAGGTGATAGTAAGGGTATGAAGTGCTATGAAGTAGGGAGGTGAAAGTTAGGCCAGGAAGCATCTGTTATTTGGTGGATGAGTGGATTAAGGAGGATTAAAACAAGTGCAGAGATCAGCAAGGGATAGATGTAGGCGCAGCTCCTTTTTGAAGCTGTCATGGGATCCGGATATTTAAAGTGCTTGGGGGAGAGAGTTCCAAAGCTTAGGAGCAGAGTGATTGAAGGCAACAGAGCCTTTTGACGTTTTACATCTAGGTACATTCAGCAGGTATTTATTTACCGAGCACAGTCTATAAAAGTAGGTTTGAGGTACCAGCACTGTTGAAAGCACTGAAGGGGTCTGGTTTCTGAGTATAGAGTCAATCAGGAAGCCAAGAGAGTATTGATGGCAATGCACTATCACTTTGTTTGGTAGCAAAAATGACATCAGCCCTTTTCTGAATGCAAAACACCTGCTGGGCTACACCTACAGTAGTAAAAAAGGACATAACATTGCAAATTACTCTACTAAGACAAAAGGGTAGTAAAACAAATTAACAAGCTCCTATAAACCTCCATAAATTATACAAGTACTCTAGCTCCAGAAATAGCCTTTTACTTTAAAGAATCATGAAACTCTTGCCCTGCTCACTTTAGGCAGCTTCATGAAACAAGATTATTTGAGAGTCGCAAAAACATATATAAAAAAACATATATAAACATATATAAAAATAAGCAATTGCCAATGCTGAATGTTCATGGCTTGCATTGCTGTTGTACGAGGTCCTGCTTGTACACATTTTACTATATATTAACCTAAGATAGACTAGATGTGATGTAATATGGCACTTGCAATGGCCTCCTGATTTTACACAGTTGTATACTGCATTTAGCTGGTATAGTAGAGGTAAGAAGCAACATCTCAATTTTAGTGTGGTCCTGCTTTTATAATGTATTTTACTAGGACAGATAATTTTAGATGAAATAGCTCCTTTCGATAGGGTTCTGCTGTATGGTCATGTATTCTACAAAGTGGTATAGTACATTTGCCCAGGATGACCCAGCTGAGATGCAATATCTCTTTTTCCATGTGATCCTGTTTTGACACCTTTTTTTGTTGCATTTAGTTAAGATAACACAGCTCAGATGCTATCTTGTTTTCAGTGTGATCCTACTTTCCTAGTTTTTACTCTGTATTTACTGGAACATGGAGCCTAGTTTGGGACTCTGTTTATTACAAAAACTGTACTAGCTGCTCATTCTAAAGGAGCACTGCACTAAAACTGTAAGTCAGATTTTAAATATGAGTTCCAATTTTTTGCTGAGGTACATGGACTAAAGAGAAGCTGTCAGTAAGGTATGTCTTGAGAAAGAAGCATTAGATTTTCCAGGGAAATAAAGCAAGTTTTTTTTTTTTTGATTACATGAACTTAGCAATGCCCATTTTTATTTGCGTGACAAAGAATATGGGCCAGATATTCAAAACTTTGCACCAGGCAAAAAACGTTTGCGCAGGTTTAGCGCTGGATTAGCATGGGCCTGCTATATTCAAAAGGCCAAATAGCAAGGGCAAACTGCATTAGCGCTGGGCAAAATCATAATGTATGCAAGGGGCAAGCTGACATGAATACAGGAACAATGCTATATAGTGGTTTTGTGTGACTTAGCGTGACACTCAGCTGTCGTTATCACCCAGGAAAAGCTTGTCTTAACCCTGGGCAATCAGTTGCATGGCACTTTGGCTTTGCACAGTGTTTGCACAACTTTTGCGTGACTTTGCATGACCCTAACAAATAAATATGACACATAGACAAAGCCAAACATAGAGGAAATATGCTGCTAACCGATGGCATCACAATGATGCCATCATCTGCCACCAGTCCCAGCCATGCCAGACAGTAAGTGGTGACCCTGCCACCAGTGGACAGCATGACAATGTGGCCATACAGCACACACCTGTGGACCACTCCTCTATGGACACCAACAGATGCCAACACACACATGCAGCACTGTGGGCACGGAAGATGTTGAGGGGAGAGTGTATGGGTGGCCAGGCTGTGCCACAGACCAGGTGTGGCCACAAGGTTGGGACACATTATGCAGTGCACATGAGACAATACTGGGAATACCTCAACAGCAGTGTGCCTTTCTGATAATATATGCCCCCGGCCACATACCACACAGCTGTACAACTGACACAGCACACAAAGCCGACATGTATATGTCACTGTGAGCATCCCATGCTAGAGGTGCAGCATCTGTGGGTCACACAACAGCGTAACAGTAATGTCCACTGTTAGTAGACACCTACAGGTTGGGCCTCTCACTGTGTATACTGCAGTCATCATCACTGTCCTACACACCACAGGCATTACTGTGTCCACTGATTACTGTCCCCCTTGCTACTGTAGTGTCTGCTGTGCACTGTAGCATGACCTACAGTGTGAAAGTTGCATGCACCACCACCACCATCTGTGCCAATGCTGTGTTGTCCCAGTACAGCTGCAGGCAGCAGTGCATGTGAAAGTACAGTGTTCAAAACTGTATAATATTCCCCAAACTGTTTGCGCAGCACTAACACGTTTGCATGGATTTTGGCGCATGGCTAAACCATTAGCCCGGTGCAAACTTCATGCAAATCAGGGCATAATGAGATGCTAATCTGGATGTTTGCCCAGAGACTACATAAGTAGGTTCATTTGCATGTCACTTTTAAATATGACAAAGTTTAGTGCCGGGCAAATGTGTTTGCACTGGGCTAACTGTTTAGCCCTGCACTAAACCCGTGCAAATGTGTTAGTGCTGTGCAAACAGTTTGGGGAATATTTTACAGTTTTGCACACTGTATTTTCACATACGCTGCTGTCTGCAGCTGTACTCGGTCCACGACGGCTGGCACACACATTGGCCACATAGTTCACCTCTACCTACCTTCACGTTGCTGTGCATTGTGTTGCTGTTGTGGTTTATACTTCCTGGTTGCTATATTCAGAGCTGTCTTATTCCAGGGCTAAGGTTGCCCTGCACTCCCAGCCCAGTTTGCCGGCCTCATTCCCATGCTATGTTCAGAAGCTGTTTGCCCTGGGCTATTCCTTTTGAATATGGCTTGCTTTGTGCTCCGGGCTAGGTTTGCCCACCGGGCAGTGCTAATTTAGCCCCAGGGCAAAGTTTTGAATATCTGGCCCTACATGTTTTAAAATGAAACAGTTACCAACCATTCCTTTAAGTCTGTTAAATGTGATGTGGATTACTGTTGATTTTTGAACAACTTGTTTTTTGTTTTGATTGTTAAGTAAAAAATACACTATATAAATCCTGTAATATGTCATTGCTTGGTTCAACTACAGCTGTTCGACTGGAATAATGTTGAACACCTTTACAGCAATGGCACAATGCCGACAGTCAGCATTGTGCTGTCAGGGTAACAATGTTTTTTTACGGGGGGGGTTGTGCCCTCCACACCCCATGACTTTTAAAATAAGCAACTGCAGACTGGAGTTGTTTGGAGAGGTGGGCAAGATATGGAGAATCTAGTCTCAGGAAGTCCAAAGCCGGGTGAATGTAAGACAGCAGTGCTTCTCACTGCCATTTCCTGTATTTGCATTGCTTCACTATGTTTACAGAGGAATGAAACACTGATGAACAAGCACTAAGGTGCAAGACCAGCTTTTTTACTGTGTACCTGTGCAGGGGTAAGTGCTCTCTACTCTTATTAAATGTGAGAAGGCTGTGGGGTGAGCCAGTGTGATGCTGTTGTGCATAGGAGCAGTACCATCATCAGAAAAAAGGTGGTGATTATGCCACTGTACCACACAGATCACTAGTGAGACCTTATCTGGAGTACTGGGTCCAGTTCTGGAGGCCACATCTCCAGAAGGACAGAGACAAAATAGTGACAGTCCAGAGAAGAGCAACAAAAAAAGTGCAAGGACTGCACCAAATGTCATATGAGGAAAGACTGAAGGACCTCAGTATGTATTCCCTGGAGGAGGGAGGGGGATAAGATAAAGATATTCAAGTACCTCGGCGGTATAAACAAGGTACAGGAGGACAGCATCTTTCAGAAATGAAAGTTTACAAGAACAAGGGATTGTCATGGCAAAAAAACATAATAATACCTATTCACAAAAAAGGTTCATTATACAAACCAAGTAATTACCACCCAATAAGTTTACTAGACATTGCAGGGAAAATATTCTCTTGTATATTGTTAAACAAACTACAAATCTGGATAGATACTAATAGCCCTCTTTCAAAATTTCAAGCTGGATTTCGTCATGGATTTTCCACAACAGATAATGTTTTCGTATTATTCCATCTCCTAGAGAAATAATATTATTTAGGAAAATGAGACTTTATGTTTTATTTGTTGATTTCTCCACTGCGTTTGATTCATTAATAAGACAGACTTTATGGGAAATTCTTAGGATTCGAGGCCTCCCTTCATCTTTACTCCTCCCTATGGTTTTACCTTATACTAATACTTATACGGCAGTGAGATTTGATCAAAGAGGAAATATCACAGAATATTTCCAACCTCTACAGGTATCAAACAGGGATGTTTACTAGCTCCCCTATTATTCAATATCTATATAGATACCTTATTAGATTATGACTTAAATGATCAGTGGGACTCTCCAAAAATAAAGATCAATACATACACAACCTAGCATATGCAGATGATCTAATTCTACTATCACTGACCCCTAAAGGACTAGAATTAAAATTTAAATCTCTTGTGAATAAATGTAAAAATTGGAATTGAGAATAAACCTAGACAAAACAAAATAATGATCTTTGGAAATCGGTCATCAAAACCAAGGATTTTCTACAATGATGCCCCTATTGAAATAGTGACATCTTATAAATATCTTGGTATAACATTACACTCTAGAAACTTCTGGGCACATCATATTAAGGAACAGATTAATAAGGCAAAGTATGCAGCAAAAGCACTGCAAAGATTTAACCTTAAATATGGAGGGTTTACGGTGACCTGCTATTAAAGCAGGGAGGCAAAATACCCCCACTACTATTATGTGGGCGGAAATCTGGGGATATAATCATTATCCACAAATGGAAACCCTCTTTATATTATTATAAATATATTTTACAAGTTCCCACTTCAATGGCTGGATCAATAGTTAGAACAGAATTAGGTAGATTACCTTTGATTTCCCTTATTAACCTAAGGATAGTCACATATTGGTTGAGATCAATAAATAATATAAATAATGTTATGCCATTGAACTGTATAATGGAAAAGGAATCCTGGCATAAAGAAGGTTTTACCTCTCTATGGTTAAAATCCCTTTTTCAAATATTACACAGTATAGAGTCAACTCACCTATGGAATGATTGGCAGCGAAATGAAAATACACAGCTATAAGGTTAATTTAAAAAAACTTTTACAAAAGCCACACAAATTCAGATGAATCAAGTAAGGAGCCAAAGACAAGCCCTGCGGTTTGCTCAAAACAAAATTGATTCCAACATGGAAGAATACTTGCGACTTCCTTTATCACCATACATACGTAGAGCAATAACCTGGGCGAGATTTGAACTTATTACATCAAAATACATTTACTTTAATAAATTAAAATTAAATGAATCAACTCAGGATAAATGTCCTTGCAATAGAGGATTCACTGAATCATTAAAGCATGTATTAATTCAATGCCCTTTATTTAATTATATTACGTTTTAAATATTTGAGGAAATTCTTAGTAAATATGCAAATTAATATATGATGTGATATTCATATTGATGCACAATGACTGTTCAAGATGCAATACTGGTAGGGAATTTTATAATGTCTGTAATAAGTGTTAAGAAAAAGCATACCGAAAGTGGCTCAGAGATAAATGAATTGTTTTTATACAATCTGATGAATTTTAACCAGCATACTTTCTTATGAGAGTTATTCTAATGAGATAAGGGTCTGTTTGATCATATATTTAATTTATTTCACATTTTGTATTTTAAATTTAAAAATTGTAATGTCAGAAATTTTCTAATTTATTGGAAGAACAATAAACTTGACTTGACAAGAACAAGGGGTATGATATGAGGCTAGAGGGGGTAGGCTCAGGACAAATGTGAGGAAGTGATTTTTCACAGAAAGAATAGTGGATGCTTGGAACAGCCTCACTGAGGAGATGGTGGGGACAAAAACGGTAGGGGAATTCAAGAATGCATGCATTAGACTAAGAGTACTCTCACAACAGGGAAGAGAAGGTAAATCACAGATCAACTAGGGTCTGTGGTATTGCATTAGGTAGGGAAAAGGGGCAGACTAGGTGGGCCACACAGTCCTTATCTGCCATTACCTTATATGTTTCTTAACAGAAACGTTGTTTCTTTCTATGAACTTCTGATGGCTTGCATAGCTCATGATTTCCTAGTGTGAAAATCTCAAACTGCAAAGTTCAAACTGATAATTATTCTTTATTTTAACCAGCAGTACAACAGATCTCTCTACTATACAACCAATCATAAGTGGGTTGTATGCTCTGGTCCCTGAATGGATGGTGACGCTCAAGTCGTCTATGGGATCACTGCATATTAATACAACTATATTATATCCATGCAGTTGTCTACTGGTGCTATAGTAGTTGTATTTATTCAGAAGCTGGGTACTGTGGTATTTGAACCTGTGATTCATGGAAATGTATGCGTGCTGGTGTTAGATTAGAATATGGGTTCACTGAATGTTTTGCGTTATTTATTTTATTTATTTATTTGTTCAAAACTGTGCACTGGCGCAAACCGTTTGTGCAGGTTTATGAGGGATTGCTAGGTCCCCTATATTCAAAAGGCCAAATAGCACATGCAAACTGCATTAGCACCGGAAAAATCATAATGTATGCAAGGGCAAAGTGAGGGGTGTGTCAGCACAATGCTATATTCAGTGACTAGTGCTGCGTAAAGTGGTTTTGTGTGACTTACATAGAAACATAGAATTTGATGGCAGATAAGGACCGCTTGGCCCACCCAGTCTGCCCATTTCCCTACCTAATGGATAAGCTGCAGATCCTAGTTAACCAGCAGCCTACTTCTTTCTACCCCCAACCCCTAGAATTGCCTTATGACTGTCCCATGCATGCTTGAATTCAACCACTGTTTTTGACTCCACAACCTCCTCCGGAAGGCTGTTCCATGCATCCACAACTCTCTCTGTAAAAAAATACTTCCTTACATTACCTCTGAGGCACACCCCCTCTATCTTCAAATTGGGCCCCCTGGTTCTTGCACACCTCTTTTTTTGAAAGATGCTACCCTCTTGGACTTTGTTGATTCCCTTGAGGTACTTGAAAGTTTCTATCATGTCCCCCCTCCTCCTTTCCTCGAGGCTATACATAATAAGCTCCTTTAGTCTCTCTTCATATGTCTTCTGGTGCAGACCCTGCACCATTTTAGTTGCCCTCATCTGGACAGCTTCAATCTTGTTTATGTCCTTGCGGAGATTGGGTCTCCAGAACTGCACAAGGTACTCCAGATGGGGTCTCACCAGCTGTCTGTACAGAGGGATAACAACTTCCTGTTTTCTACTGGTGATGCCTCTCCCTATGCATCCCAGTATCCCCCAGTCCTCCTTACTGCCCTCTCACATTGCTTGCCCACCTTCAAGTCATCTGATATGACTACTCCCAGGTCCCTTTCCATTTTTGTTGTTGTTAGTATCTCACCCCCCCATTGTGTACTCTTCCCCTGGGTTTTTGTTTCCCTGGTGCATTACCTTGCACTTGCATTGAATCTAAGCTACCATACATTTGACCATTCCTCTAACCTTGCCAAGTCCCTTCTCATCCTTTCCACCCTACCTTGTGCATCAACTCTGTTGCAGATCTTTGTGTCATCTGCAAAGAGACATACTTTTCCTTCCAGTCCCTCTGCAATGTTGCTTATAACGACATTGAAGAGGACCGGTCCTAATAACGAACCCTGCGGTACCCCACTAGTAACCCCCTTTCTTCAGAGTGGACTCCATTTTCTATTACCCTCTATGTCCTATTCTCCAGTTCTCCAGCTAATTCTTTACCCAAGCTTTCATCTTGGGACCTACTCCCAGGCTGGCTAACTTGTATATTAATCTTTTGTGTGGGACTAAGTCAAATGCCTTGCTAAAGTCTAGGTAGGCCATGTCCACAGCCCCTCCCTGATCTACTACTTTGGTCACCCAGTCAAAGAAATCTATTAGATTTGTCTGGTATGACCTTCCTGCTGTGAATCCATGCTGCCTTGGGTTCTGTGCCCCTCTGGCCTCTAGGTACTTGACAATTCTTTCCTTCAGAAGTGATTCCATCATTTTCCCTATCATTGAAGTTAAACTAATAGGTCTGTAGTTTCCTGCTTCTGCCCTGCTCCCACTTTTGTGAAGGGGAATCACATCTGCCCTCCTCCAGTCCTCAGGTACCACCCCATCCTCCCATGATTTGTTAAAGATGGTAGTCAGTGGTGTCACTAGTTTTAGACTTAGTGCGACACTTAACGACATTACCACCCAGGAAAAGTAGTCTTAACCCTGGGCAATCAGCTTTGTGTGACATTTTTGCTTTGTGCAGCATTTGCATGGCTTTTGCATAGCTTTGTGTGACCCTAACCAAACAATGTGACACATAGACAAAGCCAAAGAGACAACAGCTGCTCACAGATGGCATCACAATGATGCCATTATCTGCCACCAGTCCCTGCCATGCCAGGCAGTAAGTGGTGACCTGGCCACCAGTAGACACCATATCAGTGTGCCCATAAAGCACACACCTGCAGACCACTCTTCTGTGGACATCAACAGATGCCATCACACGCATGCAGCACTGTGGGCATGGAGGATGTTGAGGTGAGAGTGTGCAGGTGGCCAGGCTGTGCCAGAGACCAGGTGTGGCCACAATGCTGGGACACATCATGCAGTGCACATGGGCCATTATTGGGAATACCCCAACACCGGTGTGCCTTTCTGATCATATGTCCCCCCCGGCCACATACCGCACAGCTGTAAAATTGCCGCAGCACATACAGCCGGACATGTATATGTCACTGTGAGCATTCCATGCCAGAGGTGCAGCATCTGTGGATCACACAACAGCGTAACAGTAATGTCCACTGTCAGTAAACACCTGCAGGTTGGGCCTGTCACTGTATACAGTGCAGTCATCATCACTGCCCTATACATCATAGGCAGTGCTGTGTCCACACACTACTGGCCCCCTTGCTACTGTAGTGTCTGCTGTGCACTGTAGCATGACCTACAGTGAGACAATTGCATGCAGCAGCACCACCACCTGTGCCTATGCAATGTTGTCCCTGGGGTACAATATTCTATGCTATGCTGTACTGTTTACATGTAGCCTACACATATCATCATGCTGCCAGACTGACCTACAGGTGGAGCTGCAGTCAGACCTAGCCAGCCCTGTACTCAGACTGACTACAGATGGAGCTGTGGGACCCTGCAGTAACGCTGGGCAAACTGCATGTAAATCAGGGCATAATGAGATGCTAATCTGGATGTTTGCCCAGAGGCTACCTAAGTAGGCTCATTTGCATGTCATTTTGAATATGGCAAAGTTTAGCACCGGGTAAATGTGTTTGCTCCGGGCAAATGGTTTAGCACCGTGCTAAACCTGCGCAAACAAGTTAGCACTGTGGAAACAGTTCGGGGAATATTATACAGTTTTGCACACTGTACTTTCACTTGCGCTGCTGCCTGCAGCTGTACTGGGTCCACACATTTGCTGGCACACACATTGGCCACATAGTTCACCTCTACCTACCATCACGTCACTGTGCATTGTGTTGCTGTTGTGGTTTATACTTCCTGGTTGCTATATTCAGAGCTGTCTTATTCCAGAGCAAAGTTTGCCTGCACTCCAACCAGTTTGCCCAGCCTCATTCCCATGCTATATTCAGAGACCGTTTGCCCTGGGCTATTCCTTTTGAATATAGCTTGCTTTTTGCTCTGGGCTAAGTTTGCCCACTGGGCAGTGCTAATTTAGTCCCGGGGTAAAGTTTTGAATATCTGGCCCATAGACTGTAACTGATCTGTGGCCTTATCCTCTCCAAGACCTGTCACCAAGGTCCCCTTGTGTCTATCCAATGCATGTTTGAAACCTGTTAGCATTTCAGTACCCACCACCTCTGCTGGGAGACTGTTCCAGATGTCCACCACCCTTTCCATAAAGAAGTTTTCCCCACATCCCCTCTGAGTCTCCCCCTTCCAGGTTCATATCATGCTTCCTTGTCCCTGAGCAACTTTTTCTGTGCAAAATGCCACATTCCTGTACCTTAGTGGTACCTTTGAGGTATTTGAATGTTTCTATCATGTATTTCCTTTTCCTCCGTTCCTCTCGAGAGTACATACTTAACTCCCTGAGTCTTTCCTTATAGGGCTTTCCTTGTAGGGCTGATTGACCTTCTTCATCGGTAATTAGAATTATCAAGTATTCCAGCACCACTGTTTCACTATTTGCTACTTATTGGCTAGTAGCACACACCATACCATTCTTCCATCTCCACAGCTGGCTACTGAAGGTCAGTTTATGATCATCTGCATACTGTATCAGCTGATGCAATATGCAGATGATAGTAAACTGTCATTAAGCAGTCACTTAGGGATGTGAGATTAGTGTATCTGTAGGTCATAGAGATGCAGTGAATTTAAATTCCCTCGATGAAGTGCCTGCGAAGTGGGCACTTCACGTTAGTGCTCTCCAATGTGAAGTGACCACTGTGAAAGGCTCACTTCACCTTGTAATTTTGCATTGTCGTTCCACCTTAACATGAAGTAAGGCGAAGTGACAAGTCTTGGCAGCCCCTCAACATCACATGGCTTACAGTACTGTAAGTCACATGCTTTATCCAGGCAGGAAGGAAGTGACTCATGCTCTAGGAGATACTTTCACTTTCTCCTGTGCAGAGGAAGAGATGAGGCAGTCAGAGTAGTTAGAGAAAAGGAGAGAGAGAGAGAAGAGAAGAGAGCTATCTGGGAGGTGAGGCAGTTACAAAAGCTTTTTTGAAAGCTACATCCATTCATGTTTTATTGTAGACTGTTTTGTTACTTAATTTGTTCTGTGAATTTCTTTTTTTCTTAGTTTTCTTAGTTGTTGTTTGTGTGTGTCTGACTGTGTGTGCCTGTGTTGTGCGTGTCTTGTGTGTGACTGTGTGTGTCGGTCGGATTGAGGGAGGGCAGTTGAGATGGAGCAGGGAATGTCTGGGGCGGGGGCAGTTCCATGGCGTGGTCAGGGAGGAGTTCACACATGTGTAGGGCATGGACTGTTCATGATGGATCAGGGCAAAATCTTGCCCCTTCCCCCCAGAAGAAGGAGAAGTTGGTGCGGCTGCTGCAGCACCAAGTGCACCACCACCTCCTCAGGCAGTGGCACCACCAGCACTAGCTCCCGAGCAGAATGTGCCTGCACCACTGGCACCAAGTGTGGAGCCTCAGCACCAGGCTGCCAGTGCATCTGGCTCCCCTGCCTGTGCCTGGTCTTCCCTGAACCTCCCTGGTTTGGGAGTTCTTTGATTGTGTATGGGTGGGGACAGAAGCCTGGTGAAGTGCCATGTTTGTGGGGTGGAGGTGCACTGTGGCCCTGGGGGAGTCATGTGGGGGACTGGGAGCCAGTGCACCCACATGATCAATCACTACTGGCTGCAGTAGCAGGCTGCTACAGAATGGGCCAGGCCTGCACCTGCTGGCCCTTCTGTGGCAGAGGAGGCAGCTGTGCATGGCCCTAAGAGGAGGAGGGCCACGGCAGCACCTGCTGCTCCACCAGCACCACCCCCACCACCTCCAGCTGGAGCACATCCGGACCCCAGAAAACTGCCTGTAACTCAGGCTGACATTGCAGTTCTCTGGAGTGCAGTGGATGCCTCAAATGAGAGAGTGAGTGCTGTCAAGCAGCAGTTGGAGAAGATAGGGGGCCATCAATTGCAGATGATGGTCATGCACCAGCTGCTGCTGGACTACCATGGGATTCCGCACAAGTTTTTTTTTCCTTCCACCATGTTCCCCCACCACCCTCCCTGTGTCATAAAAATGTATTCCCCACCACCCCTGTATCTTATAATTATGCACTTTTCTTGTCTTCTGTTCTGTTGCATTACAGTTTGTATTCTGCCCCCCTCCTTCTGTTAAGTGTGTGTACACTGCTTTAGTTTTCTTGTTTTAAGTTAGTGGATTGCCCCTGCCATCATTATTTAAATTTAAAGGAGCAGTCTACCCAAAATTTGAAACAGCATAGGTTATGCAGAGTGGTTTGATTTGCATGTAAAGTCCTTCCACTAGTATGACATTCCCTCTGTCTGCTATTAGGAGTTTTTGCTAAATTAGCCTTCAAGCTTTATGGTAGTTTTACCACCCTGTGGATCTTCATGTCAAATCATTTTTTGCCTTTATCGCTCTAACAATGCACCCTGTGTCATGAGACAGTGATGTAGCATAGCCCATTGATTTAGCAAATGCACAGTTCACAACAGCAGAGCTGTGTAACTGACTAGCAGTTTTCGTACAGAAACCCCACTCACCTAGCTCTGAGGTATTTGCTAAACTGCAACAGTTGCCACTGGGTCTCACTGCATAACAACAGTTACACAGCTCTGCTGTTGTACATATGATAAATCTATGGGCTATGCTACATCACTGTCACATGACACAGGGTGCATTGTCAAAGTGATAAAGGCAATAAATGTATTTTGACATGAAGAAGATCCACAAGGGCCATAAAACTACCATAAAGGTAGCAGGCTAATTTAGTAAAAACTCCTAATAGCAGACAGAGGGAAGGACACACTAGGACTTTACATACAAATCAAAAGTGCTCTGCATAACATATGTTTTTATTCAAATTCTGTGTTGACTACTCCTTTAAACAAAACCAGAAAGCCATAACGCCACATGAATAGATGCCACTGAAATATTTTTTACTGCTACTGCAACTGTATTTATGACAAAACATGGCACACATTAATGAGCCTTGTGTTTTGATGTTAGTGCCTTCAGTGGTGTGCTTCCTAATGAAGGTGTAAGCGACAAAGCACAGTGGTCATTTGTGTGTGTCTTGTTTTGCCATCAGTAAAGTTTCAGTAGCATTGAACATTTTTGTGGCATGCATTCATATGGAGTGGTGGCCTTGTGTGCTTGCCTTGCATTTTGGAGCCAGGTATTGTGTACCAGCAGCCATCCACATAGTGCAGTGTGCTTCTTATTGCCCTGTTATATTCCAAGTTAAGAATGTTTGCCCTGACATATTTTCAGTGCCTCAGAAATGTTTATGTTCTGTCGTGGAGTGTTTGTTAAAAAGCAGGACTGAGCAGTGCAATTATACTGTGCTAAATTGCGTATGTGCAGCATTGTAATGTCCTCTGTGTGCAAACAATGTCCAGCTTCCTGCAAACATATATATGCTGACTTGTTTCAGCATTTATGGTATGAAGAATAAAGATAAGAATATATAATGTGTATTTTATTTGTACCATCATCTGCAGTGGACAACATCATATAATATGTTTTCAGAGGTCTTGGGGCAGTGTGCACCTCAGTCACAGTGCACACACGACTTTTAGGAGATCATAGCACAAAAACTCCTGCTTTTCAACAAACCACCCAACAGACATGAAATATTACTGAGGCACCCCCAAACATTTTATGGTGTACAGACATTATAAAAGTCAAAATATATAACAGGTTCAGTCCACTGCCACTACACTGTGCTACCACTGGTGTCTTGCTGCAAAACTGCCACTGCCAGTCTCAACTAGAAAGACAACACTTAGTCCAGAACAAAAATGCAAAGAAGAAATGTGGTAGCACAGTGTGGCAATGAACCTATTATATTTTCTGACTTTATAATGTCTGTACACTGTGAAATATTTACTGAGGCACCAAAAATATATGTGGGTACTGCCTTAACTTGGAATATAACAGGGCAATAGAAGCACACTTCACTATGTGGATGGCTGCTGGTACACAATACCTGGCTCTGAATGTGCAAGGCAAACACACAAAGCCAACACGCCATATGAATTCATGCCACAAAATATACGTTATATATTCTTATCTTTATACCATTAATGCTGGAACAAGTCAGCATATATATGGTTGCAAGAAGCTGGACAGTGTCTGCACACACAGGAAAGTACACTGACTGCACACATGCAGTTTAGCAAAGTATAATTGCATTGCTTAGTCCTGCTTTTTAACAAACACTTCACGATACCACTACAGAAAGTAAAATTACTTAGGCTTCAAAAATATTTATTTTTGGAAATAGACATTATGAAGTTGGAATATAACTAGAAAAGGAATTAATTAATGGCGTAGTCAATGTTGCACACAGTGTTCACACGCAGTCACCAGAATTAATAAGCATCCCCAGAAAGCTACTGTCTTGTCTCCAGAACATTCTCCAGTCCAGATGAAGGAAATGAGAGCCTAACAAGAATGCAAATTCTCCCAGAATTAATGGTGCACTCAGTTATGAATGCAGTGTTCACACACAGTCACCAGAATTAAAGTACATCCCCCAGAAAGCTACTGTCTTGTCTCCAGAAAATTCCCCAGTCCAGACAAAGTGAAATGAGAGCATAACAAGAAATGCAGTCTCCCAGAATTAATAGCACACTCAGTTATGCGCAAAGTGTTCACACACAGTTGCTAGAATTAATGTATATCCCCCAGAAAGCTACTGTCTTGTCTCCAGAAAATTCCCGTCTCCAGATGAAGAGAAATGAGAGCATAAAATGGAAAGAAAAGTCTCCATTAACTCATGCCACACTAAGTCATTCATGCATGCACACACTCCAATAAGAACTACAGTGTGTCCCCTGCTGCTACTGCTGTTGGAATTTCATGTAATGCTTTTTGACCTGACTGGGCTGATGCACAGTGTCTTGTCAAATGATGTGCTAGAAGGGTTACCCTTCCATCGAGTTAACCATCCATGATGATGATGTGATAATACTTTTGACTGCCCAGTGTCTGCAATACTGACTCCCAATAGGAAGGATGCCCTCTGTGTGTACACTAATACTACCCTTGGTAAGTTAATGAACCTGGCACCATCATGGTTTTCCACAGAGCTGGAGTTGACCTTAAATAGTCATATCTATCTATATACAGTCAGACCTTGTTAAACCATGCCCCTTTAATTAATATGTTTCACTATCCATTACCTTAAGTACCATCACGAAAAGAACCCTTTTCTAATTGTCTGTTTTATCCGATTCCCTCGTTGTCTGTAATATGAATGCTGCCCTAACAATAAGTAGGCTATTAAGCACTGGAATTATCACCTTGATAGTCCGGAGGTGATCGTCAAGAAGTTCAAAGCGCGTACCTCCTCTGACTCAAATAAGTTGAATATGTGTGGAGTAAGCTGTTGATGGTTTAAATGTGGTGAGTTACATGAGGTGCATGAGGTGCTAATGTGTTTAAGATTAAGTTATTGTTTAAGCACCTCAGTCTTGTTGTCATATTTTCACACTAACCTGGCAAGGTTTACAATGGCTGCGGTGAGCTCCAAACTGAAGTGCAGCAGGAGTGAAATTACCATTTCAATAAAACAGGACCTATGCCTATGGAAACAAGCAAATCCTACCTCTACATACTGAGATATGATCTCCTATGCTGTTGAAGCATTCGGAATTGCAATTGGTTTGAGTAAATGCAGTGATATCTGGAAGGTGAGAGACAAGTGGTTGTCAGCTTCTAGTGATACAAAGTCCTCACCTGTGTTCACCTCAGAATGCATAATGAGGTAGAAGCAACTCTAAGTTTATGGATAACAGAAATGAATAGCCGTGGGGCAGCTGTTTCTGACACAGTGGTAATAGAAAAAGCTAAATTATTTGGTGGCCAGATGGGGGTGAAGACTTTGGATATTCAAGGGGTGGATTGCAGGATTCAAAAAGACATAGACTGACCAGCAAGGTGTATCATGGTGAGTGTGCTAGTGCAGATCAAACTGCTGTGGTTTCAGGATGCTTGCATCTCTGAGAGGTCCTTAGTGGTTTCTCACTACAGGACATCTATAATTTTGATGAAACGGATTTATTTTACTGCCTGGGGCCAACCTCTACTCTATCCTCCACTCCAATGTCTGGCACAAAAAAGTCTAAAGATCGTCTGACTGTTGCTCTCTGTTGCATTGCTGATGGTAGCCATAAATGAAAGCAATTTGTAATCGGGAAATCTAAAAAGCAACGCTGTTTTTCAGGGGATTTGATCCTGAGTTATATGCTCGTTACAGAGCTAACACAAAAGCGTGGATGATCACAGATGAATTCAAAGAGTGGGTGACTGATTTTAACTGTGCCATATGCTTGCAAAGACGGCAAGTCATTTTGTTGGTGGACAATGCAAGTAGCCATGCTATTCCCCCTAACATCAATAATGTCAAAGTACACTTTTTGACACTGAATACCACCTCTCACATCCAGCTGATGGATGCAGGCATTATTAAAAACTTTAAATGCTTCTATAAAAAAGAGCTGTGCCGTCATTTTATAGAATGTGCTGAGGGTGGAAATAAGATGAAAATCTTGGTCAGGCAGGCATTACAGTTTATCCATTCATCCTGGCGGTCTGTCACAGAAACCACTATTGTGAACTGTTGGCATCATGTCATGATTTTGCCTGATGCTGATTTACCATATCAAACAGATGAACCAGCTGTATCTGCACCGAACTGATGGAATTACAGGTTCTAATTCAGTGCTTGTCATCATCTTTTATGAATTCGCTCATGGCACAACAATACATTTCAGCTGAAGATGAATTTGAAACTGCACCACCTCTGACAGATGCAGACATCCTTGATATCGTATGCCAAAAAAAGAATGATGACACAGATGTGGAAGATGAGGAGATACCGAATTTACAAGATGCCCTGTCAGATGCACCCCCTCCACCTGTTTCAGCATCTGCAGCGTTTAATCATGTCAGCTGTTTGCTGACCTAACTCGAACAACAGCCTACAGAGGAAGCTCGAAAGCATGTAAACTCTCTGTTAGACCTTAAGAAATTTATTTCCACACAGTCTATATTATCTTGTAAACAAAAGAAAATCACTGAGTATTTTAATGTTGATCCTGAATGATGTTAGTGCTGCTACATTTATGCTGCTTATTATTTATTAATAGCATTAATAGCGTTTTTTTCAATTACAGTAGTGTTCATAAAACAACATTTTTTTACAACTCACTTCATGTTTGGTTTGTCTATATGTTGGTAATCTGGATGTATTACTAAGATGGCAAATGTGTCCGGATTAACCAGGTTTGACTGTGTATATATATATATATATATATATATATATATAATATTTTTGTTCTATATATACATGTAATCATTGCTTTTCGTTGTATCACAGGTCATATAGTCAAACTCATGGTGTGCATTTCTTGGCTTAATGAGGAATTTTGGCATTGGAATACTGTCAAGCCAGTGAAGGTAGAGTATTTTTTGGGGGGGGAGGCATTATTTAAAAAAAGTTAAAAAAGATTCATCAGTGTTTTGATCATCCTTACAGGTCTTCAGTGTATCATCAGAACTGAAAAAAAATGTAACTGTTGTGATTCATGAAGAAATTAATTTGTCTCGTGATGAGTGTCTGCTGTGACATGACCAATGAAAATAAACTGTATGGGAACACAAATATCCATGGCTGTACTTCCCTGACCTGTACCACAAAAAACAACCCAATTTGAACACTCATATCAATGAGTACAATGGTGATTGAAGCTGAGACCTGAGATACTATGAAACAGGCTTACATACAACTAACTACAAAAAAAACTTAGTCTGTGATTCGTGACAAGATCATGAATCGTGACCATGAAGATGAAGAATGTGATTTGTTTCAGAGTCGGAGTCATGATGAGTGTCTGGTGTGACATGACCAATGATAATAAACTGTATGGGAATCCGAATACCTACGGCTGTACTTCCCAGACTTGTACCACAAAAACTACCCAATTTGAAAACTCATATCAATAAGTACAAAGGTGATTGAAGCTGAGACCCGAGATACTATGAAACAGGCTTACATGCAACTAACTACAAAAAAAAACTTAGTTTTGTGATTCGTGAATCGTGACAATATAGATGAAGAACACAATTTGTATCGTGAGTGACTCATGATGATTGCCCTGACTTAAAAATGCACATCAATGAGTGCAATGTTCACGCAGAGGTATGCACCACACCAGTACTCTGAAGGGAAGCCAAACAAACAACTGTGACTTAAGTTACAGATGGAGATTGGGCCCTAAGGAGATGAAATGCACAGACAGATTAAGATTGCACTGCACACTCAAGAGATAAAGGCCTTTGATCAAGGGTCCAGCTGACAAGAAACACGTCATGTTAATAAAATATCATGTTTTAAACATTTTTCCTCTCGTGTGGCAGCTATTTTGTGGTGGTGTGTGCCTGGATGTGTATGTTTAGACACTCAAGAGATGCAGATGCAAAGGCACAACAACCCTTAACCAGTGCTCACAAATCCAAATCTGGAAAAGAATACCTTTTGCTGGTTGGGGTGGGAGGGGGAAGTACACTGCAGTAACAGTCCACTATCAGTAAAGATACCACAAAGCAATACAAAAATATCATGCAGGTGCAGTGGATAGCAGGTTCACACTGCTGCAATTACTGTGTGGCACAATAAAATGTGTCTGATTTGATGGCACATGTCACACACACACACACATTAAAAGTAATGTGCAGCAAATTGAAAACTTCATTAATATAACAAGACACACTGAAATTATGCACTGCTGCACCACAACAATCAGCAAAAATTTTTTTTAAATTAATTTAAATATTACTGTGTACATTAACACAGTTAAACAAGAAAAATATAACCAAAACAAAAAGACTGCCTTATTCTCCCAGTTAATCTACCCGCACCAGAGATGCGCCCCTTCCCCAGAGCACACTTCATGTGTCTGTCAGTACACAGACTGAATGTTCTAAATTAACATTCAAAATCCACACACAAACAATAAACACTTGATGATATGAGCACAGGACGGTTTCCTACAATTGATGTACTAAATGTTGAGCAAAAAAATGACTCAAAAAGGCTTTTTTTAACAGCTTTTAGAGATCTGAGAGCAAACTGTCTCCTATCCAGCTACCACTACACACATACGACCCAGAACTGAGGCTGTGCAGAACAATCTAGAGCCTATATGACCTGCAATCCCATGAATTACTGCAAAATTTGCCTTACAGCTCAATTACAAGGCTAAGAGATGCAAAGTACATTGATTTCTATGTACTTCACATTAAAACTGATGCAGAAGTGGTTGGGGAAGGTGGAGTAATGCAAAATCATTGGTTTCAATGGACTTCGCATTCCTCATCATGACGCGAAGTACTTCACTTTGTATTACGGATTACTTCATGGATTCCACATTACTCCGCGAATCACTTCGTGGAGTGAATTTTGGCCACTTCGCCCTCCTCTAGTAGGTCACTGCATAGAAGACTGCAGTCAAGTTAGGTAGCATCTTATAATAATACAATTTTTTGTATTAGTATTAGTGGATACTTTTGCTAGCTGTATGTGTTCTTTTGCTGGAAGTGGTGGGATTTGAAAAAACTGTTCCTGGAAATATATTCCCTATGCAGAGGGGTTTGAAAATGGGTTTAGCAACTGTTATGGTTTGATGGTGGTTAGGGGATTGGCAATCAGACAACATTTTTTACTTCTGATTTTGAAAATGGCCAAGTAAATCTCTAGCATCTGATTGGCTGAAAACACTCCAGAGGTGTGCAGGTATTTTTTAATAGAGCCCTCTGAAAAACTAGTGCCAATTTGGGGTGCCCCATTACTTAGGGTATCATTGGGTATCCTGAATTTTCAAATAGGCCAGCCACCACTTTTTTGCTGTTGCTTAGGGATTAGTTGGCAGCTGGCCAAGGCCCTCCCAGTCAGTTCACACAACCCCACTCCCTCAAAAGCCCTTTACAAAAACACACAAGTGACACAGCACTTTTTTGTCAATGTGTAACTCCCCCAAGGGTGTGGTTTTACCTTGTCTTGCCTCCTGCTCTCACTGCCACCAGTCCTGGGACTTGTTCTGCCTCCTAAGTTTCTGTCTGGCCCCAGTAATGCATTTCCTTCAAGAGAGGAGCTGGAGGAACAAAGCTGTGGACCTGTCATACAGCCACCCCTGGAATGTGTGAGCTGGTGGTCCATGCATGTGTGAGGTTCATGAATGTCATCCTCCAGGGATGTGACAGAGGTCTTCTTGTGGGGGCAGTGTTCGTGGACCTGACCCAGGCTTCTGATTTAATAAATCATAACTTACTCTGTCAGAAATTACTGAGTTTGGGTATTTCTGACAGGGTGGTTACTCTCTTAAAGAGTTTTTTGGTAGGGAGATGCCAGCATGTTTCCATTGAACCAGTCCTGTCAGACTTGCATCTTACTTCTTGAGAGTCCACCAGGGGTCCATACTTGGACCCCTGTTGTTCTCCTTATTTATAAACCAAGTCTCTTCTATTTATACCAAGAGTTGTTGTATTCTTTATGCTGACAACTTAATCTTATATACTCAGGGTCAGTCAATTCAAACTGTTAATGAAGGGTTACAGAGTGCTTTTGATTCACTTGGTTCTTGGTTATTGTCAAATAAAATGGTCAAATAAAGGGTATAGTAAGGGGTGTGAAGTAGGAGGGGCATAAGGGGGAAGAAGCCCACCCTCAGCACGACAAGTGTTTTGATTCATTTATTTATTTATTGGTTTCTTTTTCTTTAAAAAAAAAATTATCTGAGGATCAGTGGCAGGATTTTTAGGACAGTAAATTAATAAAAAGGGAACTAGGAGAGCTTCAGTAGCAGACAAGTAGTGGAATTGCAGTATAATGTGGGGAGTGGTGCAATGCAGTGGCTGTGGGGCAACCATATTCAGGCAGACCTTCTGGATACTGAGGTGCTGCCCTATCTGCATGCATATCTCTGGACTGTGGGAGGAGGTAGCCAGACTCAGAGTGGAAGTAAACTGGGTCAGGAGTACCATCACCCCTATCCAGGGACCACCCAGTCCAATGCAACTGCCTCAAAGGATGCCAAGAACGAGGAGCACTTGGATGACAGTGGGCTCAGGGAGGTTAGAGTGGTCAGGCAGAGGCACATCCCAGATCCTATTCCACTCAAGAACTCATATGCCACACTGGCAAATGAGGACAACCAAATAGAGGTACTCAGAGAAGTGGAAGGAAAGGATGTGGAGTTAGCCAAGGAGGTGACCTCAGCGGGAAAGCAGTGAACCCCAGAGGAGGAGGAAGTGAATCCTGGTGGAGGACTCCATCATAAGAGGATCCAGCTAGAAACACAGGAGGGAGGACAGGGAGGTGAGGTGCCTACCAGGTGCCACAGCATGGAGGATGGAAGGAAGATCCTAGGGATCACTAGGAAGGCAAGATGGGAGGTGAGCTGGATGTCATTATCCACCTAGGTACTAATGACTTGGCAAATGGGAGCCAAAGGAAGTTCAGGAAAGTTTAGGAAACTGGGAGGGTCTCAAGCAAGTAGCTACTTATGTCACTTTCTCAGAACTACTACTTGTGAGAGGCAAGGAGAGCATAGGAGTGCATGCACCAGGAACTTTAACTCATGGTTGAAGAATTGGTGCTGTGAGGAAGGGTTTGATTCATTGGTGACTGGGGACCCCCTGAGGATGGAGGTTTGTTCAAGCCTGATGGCCTGAATCCATCCTGGAGGAATCCAAGCACTCAATGATAAGTTTAAATGCTACATTGATAAGCATTTAAACTAGCAAAGAGGGTGGCAGGCCAGCAAGGAGGATACCTACTTGCTCACCCCTACAGCTAGCAGTGGAACCAGTGAACCAGAGGAGTGGCTATATCTGCAAAGCAGTGTGCAAAAGATGGAGATTAGTGCCCAAGAGGTGGATAAGCAGAAAAGGGGCAAAATGCAGCAGAAGGGCAGACAGCAAGGAGAACCAGGGATAAATGACAACCAAGGAAGGGGCTGGAGTAGAACAGTGAAACAGTCTAGGGAGGTCAAATCATGGAAAGCCATGTGTGCAAATGCCAGGGCCTTAGCAACAAGATGGAAGATCTGGAGGCTGTCATGGTGCAGTCAGACCTGGACATTGTGGCCATCACTGAAACCTGGTGTAATGATAACCACGACTGGGAGATGGCCATACCTGGCTACAACATATTCAGAAGAGACAGAGCAGGCAGGAAGAGAGGAGGTGGCACTGTATGTGAAAAATGACATATGGGCCACAGAGATCAGGAGGAACAAAATGGGGAGAGATACTGTGGGTTAAGCTGGAAAGGAAAATGGGGACAGCCATCCGCACAGGTGTGGTCTATAGACCACCAGCCCAGGAGGAAGAAACAGATAGGAGCTGATGCTAGCCATCAAAGGATGGCAGACAAGGATGAGGTAGTACTGGTTGGAGACTTCAATATTCCAGATGTGGACTGGAGCATCCCAGCAGCAGTATCAACCTAGAGCAGATTTATCCTGGACTCTTCAGGGTGCCTTCTCAAGCAACTGGTCATGGAACCAACTCAGCAGAAGGCAATACTGGACCTTGTGCTCACAAACAGGGACAGTGTGATGGGGTAACAGTGGGGAGCACCTGGGAAACAGTGACCACCAGTCATTGTGGTTTGAAATCACAGAAAGAGCAGAACCAAACCACACAAAAACACATATCCTGGATTTTAGGGGCAGACTTTGAGAAAATGGGAGATACTTGAAAGAGGCATTAAGGGAATGGGACAGGAATCAGGGTTGAGGAACAGTGGGCAGTATTTAAAATGGGGATTACAAGAACAACAGAATTATGCATTTAGCAGGTTAGCAAGAGGAAAAGGAAGAGGAGACCATTATGGTTTTCCAAAAGGTCACAAAGAAAGTGAAAGCCAAAAAGATTGCATTCAGGCAATACAAAAGACACAGGCAGAAGGGATAGGGAGAAGTACCAGGAGAAGCAAAAGGAGGCAGGAGGTCAGTAAGGGAAGCCAAAGCTCAGACAGAAGAACACATTGCAAAATCAGTGGGTAGAGGGGACAAAACCTTTACAGGTACATAAGTGAAAAGAAAGACAAAGGAAGGGATAGTGAGACTGAAGGGGAGGATGGGTGCCACGTGGAGGATGACAACAGTAAAGCTGACATATTGAACAGGTATTTCTGCTCAGTCTTTACTGAGGAAGAGGAGGATAATGGGTCTGAAGGAGTACAAGGGTGAGAATGGTGCAGAAATGGACACAAGTCCCTTTACATGAGAAAGGGTCCTGAAGTAACTGGAAGTAATAAGAGTTGATAAAGCAATGGGGCCAGATGGGTGCACCCAGGGTCCTAAAGAACTAAGAGGTGGTGGCTGAACCTCTGGCTATCCTGTTTAGCCGATCACTGGAAACAGGAAGTACCCAAAGACTGGAGGACAGCAGATGTAGTCCCTTATACAAAAGTGGGAACAAAGAGGAAGCAGGAACTACAGACCAGTCAGCCTCACCTCGGTAGTGGGGAAGATCATGGAAGCACTACTGAAGGAGAGACTGGTGGAACATCTGGTTGTCAATGGACTACTGGACCCAAGGCAGCATGGTTTCACCAGAGGAGGTCATGTCAGACCAACCTCATTGAATTTTTGACTGGGTGACTAGGGAGGTGGATCAGGGAGGGTAGTGGACATGGCCTATCTGGACTTCAGCAAGGCCTTTGACACTGTGCCACATAGAAGACTATACAAAACTGGGGAATATGGGTGTTGGCAGGACAGTAGTGTGGTGGGTAGATAACTGGCTGGGTGGCAGGACACAGAGGGTGGTGGTAAATGGCTGTCACTCCACAGAGGGAAGAGTGACCAGTGGGGTACCACAGGGATCAGTGCTGGGACCGGTCCTATCCAACATCTTCATCAGCGACATTGCGCAGGACCTAGAAGGCAGAATGTCACTGTTCGCTGAAGACACAAAGCTCTGTAACAGAGTAGACACACCAGATGGTGTAGACAGAATGAGAAGTGACCTGCAGAAACTTGAAGAATGGTCAGGGTTTGGCAGTTGAAATTCAATGCAAAGAAGTGCAAGATAATGCATATGGGGCACAAGAACCTGGCACAATACATCAGTTGGGGGTGAGGATATAGCATGCACCAAGCAGGAAGGGATCTTGAGGTATTATCTCTGATGACCTCAAGGTGAGGCACAGTGTGACAAGGCAGCAGGTAAAGCAAATAGGATGCTTGGATGTATAGGCAGGGCATCACCAACTGGGAAAAGGGAGGTCGTAATTCGCATACAAGACACTAGTGAGGCCCCACCTGGAGTACAGTGTACAGTTCTGGAGACCATACCTACATAAGGACATAGACAGGGTAGAGAAGGTTCAGAGAAGGGCAACAAAGATGGTGCATGGATTGCATCACAAGTCCTATGAAGACAGGTTGAAGGAACTGAACATGTACTCCCTGGAGGAGAGGAGGGAGAGAGGGGATATGATAGAGACATACAAGTATCTTACAGGGAGGAACAGGGTGCAGGAAAACACTATTTTTAAGCAAAAGATGTTCCAGGACTAGAGGGCATGGGATGAAGTTGGAGGAGGACGACTAGAGGAAACATGAGAAAGAATTTCTTCACAGAACGGGTGGTGGACAAGTGGAACACCCTGCCAGAGGAAGTGGTGGGGGCTGAAACAATCTGGGGATTTAAGAATGTATGGGATAGACATAAAGGAATTCTGGAGGTCAGGGGTATGGGGCAACAGACTTCTAGGAAAACAAACTGAACTTACAAGCTCAAATGGGCAGACTGGGTGGGCCATAGGCCCTTATCTGCCAACACTGTCTATGTATCTATGTATCTATGTCTTGAATGTAAAAAAGACCAAGTGCATGGTTTTTGGAACTACTGCCCGGTTAAGGGAGAATTCTTGTTTGCAAATTTATGATAGATCTGGTGATTTACTTGAACAGGTAAAAGAGTTGAAGTATCTGGGAGTTCTTTTAGATCCTTGCTTGGGTATTCTCCCACAGGTTAAAGCCGTAAGTAAGACAATTAATAGTAAGTTGGGGATGTTATATAAATTCAAGGCTTTTCTATCTTCTGAGTCTCATAAAATTATTGCTATGGGATCTTTATTGCCCAATCTTGAATCTGTTTCTCCCCTGTATTACAGTTTGAGAGTAAGGGAGGGTAGGGGTTTGAGTGTGGCTTATAACAATATTTGTCACTATGTTCTTGGTGTCTCTTTGTTAACACATCATTGTGTTTTGTACTCTTCCTTGGGTTGGCTATCTCCCAATTTAAAGTTTACTTTTGCTCTTGGTAACCTGATTCACCAGACCATCCATGCAAAGGACTCATCTCCATTAACAGATCTATTAGAATTCTGGGATGTTCAAGTTAATTTGTGCTCTAATTCAGGAACTGTATTGAAATCAACTGTTAATAAGAATAATTATGGCTATCATTCTTTTATTTCTTCTACTGCTCTTCTGTGAAATGATTTACCTTTGTTTCTCAGTTCTATCAGTTCCTTGAGTGGGTGTAAGGTTAAATTTAAATGTTATTTATTATCTATTAAAGTATGTACAGTAATTGTTTAAATTAATTGTACATAAATTGTTTGTAAATATCTTTGTTGTTAAATGTCTGCGTCAGACCTGAAAATGGGCTTTGCCCAGTGTCTTTACCCAGTTAACAAATTTAAAATAAAAATAAAATAAAAAATAGCACACTTCCAATTTTTAAACCACTTTTGCAAAAGAATGAAGGCTCCCGATCCCAAGAATCTGCTAAACAGGGTCTGGAGACATGGAGTGGGTGGTTGAGGACTCCCAAAATTATCTACTGAAAGTGCACCAATTATTCCAGTTGGACTGTTTAATAAATATTAATGACACACATGAATATTAATGAGCTTCCTGCCTGCTGGCTAGGGACAGTGTAAAAGGCAGCAGTGACAGGCAGGTGAGAACTTTTAAATTGTTGGCTCTGTGCATCTAGCAGTCACATATTCCCACAAAAAAAATAAAACAATTAATAAAAAAAACACTTTTTGAAATTAAGCACTAAGTCTTGGGGGGGGGAGGGGCAGGAAATCATGACAATCAAATCAAAAAATGACATCAAAATGCAGACGAGGAACAATTTTATTTAAAAAGTAAGCCTTTTAAAATTAAACATAAAAACATTTTTATTTTTTTTTATTTATTTTATTTTATTGAAATCTAGGATTACAAATACATTTGAGCAGGAACTGCTCATTTACAAAGTTCCACGTCAGAGCAATGGGGTATACATACATACAAAGGTCAACATAATAATACATAGTTACACAATAAAAAGTAAGAGACTGAGGCTTAGGAAATTCCAGTAATTCAAAATGTGCCAAGTGTTAGGTAGCATGTCATACCAGCCAAGGGCAATCTTAGAAATAAGCACTACAGGTGAGAGGGAAGGGGTATGCAGGCAGGAAGGCCATTTTTGGAGGGTAGAGGGTGAGGTAAGAGCTCTAAGGGGAGGAGGGAGGGATAAAAGTCAGGAAATGCTGGGGGAGGAAAGAGAGAGGGGACAAGAGAGGGGGCAAGGGGGTAGGCAGGTAGGAGGGGGCAAGGCTGGGACAGGTAGCTGTCAAGACTGAAGTGGAGGGCAGTGAGCGGTGGGCCTCTGATTAGGCGAGGCAGTCACAACGACTAATTGAAATGAGATGGAGTCAGAGTTGTCCCTTAAAAGGGCCAAGAGCAGCACCAGTAAGAGTTTCTTTGTTGAGAGTATTGTACAACTGTGGTGCTCTGTGGGAAAAGGCCCTCTGGCCCATGGTAGTCCAGCATCTGGGGACAAGGAAGGTTAGTTGTTGTGAACTTCTAGTTCACCGAGTGCTGTGGTGGTCAATGAGGAGCTTTTCAATGCCCGGGGGCATGACCCCGAGGAGGACTTTTTTGGCTAAGAGGCAGGTTTGATACTGTATCCGGCTGATGAGAGGAAGCCATCCTGCCCGAGTGTACAGGTCACAAGTGTGTGTAAGTCAGTCAGCCCCAGTTATCAGCCTGCATGCTTTGTTGAGTGCAACTGTAATTCTGCGGAGGGCAGAGGTGGAGGCAGAGCCATAAATTGCTAGCCTGTACGTCTATAAAATACAGTGGGCCATTTTCTAAGTGGGTGGGCAGTTCGGGGCAATACTGGACCTTCCATGGGCTATAAGGCCTTCTGCCTGTGGCATTGGACCTCATTATGCTCTGAGTGGTCCAGTATTGCCCAATACCACCCACCCTGTTGGGTATTAATGCTACTACCTTCTTTAACACATTAGCCACTGTAACTACTTACCTTACAATTAACAAAGTATTTTTGCTGCTGATAATGTGACTGTATTTTTATATAATACAGTAATTGTTACTGCCTTATTCTGATATTGATCTTTCAATCTTTGTAAACTAATTATGTTCCTGCATCTTTTATGGCTGTGGGTGGAGCCTACAGCCATTTTGCTATCTGTAGCTTGAAAATGGTGTTTCGTGGAACACATGTTTTGGACATTTTAATGTATCCTTCCATGCCAACTGAAATAAAATATTTCCTTCTTTCTGTTAATAATGTTGGAGACATAACTCTAAGTTGCTTATCAGATGCCATTAGGAAACTGAAACAGCCTGTTAAATATTTTTTAAATATTAGTTGCCTATGAATTTGGAGATTTGCACATTTAAATGTTAAATATTTAAACAGCTTCTTGATACTAGTTCAACTTGGGAATGTATTGTCTTTCAAGAAAGAGTCATACCTCATAAATGTTGCTCTTTCCCCCAGCAAATCTATGATTTGCACTGTGTTTAACCTCTGGAGCCTTCAGCCTCTTGCTATCTGTAGCTGGAAAATCGAGTATCGTGGAACACATGTTTTAAACTTTTAATGTATCCTTCCAGCCAACTGAAATAAAATATTCTCTTCTTTCTGTTAAGAATGTTACGACAACTCCAGGCTACTTATCAGATGCCATTAGAAAACTGAAACAGATTGTTAAATATGTTAAATATCGGTTGCCTATGAAACTGGAGATTTGCACATTTAAATACTAGGGGCCACATATTCAAAAGGGATCGCCATGTGCAACAGAGGCGTTACAGCACAAATGCGAAATGCACCATTGTGCAATATTCAGTGGGAAGCAGCTGGCGCCATGAGTTACCAATGCACAAGAGCACAATAGTAATGAATGCATGCGCAACCGTATGGGGAGGAACCATGAATAACATGTGCAGTGCGATATTCAACAGCATGCACCATGCACAATGGGAGAACTAGCAGAAGTTGCAACAGCAGAAATGATACAAAATAAAAGGAACAAGAGAGGTGCAAGGCGCTACAGGAAGCCACAGGTGGGAGCGAGGTGACAGGAAAAAGGCAGAGGGTAGCAGTGAGCAGGACTGGGCAGGAGCAGGACAGGGCACACCTGGAGTTAACCAGGAACAGAAAGGAGTGGGGAGCCTGTGGCACTGTGCAGGAGTGCTAGGAAGTGCCACAGTGGACTGAGGGCTGTGGCAGTAGGCAGGACAGCCATAGCCAAAGGCTGGAGGTGTACCTGGTGCAGGAGAGCATCATAAACAGACAGCGAGGGAACAGGATAACAGCTGCCGGGGAACACCAGCCAGGGACATGGCCAGTGCCACCTTCCAGATGGAGATGGTAATGGGGTGTGAGAAGGCAGGCAGCAGGGGGCACGGCCATGGAAGGCCCATCGGCAGTACACCCAATCAGGTGGTACCAAGCCCACACCACCTGAACACTACTCTGACACAGAGATTGTGGGCTGGTACCACCTGAACTGGGTGATCCTGAGGCGGCTCTGTGGGCTGTGCAGTGATGAAATGCAGGCATCCACATGACAGAGCCATGCTCTGTCAGTGAAGACAATGGTGACAGCTGTCATGTGCCTGCTCGCCATGTGACCTTCCAGAGACAAACAGGGGACACAACAGGCATAACCCAGTTGGCGCATCATGCCTACTCACAATTCCTCAGCGCACTGCTGCCACATGCTCGCGGGCACATCCATTTCCCAGCACACAGGCAGAGTGCACATCACACATACAAAGAGTTCAACAGGGTAGCACGTGTTCCTGGCCTGCTTAGGGCCATTGACTGCACCCATGTGGCCATCCGCATGCCACCTGGCCTGGACGGTGTGTCCTACATAAACCAGAAGGGGTATGCCAGCATCAACTGCCAGGTGGTGTGCGATGCCAGGGGGCTCATAACCAATGTCTGTGCCACGCACCCTGGGGGAGCACATGATGCCTTCATCTGACACCAGTCCGCACTGTGCCACAGGTTTGAGAGTGAGGACATTCCCACTGGCCACCTAGTGGGTGAGTATGCATATCACACAAGACGACATGAGCAGACGTGGGGGGGTGCATAGTCAGAGTTGCCATGGGTGCTGGTCTTGATGGTCCATGGCAAGGCGGCGCGACCACCATATTAATGTCCACCCTCTACACACAGGTGACAGTGGCTACTCATTCCGTCCCTGGCTGCTCACACCATACCAGCACCCCATGACCCCATCGCAGCTACGGTACAATGAGGCACATGCCACAACATGGATTGTCATCGAGCGGGTGTTCGGGATGATGAAGGCATGTTTCTGGTGCCTGGACACGTCTGGTGGTGCCCTACAGTACAGCCCTCAAAGGCCTGCGGGCTATTCCTGGCCTGCTGCATCCTGTGCAACATGGCCAACAACTGTGGGATAGCCGTAGAGGTCAAAGAGGGGAACAGTAGTGGGGACAATGAGGATGCTGGTCCAGATGATGGGCAGCCACCCCCTGGGTGAAGGGACCCCTGCCTGATCCGTATGTCACAGCTTCACTGGGACACCATCACAGAAGAGCACTTTGGCCAACACAGGTAGGTCACGGGGCCATGTGCAACCACCAATGGCAAAGGCACAGCCCACAGACAGAGCATGGATGAAACCAGGGGTGGATGGTGGCAAGGGAATGGGTCTGAGCGTGGAACCGCACACACCGTCAGGGATGGGCAGGGCCAAACACGACACATGCAGACACACAAACACAAATACACACACACCACAAGACATGCACAAGGGGTAGATGAGACGCCAACCCCGAATGCAACCCCTACACCCACACAGGTCCACACACGACCACACCCAGTGGCCATCACTGTGCGTGCCTCAGACACTGGGCACCATTGCATACTTGCAGACAGCACAACACAGTCATCATGCACATGCCACAGTGGCCAGCAGCCAGGAGGGTGTGCACAGGGACTGTGTGTGTGCAGGGCCTGGTATCCCACCCGTGCATCGCACAATACACACCACACTGCACACAGGGCAGTGGCAGACAGTGGGTATGGTGGGAGACAGGTCAGTCACGTGGCACAGTGCCATGGCCACCAAGGATGCGTGGGAGGCCCCGCCAAGACCTGCCAGCTGTGTCAGCCTGACCATTGGCCTCATGGGGTGGCACCGACAGTCCCCCAGGGGTGACGCTGCGGGAACATGACTGTGTTCATGCAAGGGTCTGCAGCTCACTGAACATGCCCGCACCAGGTGTGCTCGGTATGCCCACAACTGAACCTGGTGTTGACATAGAAGGTGTCCCATGGTGCCAGGAATGGGGGTGGACATGACATAATGTGGTGTCCTGCGGTGCATGGGCATGAACTGAGTGCCCAATGGGCCATGACAGCTGTGAATGCATGTTCTGCCTGTTAATGGCAGCGTTCACATCCTCCCCGCTGCCGGGCCATCTCTGCCAGGAGCAGACTGTGGTCTCTGCTGTGCAGCTCCTCTGCCTGGCACAGAACTGCACTGGGTGCATCCACCGTAGTCTACAAGCAACTGCTGATCCACTGAAGCATGAAGTAGGCGGCTGTGCTCATCAAAAAGGTCATCCGCCGGTTTGGCATGCTGTCCCTCATGGTATTCCTGGCCCTGCTGGGCAGCACCCCTTGACGATGGGCGCTGCACACCAGAGCCATGCCAGGGCACGTCCACATGCGGTGCACTGCCACCGCCCCCAACACTGTCACCCCGTCACCACTGACTGACTGCTGGCACTGCCCCTCCAGCCATCGATCGCCAGGGCTCACCAGTGCCACCACAGCAGCTGAAACAGCCCCACCGGCCTGGACGCACATCAGTGCTGCCCCACTGAGATACTGCAGAGGATGGAACGGGACGGGGTCCAGCATCACAGTGGATGGAGGCAGCACAGGAATTGACAGCAGGGCAGGCAATAGGCCCTCTATGCCCCATAGATGACTTCCCCCCCAGACTCACCTTCACACCCCTTCTTCCCTTTCACATTTGTTCACCCCTGCCCCATGCCCACTCCCACCTGGTTTGTGTCCCTTCCCCCCACCCTTGTATATATTTGTAGATATGTTTTGTGGTTGGATTTGTTTAATACATATATTTTGTTATGACAGCTGTGGTGGTCTCTGATTTGCAGTGGGCTACAGGTGCTTGGCTGCAGTGGTGTGCATGGCGCCGAGTGGTGCAGGCCTGGGCATGTGTGTGTGTCTGGCAGGAACCCGCCTATTGGTGTGGGTGGGGACTCGGTCACTATCTGTGGTTTGTGTGTTCTCTGTGCATTGGACGCCTGTGTGCAGTGGTCCCATTGTATGCACTGTGTCCATGATGCCCCTGTCAGACTGTTCATGGCCTTTTGTGCCTGCCTTGCATGTCTGTGCTATGCAGTCTGCTAACATATCAGTGGTGGCTGTCCATGCTGGCCACCCCTGTACCAGAGCGCAATGCATGATTCCTCCTGTCACTGGTATGGTGCACATCTGCCTTGGGTGGCACTGTGGCTCCACTGTTGTTGTCCCATCTCCATGCTGTCACTTGTGTCTGTTGCAGGGAATGTGCTCCAATGTCTGTAATCTGTGATCCAGCCCGCATGCTGGTGGTGGACAGATTCATGGTGTATGTGCAGGGTGGCTGGTACACCTGTGCCACGGAGGGTGCTGGCCTTGGGTACATGGCTGCTGTGGCCGCACACCAGCAGGTTTGTTGCCCGCTATTGTGTCCCTGTGTTGGAGTGCCTTGGGTATGGGTGGGTGTTTGTCACGTCCGTGCCTGTGGCATTCTGTGTGGCATATGCTTCCATGCACCACTGTGGGCATCTGTGCTGGCTGTTGGGGCCAGTGCTGGCACAGGCTGTGTGCTTGAGTGGGTGTGCAGGGTGCTGTCCTGCTGGTGGTGTGGTCCAGGGCAGGCCCTGTCATATGCCGGGTACCTCGGGTGCCGGTGCAGGGTCATTCTCTCAGCTGTGCCTCGGGGAAGGGGTCATGCAGGGTGGCACTGTGTCTGCAGTTCTTGCATCGGTGGCTGCTGCCGCCCACTGCAGGGTGCTCACGGTGGGGCTGCCATGCATGGCTCCATGGTGCACAGGGTTGCATTGTCACAGTGGGGGTGGTGGCATGCATAAGGAGATGCACTGTTGGGCACTGCTCCTGGACAGGGTGTCTGGGGATCACTGTGCAGGGTGTGCTCTGCATTGGTGGGATGGTGTAGCACAGGGTGGCCAGACCTCCTTGTGTTCCAATCTTTAACTTGCCAGGGTGTGCTGGGACACCATGCCGACTGTGGAATTGTTGCTGGTGTCCATGGGCTGGTGGTTCTTCCAGCTCACCTCAGGTTGTGCAGTTCATGGGGTGCAGGGGGCGCTGTCAGGTCTGCTGCATGCTCCTCTGCCCATGCCTCCCATGGGTGGTGCACCCCTGCATCCTGTCCCTGCACATCCCTGGTTGTGCTAATCCACATCTGACCTGCACCACTGCACATGCCTGGTTGTGCCATGGCGTGGTTGGTGCAATATTCAGCTGTGTTGCACAGGCGCATCTTGGTCTGCACTGTGTTTGAATATCACATGTGTTGCGCATAGGCGCACTGCACTTGCGCCTGCTCCTGCTATTGCAATACTTTGTGGTGCAGTTTGAATATCTGGGCCTAAGCATTTTAATAGCTTTTTGATACTAGTTTAACTTGGGAATGTATTGTCTTTCAAGAAAGATTCATACCTCAAAAATGTTACCCTTTCCACAGCAAATCAATGATTTACACTGTTTTTTTAACCTCTACAGACACTATTTGATGGGCAGTCTCAGGCACATGCAAGGTCTTCAGTGAACTGCTTAGACTAAATATGTATCAATAAGAAGCCATTTTTTACTACATTTTCGGGGAAAACATATATTGCGCTACAGCAACAAGCACACACACACACACACACACACACACACACACACACACACACACCTCTATACATATCATCCTCATGGCCACCACATTCAAAATAAAATATTGCATTCTAGTATGTTATAAAAAAAACACACAGTGAAGTGCAGTTTAGAGTAGATTTTCTTTAAATATTTCTTGTCGTGTATTTTGTGTATACACACACGGACACACACACACACACACACACACACACACACTACACACCATCCTCATGACCACAATACTGCCAATTCTGGGTTCAAGTCCCAGCTGAGGCACTTATTCTTTCTCACCTCTGTTTGTATGTGTTCCACAAAATATTCACACCAGACTCCTGTGTGATTGTTTCAAATAAATATTTGTGTTGCCATTGGGTTGTGCATTTGAGAAAGAGTAATGTGTTTAGGGATGGCCCAGGTTCCAGTTGTCTCAGTGGTGCAGCTGGTTAGCACAATCAGAATGGTATTCTGGGCAGCCTGGGTTCAAGTCCCAGCTGAAGCACATATTCTTTCTCACCTTTGTTTGTATGTGTCCCATAAAATTTGCACACCAGACTCCTGTGTGACTGTTACAATAGAGAAACTGTTTGTTTAGGTCAGTGACCACAGTGAAGTTCAGTTTAGAGTAGATTTCCTTTAAATATTTCTTATACTATATTTTGTATCCTGGATACTGCGAGGGAGATGCTATATCTCATTGTCATAGGGATCTTCATTTACACATTTCTGCACTGTATTTACTCAGGCAGTCCCAGATTAGATGCAATATCTTGTTTTTATTGGGGTCATGATTTTTCCATTTTGAAAATGTATTTTTTCAGAGAAGCCTAGTCCAGGATCCCATTATTCAAAGGAAATGAGCAGCGCATCCCGGTGGAAATGTGAGATGTGTCATGCAACTCCAACAATGCACCACAGCATGATATTCAAACATGCGGGATGCACCTGCCACAAGGGAATGGACCAGCATGCACACAAACAGTATGCCATGCAAGTCAAGAATGTGTTGCCATGCATATCCCATGTTGCGGTATACTCAGTGGGAAAGTCTCCCCTCATAGCTCTGAGCAGTGTGGCCCACAGGTAGGCCATAAATAGCTGGCCTAAGCCAGCCAGCCAGCCACAGGTGGGCTGTGGAAATACATCCAGGTGCACAGCAGACTGGCGGCCCCGGTGGACTAAAGGTACCCCCTCCAATCCCCAATTGATCTAACTCCATCCCCAAATAGCTTCATATTGTAGAGCCCCCTGTACCCAATCACACCAGAGGAAACCACAGTCCATATCCATAGCATAGAGGACTCCCACCCACTGCCTTGGTACATAGACAACCCAGCTCCCCCCATACCTTAGTTGTTGCAGAGACTGGCACTACCCTCCATGCCCTGCCACAGCCAGCCACTGACTGCATTGGACCTGGGCTGGGTACCTTCACTCCAGAATGACCCAAGTGGCTATACCATACATTGGGGCACTACACAAGCTGTGGACCCACCAGTGTATGCAGCTGTGTGTATGTCTCTGGCAAACCATAAGAGGGAATTAACATACTCCAATGCATGCCTTGCTTGATGCTGTATCTTCCTGCTGTCATACACTCTTCCCCATTCCCTGTGTAACATGCCACCCTCCAGACTGCTGAGGGATCCTGGTGCTCATGGTGTGTGTATACTGCAATGGCATTTGTAGTGTATGCTCCAGGCTATGGACAGTGCAATTGTGGTTCCCCAATTGTACAAACAAATGGTCTTCTGTGAACTATCCGGCTAAATATATAGCAATGCAGAGGCATATTCTAGGAAAATACATTGTAAAATATGTAAAGGAAAACCATCTTGAAACTGCCTCTCAGCAGATCTGCATTGTGCAAATTCATTACAAATAATGGGTAAAAACATCCCAAAAGCTTTCTACAGCTATATCAGCTCCCTACTAGAGTTTGTTTATAATTGCTGTGATTTTCTGGGGATCGAGTGTGTTAGTGTGTTTGTATGTTAGAGTAATTGTGGTGTATATAGGGATGCAAGCCTTTTTTGCAATTTTTTTAAAACACAAGTGTGCAGAGCACTTGGGGTAGGCTGGGCAATTAATAAAATTACTGGTCCATGACCATACAGTTCAACTGGGTAATTAAATGCAAAAATGCAAATCCACAATGAAAGCTGTATTTAAAAAAACATTTACTTTCAACTCATAGTCATTTGCTGGTTGCTGACAGCAGGTTGTGGAAATAAAACTTTTTTTTTAAATACAGCTTTTGTTGTGGATATGCATTTGCGCATTAAATTACCCAGTTGAACTGCACTGTCAAAGCCTACCTTGAATGCTCTCCACATTTGGATTTTTGTGACTATTTTGAGTCTTAGCCAGCCTCCAAAAAGCACCATCCATGCACCACAGTGCAAAAGCCTTCTTTGCTTTTTGATAGGATATGACACTATATTTATATAAAGTACTCTGTTTTAGAGCACACACTGACATAATCGAAAAGAAAAACTTCAGCAGAATCAGTGTGTGACAGGGTGATTTTTTTAAAAAGCTCCACAGTGACAATTGATGACTCTTTCAGAGGTGTGCCAGGGTGAGCAAGTTTTGTAAAAAAAAGCATCAGTCCCTATTTTATTTTTTTATTGTGTATGTTTGTGTTTGTGAAACAGAGTACTGTTACATTTATAGCCCACATGGCTGTACAAGGAGAAGGGGGTATTCATCTCCTGGAAATATCAATGAATCTTTTTGGCTGATTTCACTTGTGTTTAGCTGACAGTGATATGTGCAACCGTGCTGAACAATCTAACTTGCATATTCCACTTTTTGTTATGCAGTGAAATCGTGAATCAATGTGCCTTTTTTATTTAAAAAAAACTGCAGATATTATCACTCAGCCTATTATGAGTGATCCAGCTGTCCTACAGAGAAAACACTTGTTTGTGCTCCAGTGAGGTGCCGTCTATGCAGAACAGCTGTTTGCTTGTTTATGTGCAGGAAAACATAGAAAGATTTCCCATTCTAATCTCAATTACTTCTGTGTTTGGCTACATTAACCTTACATAGAAGTACAGATGTCTACGCCCATAGCTGCACACTAATCTATAACTGGACTGGACTTGGTAACAGGGTGGAGAACTGACTTCAGGAGAGGTGTCCATGTTCAAGCACAACCCTGATCAACTTTCACAGTTATCCTCAGCAGGGCACCAGCTTAGCCTTTCCAGGAATAATTGTGTCAGTGGTCTATTTTCCAATGACCTGCCTGCTCAATGAAATCAGAACATTCATTGAGGTAGTTCCTCATTTCCTCGGCTGTTTTGAACAGAGACCACTTTGATATCATATTTGCAGAAGCATAGGGAAAATACAAAATATACAAACTTAGGATATTTTTCATTAATTAGGTTTATTAATTCATTAGGTGGTAATTGTGGGGAACTTCAACCTGCCCAAGGTGGACTGGAACATACCCTCCACAACATGTACTAGCAGTCAGGTGATCCTGGAAGGACTGCAGAGTGGGTTCCTGACTCAGGAAGTCACTGAACCAACAAGAGCTGAAGCATTTCTTGATCTGGTACTCACAAATGGGGAACATGTACAGCAAATAATGGTCAGGGAGCCACTGAGTGGAAGTTACCCTTGCACAGTGTGGTTCCAGTTTGAAATGGTCAGGAAAGCATCCCGACTAAGACCACAATCTTGGATTTCAGGAGGGCAGACTTCAGGAAAATGGGTGAAGTGCTAAGGAGCCATCTGGTGGGCATCAAAGCAGATATGGGGGATGAACCAAAGGTGGTCCATCATTAAGGAAGGAATACTGGTTGCCACAGATGAGTGCATTAGGCTCAGGAGTAAGAACACAAGGGCCAAAGTGCCCAGCTGGTTCAGTTCTGGGGTTGCCCAGGCAGTAAGGAAAAAGAGGTTAGCCTATAGAAAATTCAGGAAGCCCAAACGAGAGGTGAGTAGGGAAAATTACCTAAGGTTGGCTATTGAGGCAAGTAAGGAAGTCTGGTGAGCAAAGGCACAGACAGAGCTGCAGATAGCTGAAGAAATTAAGAAGGAGAGAAGGCTTTCTTTTGCTATATAAGTGAGAAAAGGGACAAGAATGAAGGGATTGTTAGGCTTAAGAAAGGGGTGGAGTGGGTGGAGGATAATGGGGGAAAGGCAGAGATACTAAATGAATACTTCTGTTCCATCTTCACCAGGAAGAAGGATGGACCAGTGCCTTCAGGAGGGAAAAGAGGAGTTAGGAGGGAAGGGGACACAGATGTGGTGATAGAGAAGGACAGAGTGATGGAGGAAGGGAGGGAGGGGCTGCTGGCATTGAAAGTGGGCAAATCTCCAGGACCAGACAAAGTACATCCAAGGGTGCTAAAGGAACTGGCTGAGGAACTAGCAGAGCCACTGGGAGACCTATTTAATAGTTCACTAGAGTCAGGCATGGTACCACAGGACTGGAGAACAGCACATGTACTGCTCCCCCACAAAAGTGAGTCCTAAGGATGACCCAGGGAATTACAGACCAGTCAGTCTGACAACCACTGTGGGCAAGCTCATAGAGACCATACTAAAGGAAAGGTTGGTGGAATATCTAGAGGAGTATGTTCTCCAGGATATGAGGTAGCATGGGTTCATGGGAGGCAGATCATGTCAAACGAATCTGATTGACTTCTTTGACTGTGTTACTAAGACAGTAGACAGGGGCCAAGCAGTAGTCACCCTCTATCTTAATTTCAGCAAGGCCTTTGATTCTGTGCCCCACAAAAGGTTGATCAAGAAGTTGGTGGATCTTGGGATTGGGGAAAAGATGGCCAGATGGGTGAAAAACTGGCTGAGGGACCGAACCTAGAGGGTGGTTGTGGGGGGAGAGTTATGTGGTACCAGAGACGTAACCAGTGTGGTCCCACAGGGCTATGTGCTGGGGCTGGTTTTGTTCAATGTATTCATCAATGACATTGGGGATTGCATTAAGGGCAAAATGTGCCTATTTGCAGATGCCTCCAAGCTCTAGGGATAATGGACACAGCTGAAGAGATACAGGACCTACAGGAAGATCTGGAAAAGCTGGGAAGGTGGTCCAGGATCTGGCAGCTCAACATCAATGCCAAGATATACAAAATATGCATATTGGAGCCAAGAATCCCAGGACAGAATACTACCTGAGAGGAGTCTGAGAGTATCTGCATCAGAGGATGAGGAGAAGGACCTGGGAGTGATGATCACTAGTGACCAGAAGCACTCCATGCAGTGCAAGAGCAGCATCAAAGGCAAACAAGATGCTGGGATGCGTATCTAGGCAGATCAGTAGTAGGAGAGAAGAGGTTATACTGCCCTTGTACAGGTCACTGGTAAGGCCGCATCTAGAGTACAGAGTTCAGTACTGGTGCTCACTCTTCAAAAAGGACATTAACCTGCTGGAGAAGGTCCAGAGGAGGGCTACAAAGATGATTGTGAGTCTGCAGGGTAAGGCATATGAGGAGAGGCTGAGGGCACTGAACATGTACTCCCAGGAAAATAGGAGGGGGGGGACATGATCGGGACCTTCAAGTACTTAAAAGGGATAAATAAGGTTGATAAGAAGAGTCTTCTTAAGCTGATGGCAGCCATAACACTAGGGGCAGAGTCCTAAGCTGGAGGTGGGAGGTTTAGGAGGGAGGTCAGGAAGAACTTCTTCACAGAGAGGGTGGTGGACACTTGGAATGCACTGCCAGAAGAAGTCATGTCATTGAAGATAGTGGGCAGCTTTAAAATAGGCTGAGATAGGCATAAGGGGAAAGTAAGGATAATGGGTAGGGAGGATGGGAGTAGTGGGGATGGAGGGCAGGGACATTAGGTCAAGCTGTGGACCCTACAATATGAGCAGACTTGCTGGACAAAATGGTCTTCTTCTGCTGGCTTCTTCATATGTTCGTATGTACAGTATGTTCATATTATTTGTGCACCCTGTATGTCTCTAGCATTCCATTAGAGAATTGAAAGTCTCTATAAAGTTTATCTTTTGCTGTTTTTGAGATATTCTAGCAGCCTGTGTGGATGGTGCATTTGTGTATTTTTCCCATGCATCTGTCTTCTGGTCAAAATTCATACTCAGTTGGGCCATCACCCTGACATTGAACATCTCCTCCTCCTCATCTGAGAAAATATAGGTGACCCGACCCAGAGCTCATCCTTCTTACTGCTGGTGGGGTTCCCTGTGGGCAGCTCCACAGGGTCCCCCATAGACGGGTCACTATACTTTAGGTGGGTGATCTGATCAAGTTGATTTCCTATCAATGACATGGCACAAGGCAAGTCAGGAGGAGTCAGCCAATCTAGAATTTTAAGATACAAAATGCTTCATGTCTGAAACACTGGAGTGTTGTGTTTGGTTTATCAACTGCAGCCAGAGCACTTACAACTTCAAAGAGCCACAGCCCCTAGTATTATTACTATAAGGACCATGTGCAGAAGGGCAAGGAGGTCAAATTTTCAATTCATGCACAAAGCAGAGCAACCCTTGGAAACCTGGGCACAGACGTTTATGATACTACTTCTTATAGAACTGTTACAGGAAGGTGATAGGGGTGTCTCAGAAGCAATGACTGAGAACAGAGGAGCTGCTGGGAATATCAGGACCATCTCTGGACAGTGTGATGTGATATGATATATTTTAGGGGTCCAAACCTAGAGCTATTGTTCTAGTATGTATAGGTTTATGTGCAACTCCACCTGGTTATTGATGTTTTGCAGGGCTTGACTCTGACAATAAATTGTGATACATTGGTGTGTGACTATTGCTATATTGTATATGGGTAATTGAGGGAGGCAGATTTGTAAATGTGTCTGAGGGAGCAGATTTGTGTTGTTGCTGCTGTAAAGCTGTGGATATCTCCATATGCAATATAGAAGTAGTCATACATTGATGCATGCACAATTTACTGTCAGAGGTCAAGCCCTGCAAGATATGGTGCGGTGTCTAAACTCATACATAATGGACAAAATAACTCTGCAGTTGCACCCCTAAAATGTAACACATCACACTTCAACAACAAAACCAGCCAAAGTAGACTATATCAATTAAAGCATTACATTTTTGAAGGCACACTGTAACCAAGAAAACAGACTGTAGCCAGAGCCGTTAGGGCTGTGAAGAACTACCAAATGACCAAAGTTATTTTCTTGTTGGTGCCATATAGTGCTGTTTAGTCACAATCATCAAAAACTGGCATGCTGCTAATTCAGTCCTCTTGAATTTATTTAGTCAGAGTACATGCTGCCGCTATTTGTGTGTGTGTGTGTGTGTGTGTGTGTGTGTGTGTGTGTGAACATGCAACCTGTCCTGCCCATAGTAATAAGATAGCTAACAGCTGCAGCTGCACTGTCTGTAATCTGACACTGTAGTCTGGCTTTCAGAGTTTCAATAAATTCCAACAACATATAATGAGTTAACCCCTAGGTTGCTGAAAGAATTAGAATACATCTATTAGACTGAGCTGGACAGATGATAGAAACAGCAGTTTAAAATGTTTTTTTGTTAATATCATGAGAAGTTATGAGGTACAATACGGTAGCGACCCCCCTTCCTTCAGATGCCTTTAACATAGAGCAGCAAATTGCAAAAATTAGAGGGGGAGTGCACTATTTTGCAGCTGTAGAGGAATACTTTCAAAAGTTCAAAAAGAGAGTTCCACGATCAGCCGTTTTAGAGCTACAATCTGATCCCAAAAGTGCTGTAGGCTGTGCACACGGCCCTAAAAACCAAAACATCAACTTTTGCCATGTTAAGGCATTGCAGCCATGTTGGCTCTGACCAGAGTTTGTTCCTACTGTGGTAGCAGCACTCTCACCTTCTCCTAACCTTTTGCTACCTGACCCTAGATATGTTGCTATTATTGTTCAAAGTCCAACCCTGACAGGAACTCCACAAATATTTTTAGACTTGGCCATGAAGTACGTTTGTGTAGTACTGTATGTGGTACAAAGTCCAAAAACAAAGGAATTCACTAGCCACACAGTCAAAAAATGATTCAATATTTCAATATTTGTTTCTTAGATTTCTTGCTCAGGACCTATATCAACATTTTGCCTTTTAGGCTTCCTCAGGGAATCAGGGCCTATAGAATAAATATATTAAAATACATGATGAAAATTTATGCAAAGGTCTTTTTAATAACTGATAACTTTAAAGAAACGTTTAAAACAAAGCTCATTTAACACTATGTACCTCTTACATACTCTACGAATGAAGAAGTGTAATTCAATTTTAGAATCTATCTTGAAATACTCTTAAATCCAACAAGAACATTTATAAGAACAGTGTTTTTAACTGCTTGCATAACCATGCAAAATATTTTTGCTATTTCATACATAACTTCGTAATTAATATAGAACACCTTATTCAGATTTAAAACAGTTTACACATCCCACCACCATACATTGTACTGAAGCTCTATTCATAATATTTAATGTGTTCACTTTAACAGTATAAATATTTAACCAATAAGAATCTTTAAAAGCATCTTACTAACCAGTGTCATAGTCTCTGAATCTGACATATTTTGTATTTAAAGCTCATATAAAGCCAAATTAAATCTAGTTAAATCATTAAGTCAGTGTGCCACATTGCTAGTGGCTCAGTTAGTTTTTAGACTAATATATAATGCCAGGGGTTCCAGGTTCAGATCCCAACTACCCATTGTTCCCAGATTCCCTGTCCAATGACAACGCAGACACAGTGTTTAGTGGGTTCTCAGATAGGCAGTTATTTTACTAGTTCAAAATAATGTTTTTACAGGCAAATCATCATCATGATCCAAAAGCCTCTGTACATACCTTCATTATCATATCACATCCTTCCCATTTTATATTCCATCAATTTTATATCCAACTGATATATAGATAGATAGATAGATAGATAGATAGATAGATAGATAGATAGATAGACAGATAGATATAAATATAAATACATGTTTATACACATTATATACATCTTACTTTTCTCTTCTCCCCCCAGATGTACATCTGGGGGCCACTCTGCTCCTTTTCTTGTCTTCTCACCATTGCCGGTGTACACAGGTACTGAACTTCATTTTCTTTTCAGTTCTGGGCCTTCTGAGTCTGCCTGCCCCCTCCACCCATTGCCCCCCCTTACTTGCTTCTATGCTTCCACTAGCATGTCTCCAGCTTGCAATGGAAGACAGACATTCCCCCATTTTATCAGCCTAGCTGCTTCTGCCATGCTTCTACACAATCTGTAATTGAACATGTCGGTTCCCATGCCAGACAAATGCACCTCACCCCCCATAAAATTCATCATCCTGTTCTTCTATGACCCCTCCTTATGACTCATCCCCCCATGGATCTAAATAATGCTCCTACTCTCTAAGTCATATGTATCCTGGCTCTATCAATAGCCTTGTGGGTATGAGTATGATGCCAAACTATCCATGGCACCATGTGTGACCAGACCAAAGTTATTGCTGGCCACCATTTTCTAATTTTCTCATTATCATCTCTTAATTGAAAATATATGTCCAGCCAACATCAGGTACCAATGTCATTGCCTCCTAAGTGGATGATGAGCATGTCCAGTGTGGACAGTGTTTCCCTAATCTCCCACATGGTATCTAATAGCTGGGACCACCTCATCCCTCTGATTCCTCTCAGGTAATCCTACATTGCCTTGTGTCCAGTACAGCTGTCTTCCCCGGGCTTCTTTGACACTCTCTTTTCCACCCAATAAATAAATGAATGCCCACAGATCCATACCTCTAAGCACTTCCTGGACCCTGGTGGCAAGAAAATTAAAAGTGTGAATTTTGTTCTGCCGTCCCCTTATCCCCCTCCCCAGTATACCAAATGCTCTTATCTCCCCTTTGTATCTCTCAAATGCATGTTCCTGTAAGAGAAGAGAAGAGAACATTAGTAATCTGCAATGAAGCATCTAATGATCTCATATAGTGCTTATTGCTGTCTGATGCCCAGAGCCCCAATTCTTGTAGCTCACTCCTAGACCCCCACGTTGGCTGTGGCCTGTGAAGCAAATCCAGTCCTAAATGAGTGGGATGAAAAACTCTTCAGGTCCTCCCTCAAGAACTCCACACCTTTCTTCAAAATGGCCACTACCTGATAACTTGTCACTGGGTTCCCATCCCCATGCGCAAACAGCTGGCACATTCTGGCCCTTTGCACTGTGGCATATGCCCATAGTGCCCAGACCAGGCAAACAGCACTGTTTTGTTGCAACTCAAGCTTCACCTTGGCCCCTACCCCCATCTGGTCTGTCTTCGATTGTCTGATAACCAGTGTTATTTCCCCTGAGTCCTGAGCCATGTCTTCCCATCTCAACCCCCCCACCTCCTCCTCCCCTCTTCTGTGCCCGACTACCTCACTTATTCTGGATGCCCCATGGAACATCACTGAATATATGGCTGCAAACAGTATGGCCTCATCCACTGACCTGCATATCCTAGGTAGTGCTCCCATTAGTCTCTGTAAGTCTTTCGCTGATACGGTCACCTGCTGTCATCGGGTCTGCCCCTGAGGTGCCCCAACTTTGCATCATCTGTTTAACTACCATGGTTTTGTTAGGTCTCCCCACTCCTTCAAGCTGCACACTACACTGATTGCTGCTAGATGCACACCCATGGTCATGTGTGCTACCCCTTTTCCCAGTTGTATACCAAATACCTTCCTACCTGTTCGTCCATGACTGAGCCTACTTACCTCCATGTGCTGTCCCTCTCTGAATGTTTGGAATGCCCTCCAGGCCCTTCATATGCTTTCAGGGTTCTGGATGACCAGGAGTTGTGAAATGACAATTCAGCTCTTTCCAGCCAATCTCCCAAATGCCAAGTGGCATTGGTGTTTTTGTACCTCTGCCCTCGGAGTGATGGCCCAGAACTTGTCCAGCTGTAGATGGGAGGCTGTCAGCTATGTATTCTATATCCTATCAATATGTCTAGCCCTAAAAGATATGTACAGCTTAAGGCCTTGTAAGACTAACTGCCATAATACCCTCATGACTGATTCAGACATGCCCCCCCTTTTGTTGAGCACCTCCATTACCACTCTATTGTCACACAGAATGTGACTTTCTGAGTTAAGGTTCTTCCCCCAAACAAAGGTGCTAACCCAGATGGGCATGATCTCCAATCCAGTGATGTCTTTAGACAAACCTCTCTCCCTCCATTCTGGTGGCCATGCCTTGGAACACCACCTGCTCCTGAAGTAGGCCCCTATGCCCAGGCCACCTGAAGCATTGGTATATAGCTCCAGGTCCATGTTGAAAACCCAGTAATCCTGCAAAAAGGATTTAACATTGAAATCTCTGAGGAATGTGTCCCAGATCTGCAGGTCATCCTTGGTGCCCCTTTTGATATCTACCCAGTGGTGTGGTCTGGTAGCCCCTTTTGTGGCCCTTGCTAAGTGTCAAGTAAACACCCACCCAGGGCCAATCATTCTACAGGCAAAGTTCAGGTGCCCAATCAGCTACTGCACCTGACATATCTGGACCCTCCTCCGCTTTCTATGCTCCCACAACAGTTCTTTGAGTCTCTGTACTTTCTTGTCTGGTAGGCAGAAAACCTCTGCCTCTACACCTGTCTGAATGCTGAGAAACTCTGTTACCTGACTGGGCTCTTCTGTCTTGTCTGGTGCTATGGGTACCCATAGTTCCTGGGAAATTTGTTGGAAGCAAGCCAGCATGTACTCTGTTTCCTCTTTTTCCCTGTCAATTAGCAAGAAATCATCCAGGTAATGCATCACTGACCTGTAGCCTGACCTCTGTTAAAATATCCACTGGAGGCAGCTGCTAAAAAGCTCAAATGTGGCTCAAGCTGTGGAGCACCCCATGGCCTTGTCGAAATAGTACTGGTTCCCTACCTTGAAGCCCAGTAGGGCCCAGTCCTCTGGCCACACTGGTAACAACCTGAAGGCTGCCTCTATGTCAGTCTTGGTCAACCTTGCCCCAGGGGTGGCCCTAATAATTTTCACTGTCTCCTACAAGGTGGCATACTTGGCCTTGCTGCCTGCCTCATCAATATAGTCATTTACAGAGTCACCATCCGGAAAAGACAGGTGATGTATCACCAGAAATTCCACTGGCTATTTTTTGTGGGGACTAGCCCAAATGGAGATACCCTGAAATTATGGAATGGCAGCTTATCAAATGGCCTTTCTATCCTCCCGGCTTTTTTCTCTTTCTCAATTTTTTCCATTAGCAGTCCTTCCTTTCCCCTGACTGATCCTAGGTTCTTTGCCTCTTTTGCTGTCCATGGCCCTTTGAATTGTAAATAAAACCCTCCTAAAACCTCCTTCACCAGTTTTTAGCAGCTGCCCCATCAGGGTACCATTGGAACCCATTGCTCTAAAATTTTAACCTTAATAGGGTAACTGAGTTGTTGAAGGAGCCAGTATCACTGTGGGGCTGCTCCTAACTCCTCTTTACTGACTCTGCCCCACTCCCATTGTAACCCTCCTCTGAACCCCTTCCCCACTGTCCCCTGAAGCCTGAGTGCACCCCAGAAAGGGCTGGATTGGACTGGGTGTGAGTGGAAACTGCCTGCCCCCTGCTAACCCAATTTGCCCTGCATTATGAGGTCTGATGCCCCCTCCCTGCACTTTGAGCACACATGCTTAAACCTACATTACAGCTATGATCAAAAGGCCCTATTGTAGCCCCAACAGCATTTTTGAGAAAGGGTAAGTTTCTTCCCCCCGTCCCCTTCATTATTGGCTGTATCTGTCATGCAATCCAGCCATAGGTCTGACTGCTTGGTGTCCCATCTCATGTCCCCAAAAGCAGCCATTCTCTGATGAACCAGCTTATCATACTGGATCCAGTTATTCCCCCATCTCATCTTGGCCATTCATATTATTAGTGAATATGTGATCAGGGGCATTGCCAAACTCCAGCTTTTTTCTAGTACTATGGCTGAGAATGAGGTGAAGCCCATGAACCATGTGTCCCATGTCTTCCCCATTGTGGACTTATCCATGTCCCCTTTTCCCAATAAAACAACCACTGCTACCATGTCTTTTTTACTTATGCTGTCTTTCTTGTCATATTTTGTCACTGATTCCTTGCTCACCAGTGTGAAAATATCCACATCTTCCCCTTTTCAAATCTTCTCCTTTGTCGCTAAGGGAACATGCTCACCTATCCTCATCCGGGTGTCTCCACTTCTCTTGTTCCCATACCCTCTCCCAAACCTGAGGTCTTCTCAGTCCCTGTCCCCTCACCTTTATCCTTTTTTATGTCTGCTAAAGCTTTTTAAATTGTCCCAAATCGTCCTCACCAAATGAGCCAATCATTTTCTCTATGTACTCTTTTATGCTGCTGTTCAGGGTCAGACCCTTGTTACCTGGCCTGGGCACTGGATCCAGCATGGGAGCTGGTCCCAGGCTAGGAAGCCTGCTGTCATCTGGTGCCGGTAGGTTCAAAGGTGGTGGTGGTGGAGCAGGGGATCTACTGGGCCTAATGTGGGAGGTGGACAAGGAAGAGGCAGGGGCACTGGAGAGTGCTTCGGCACTGGGAGGGGGTGCAGTATGGGCTAAGGGAGAGGGGGCAAAGGCAATTCCTGATCTGGTGGTGCCTGGCTGGCCAGCTGAGGTGAAGGCCTTTTCCCACCTTTGCCACCTCTGCCTCCACCGGCCTTCTGCTTCTCTCCCTTACTGGGCACTTTGCCTTCTGCCAGCTCCCAGATCTTGTTGGCCTTGTTTGCCAGCTCCACTTGGCCTTATAGGCATCCTCCTTTGTGATCCAACTCTTTCTGGGTGCCATAATTAATGTTTTCATGGTATAAACCAAAAGCTGAAATAAAATAACAATATAAGACATGTTGCTTATGCCAATATACTCCTCCTCCTCCTCCTTTTCTCCTCCGCCCTCCTTGTTAGATCTGAAATCTTAATGTAGTTGCTGGGGTGTGACATGCTGCATCACCTGTATGCCTTCCTCTATAGTAGGTTTGTATCTTGTGATCTTATTTTGCTTTTTTTTTTTTAACTAAACATTTTGTGTAACAATCCATTTTTTCAAGGTACCATGGCCCCATGGGGACTTGGGTTCCTTGTGGCTGTCAGACCCATGTTCCTTTGCCCAGCATTGTGTTATTGGTTTTGCCTATTGTCTTCTGAAAATGATTAGCATAAATAACATTTTTATTTTGCTTTTATAGTTTGTTTCAAAATCATGAAGTCCCTCACTAAGAAACCAATGCCAGCGAAAAATGCACACTATCCTTCCCACTTATGTCTTTCTCATCTTTATTTATTTATTCATTTATTTTCATAAATTGAAAGCAAGCTCTGCTCCTTCTAATCAGCCCCTGCTTGAAGTCCCACCCTTCAGCAGCATGTTTTCATGCCTCAAAGCAAACTTGATACTGCTAGTCCCTTCATTTTACTTTCCCTTTTTGTTTTCTTTTCCTTTTGTTGTTCCACTTTCTGCATTGGAACTGCTATGATCAAAGTAACACATGCCCTGTGTTGACCGATTAGTCTCTAACCATGCTTCCCCTTTTTGAGGAGCATCATAAAACACCCGTGGTGACCAATAACCTGGTTTGCATTGTAAGAACCATCCAGTTTTGCAATAAATTTCAGAATCTCAGCTGCATGCCACTATCCTCTCTCACCCCTCCTTATTCCTTATGGCTGCTTCCATGTGCACAATCCTAGGGCCCAGTTAAGATGGCTGCCAACTGCCTGCATTCTTGCAAGATCGTGGCTGCCACATGTGACTAATCAAAATGGTGGCCATTCTCGCTGTTTGCTGAAGGGACCCCTTGTAACACGCTCCACTCCTGCTTTTCCTTTTTTCTGGCTGTCTGTTTCCTTTTGCAAGAGCTAAACTTGTGACAGAGCATGAGTGCCTGCCCGAAAACACTGACCCTGCATGTCCCTCCACCCCCCACACCCTGTGGTCATGGTAAAAAACTGAAAATCTACACTTTTCTTCTGGTCCCTATGGCTTAAGAGCCAGAGCCCCATTTTCTATTTTTTTTGGGGTTAACCCATTCAGTTAGGACTGTGAGCCTGCCCAGCCCTGGATTTGTCCCCCTCTTTGGGTTCCATGCCTCTACTGTCCTATTTTTGTATACATTTTCTGAAACCTCTTGTTTAATTGAATTTGTTTTTAACAGCAGGCTGGCTGGCTCCCAAAACAAGATCTCCCCTCCTGGTATCTCAGCCTTGAGCCTTGACCACTGCACAGCTGCTCTCTACTATCAGCACCATGTGGCATGCCCCCTCCAGCCCCAAGGACAGTCCATCTTCACCAAAACTGCTTGCAACAAAAACCAATGGAGCCGATTACATTTTCATCAGAAGATACATAGATACATAGACAGTGTCGGCAGATAAGGGCCTATGGCCCACCCAGTCTGCCCATTTGAGCTTGTAAATTCAGTTTATGTTTTCCTAGAAGTCTGTTGCCCCTTACCCTGACCTCCAGAATTCCTTTATGTCTATCCATGCATTCTTACATCCTGTGATTGTTTCAGCCCTCACCACTTCCTCTGGCAAGGTGTTCCACTTGTCCACCACCCGTTCTGTGAAGAAATTCTTCCTCATGTTTCCTCTGAATCGTCCTCCTCCAACTTCATCCCATGCCCTCTAGTCCTGGAACATCTTTTCACTTAAAATAGTGTATTCCTGCACCCTGTTCCTCCCTGTAAGATACTTGTATGTCTCTATCATATCCCTCTCCCTCCTCTCCTCCGGAGTACATGTTCAGTTCCTTCAACCTGTCTTCATAGGACTTGAGATGCAATCCATGCACCATCTTTGTTGCCCTCCTCTGAACCTTCTCTACCCTGTCTATGTCCTTACATAGGTAAGGTCTCCAGAACTGTACACTGTACTCCAGGTGGGGCCTCACTAGTGTCTTGTATAGCAGAATTATGACCTCTCTTTTCCTGCTGGTGATGCCCCTGCCTATACATCCCAGCATCCTATTTGCTTTACCTGCTGCCTTGTCACACTGTTTCTCTACCTTGAGGCCATCAGAGATGATAACACCAAGATCCCTTTCCTGCTTGGTGCATGCTATATCCTCAACCCCCAACTGATATATTGTGCCAGGGTTTTTGTGCCCCATATGCATTATCTTGCACTTCCTTGCATTGAATTTCAACTGCCAAACCCCTGACCATTCTTCAAGTTTCTGCAGGTCCCTTCTCATTCTGTCTACACCCTCTGGTGTGTCTACTCTGTTACAGAGCTTTGTGTCATCAGCGAACAGTGAAAGTCTGCCTTCTAAGTCCTGCCAATGTCACTGATGAAGATGTTGAATAGGACCAGTCCCAGCACTGATTCCTGTGGTACCCCACTGGTCACTCTTCCTCTGTGGAGTGACAGCCATTTACCACCACCCTCTGTGTCCTGCCACCCAGCCAGTTACCTACCCACCACACTGTCCTGCCACCCATATTCCCCAGTTTGTGTAATAGTCTTCTATGTGGCACAGTGCCAAGGCCTTGCTGAAGTCCAGATAGGCCATGTCCACTGCCCTCCCTGATCCACCTCCCTAGTCACCCAGTCAAAAATTCAACGAGGTTGGTCTGACATGACTTCCCCTGGTGAAACCATGCTGCCTTGGGTCCTGTAGTCCATTGACAACCAGATGTTCCACCAATCTCTCCTTCAGTAGCGCTTCCATGATCTTCCCACTACTGAGGTGAGGCTGACTGGTCTGTAGTTCCCTGCTTCTCTTTGTTCCCACTTTTGTATAAGGGACTACATCTGCTGTCCTCAGTCTTTGGGTACCTCCCTGTTTCCAGTGATTGGCTAAACAGGACAGCCAGAGGTTCGACCACCACCTCTCTTAGTTCTTTAAGGACCCTGGTGCACCCCATCTGGCCCCATTGCTTTATCAACTCTTAATACTTCCAGTTCCTTCAGGACCCTTTCTCTGTAAAGGACTTGTGTCCATTTCTGCACCATTCTCACCCTTGTACTCTCTTCAGACCCATTACCCTCCTCTTCCTCAGTAAAGATTGAGCAGAAATACCTGTTCAATATGTCAGCTTTACTGTTGTCATCCTCCACGTGGCACCCATCCTACCCCTTCAGTCTCACTATCCCTCCATTTGTCTTTCTTTTTTCACTTATGTACCTATAAAGATTTTGTCCCCTCTACCCACTGATTTTGCAATGTGTTCTTCTGTCTGAGCTTTGGCTTCCCTTACTGACCTCCCTGCCTCCCTTTGCTTCTCCTGGTACTTCTCCCTATCTCCTTCTGCCTGTGTCTTTTTGTATTACCTGAATGCAATCTTTTTGGCTTTCACTTTCTTTGCTACCTCTTTGGAAAACCATAATGGTCTCCTCTTCCTTTTCCTCTTGCTAACCTGCTTAATGCACAATTCTGTTGTTCTTGTAATCCCCATTTTAAATACTGCCCACTGTTCCTCAACCCTGATTCCTGTCCCATTCCCTTAATGCCTCTTTCAAGTGTCTCCCATTTTCCCAAAGTCTGCCCCCTAAAATCCAGGATCGTGTTTTGTGTGGTTTGGTTCTGCTCTTTCTGTGATTTCAAACCACAATGACAGGTGGTCACTGTTCCCCAGGTGCTCCCCACTGTTACCCCATCACACTGTCCCTGTTTGTGAGCACAAGGTCCAGTATTGCCTTCTGCCGAGTTGGTTCCATGACCAGTTGCTTGAGGAAGGCACCCTGAAGGGAGTCCAGGATAAATCTGCTCCTAGTTGATGTTGCTGCTGGGTTGCTCCAGTCCACGTCTGGAATATTGAAGTCTCCAACCAGTACTACTTCACCCTTGTCTGCCATCCTTTGGATGGCTAGCATCAACTCCCTATTTGTTTTTTCCTCCTGGGCTGGTGGTCTACAGGCCACACCTGTGCAGATGGCTGTCCCCATTTTCCTTTCCAGCTTAACCCACAGTATCTCTCTCCCATTTTGTTCCTCCTGGATCTCTGTGGCCCTATGTCATTTTTCACATACAGTGCCACTCCTCCTCCTTCCTGCCTGCTCTGTCTCTTCTGATATGTTGTAGCCAGGTATGGCCATCTCCCAGTCATGGTTATCATTACACCAGGTTTCAGTGATGGCCACAATGTCAGGTCTGACTGCACCATGACAGCCTGCAGATCTTCCTTCTTGTTGCTAAGGCTCCTGGCATTTGCACACATGGCTTTCCATGATTTGACCTCCCTAGACTGTTTCGCTGTTCTACTCCAGACCCTTCCTTGGTTGTCCTTTATCCCTGGTTCTCCTTGCTGTCTGCCATTCTGCTGAATGTTGCCCCTTTTCTGCCTATCCACCTCTTAGGCACTAATCTCCATCTTTTGCACACTGCTTTGCAGATATAGCCACTCCTCTGGTTCACTGGTTTCACTGCTAGCTGTGGTGGGTGAGCAAGTAGGTACCCTCCTTGCTGGCCTGCCACCCCCTTTGCTAGTTTAAATGCTTGTCAATGTATCATTTAAACTTATCATTGAGTGCTTGGATTCCCCTCCAGAATGGATGCAGGCCGTCAGGCTTGAACAAACCTCCATCCCTCCAGGTGGGTCCCCAGTCACCAATGAATCCAAACCCTTCCTTACAGCACCAGTTCTTCAACCATGAGTTAAAGTTCCTGGTGTATGCACTCCTATGCTGTCCCTTGAATCTTGCAGGAAGTACTTCTGAGAAGGTGACAGAAGTAGCTACTTGCTTGAGACCCCTTCCCAATTTCCTAAACTCTTCCTGGACTTCCTTTGGCTCTCCATTTGCCAGGTCATTAGTACCTAGGTGGATAATGACATCCAGCTCACCCTCTCGTCTTGCCTTCCCAGTGATCCCCAGGATCTTCCTTCCATCCCTCCATGCCGTGGCACCTGGTAGGCACCTCAACTTCCTGTCCTCCCCTCCTGTGTTCCTAGTTGGATCCCTCTTATGATGGAGTCCCCCACCAGGATTCACTTCCTCCTCTTCTGGGATCCATTTCTTTCCCCGTTGAGGTCACCTCCTTGGCTAACCTCCACATCCTTTCCTTCCACTTCTCTGGGTACCTCTATTTGGTTGTCCTCATTTGCCAGTGTGGCATATGAGTTCTTGAGTGGAATAGGATCTGGGATGTGCCTCTGCCTGACTGCTCTAACTCTCCCTGAGCCCACTGTCATCCAAGTGCTCCTCGTTCTCAGCATCGTTTGAGGCAGTTGCATTGGACTAGGTGGTCTCTGGATGAGGGTGATGGTACTCCTGACCCAGTTTACTTCCGCTCTGGTCTGGCTACCTCATCCCACAGTCCAGAGAGTGCATGCAGATGGGCAGTACCTCAGTGTCCAGAAGGTCTGTCCTGAATATGGCTGCCCCACAGCCACTGCATTGCACCACTCCCACATTATACTGCAATTATACTGCTATTCCACTACTTGTCTGCTACTGAAGCTCTCCTAGTTCCCTTTTATTAATTTACTGTCCTAAAAATCCTGCCACTGATCCTCAGATAATTTTCTTTAAAAAAAAAAAGAAACCAATAAATAAATAAATGAGTCAAAACACTTGTCGTGCTGAGGGTGGGCTTATTCCCCCTTATGCCCCTCCTACTTCACTCCCCTTACTATACTCTGTGTTTAGCGCCTGTCAATCATATTTAACAGGGCATATAATTAAGAGTTGGGGGAAGGGGGGTGAAAATTTGCAGCAATTAAAGACAGCACAGAATTACACCACCACTACGTTTTAAATTTTCAACAGCCCCAAAACAATTCTAAGTAAAAACAACAAAGAAAGTCCAGTGTCACTAAAAGCCCACAATCTAAGTTTAAAAGAAAAATAGCAATTACCAGTTACTCTAAAGCACTGAATTGAATATGTTTCCTTCCTTCCCCTTCTGGCTTTTTCTGAGAAAATAAAACTCACTTGCTACCTCAACTCTGACTAAGCCCCACCTCCAGTTATTACGTAGCTGAGGTCAGAGGCCAGACAATTAACTCACCCCTCCCCAACTATAGGGCAGTCAGACAAGCCAAGATAAAATTTGCAAAATTAAAGACAGCACACAATAAATTCACCACCACGCTTTAAATTTTCAACAGCCCAAAATAATTCTAAGTAAAGACAACAAAGAAAGTACAGTGCCACTAAAAGCCCACAATCTAAGTTTAAAGAAAAATAGCAATTACCAGTTACTCTAAAGCACTGAATTGAATATGTTCCTTCCTTCCCCTTCTGCCCTGTTTAAAATTAGTGTTGCTCACTTGCTTTTCAGTGGGGAAAAAAAATGTCCTTTTTGAACCTAGTCCAACCCCAAGATTCCAGATGGCCATCTTCATACCAGGGAGAAATGGGTGTACACTGTGAACACACTCAGGAAAAACTTTTAAGAATGGCGGTAAGACAGAATGAGCCCCTCAAGCCTATTGCCCATAAAGCACTGTACAAACTATTTACAGCAGTCCTAGGCCTGAAGTACTCAATAAAACTGAGCCCTGTGTACCGGGGAAAAAATCACTTGGATTAATCCTGGCCAAGCAAACTCTTAAGCTCCAGCTAGCATGCCAAAAACTGAGCCACAGCTAGGCCTGCATCACAGCGGATGCCAGCAAAAGCCCTTCACCATATCCTGCAGCTTTGCTATTCAAAATGGATTTTTTACCTTACCTGCTATTTTGCATGAATACTCCTCACCAGTTCAGCTGCTGGAATCAAAAATAAAAGCCAGGAATGAAAACAAAACAAATGTTTGTTTTGAAATCAGGAAAGCTGATGCAGTTTCTTATAGGATTTTACAATGCTACAAAGCAAAATTAACCAATTATTTTGCAATAGGACAATATTCAACAAAATTATTCTGCTAATCTGATATACTGCTCAGAGTCTACAAAAACTCCAAGTAGCAGTAAAAAGGAGGTCTCTCCAGGCCAGGCATCCCCTTAAAAATCCCTAGACCCACATTCTCTCTCTCTCCTCGGGCCAATGGGCTGCCTGGGTTTTCACATCTTAGCCTCTCCCCTTTGTGAGATCATGCTCTCCTCACTATGCCTTCAGTCCTAACACTTCTGAGTCATTCTACCCCTGCCCCCTCTAACCCTTCCCCTCTCCCTCTGCTCTGAGTCACTCCCATTGGCAGGAGCACTGGGACAAGAGAGTTTACCCTTTACCAGGCAAACCTCATTGTTCAATTCATATATATATATATATATATATATATATATATATATATATATAAATTACAATTGTTGGCAATAAATAGTCCTTACATACTAGATGCTTGTAATTTACAAAATATTAAAATTCTCAAGCTTTTTATGCACATATGCAGCCTATAGAAATGGCTTCAAGGAATAATTTAATTACACAAAGGCATATCTGTAAATTGGTTAACCACCAATTTAAATTCTTACTACCCTAATTAATCACAAGCTGTCATAGTTATTATGAAATTGCATTTGTTAAGTTTCCTTAGAGATTTAACTGGCATTTGTTAATGCTTCCTTAAAGTTTTAACTGGCTTATTACAAGTCAATATAAAGTGTTTTTACCTTAAAACTTTTAATTGACATTTACTACTGCTTATTTCGTCCTGCATGTATCTTCTCTGCCATTTACTTTATTAATTATTCACAAGCTTATATAGCTATAATTTGAAAAAAAAATAACATTAACAGTTTGCTTCCTTGCATTTTAAAATGATTAATTGTACCTCAATTAAAAAAAAACAATTTAGCTTTGAAACATTTTAATAACTAACTGCTCAATTTGGTCTGTATTTAAACACCATTGCCTTGGCTTATGTCATTCCTAAAGAAAATAAATGTACAGTATACAAGAGTTTTCTTGAAATGCTGTAATATTTCAGTATAAAGTTGTTTGAAGATAAGGTAAAAAAGGGCTTCCTCTCACCATGCAGAGTGGCAGCATTTCACCTATCAGCAGGGTTCCCCCTAAATACACCATCCCTCATTTCTGCTGACTTTAAATACATTGGAGTGGGAGGAACAAAGCCACAGTAAGCTAATGGAGTTCATTCTGTCTCAGCTGTCAATCATACCAGCACACCAGCTTCTTCACTGATCTTGTACATACAGTACCTTGGCCATTGATAACCAATGAAACATCACTCACTCCTGAAAGGGAGGAGAGTGGGCCCTTTTCCCTCCCTAGCATGGAATGAGCAAGTTTTTCCCCTCTTACACTCTAAATATTATCTTGGAAGAACTTTTCTCAAACACTTTTTGTATTTCATGAAACACCCATGACCACAGGCTCATGAATATATTCATTTACTATATTTCTCTCATACACATTTGTTGCCATGGCTACCATGTTTATACTTTTATATGGAGAATACTGATGCCACACATCACAGGCCAATGTTTTAAACTGCCTAATAGGTTTAAGCCTGGGCATTGCTAGGGGCTCAGTTGATTTTTGACATAGTGAATAATGTCAGTGGTTTCTGGTTCTACTTTTGCCTTTGTATGGCTTGACTCTAAACACAGCAATAGAGTCAAGCCATACAAAGACAAAAGTACTGGACTTCAGGAGGGCTGACTTTGCCAAAATGGATGAGTGCCTAAGGAATGCACTAGCAAATGGGCAGGAAGGAGGGGTGGAAGAACAATGGGGAATAATAAAAACTGCCATCACAGAGGTAACTAGCCTTTGTGTGAAGCAAATAAACAAAACAAAATGATGTAAGAAACCACTATGGTTCTCAAAGCAGGTGGCAGTGAAGGTTCAAGAGAAAAAGAAAGCATTCAGAAAGTACAAGGAATCACAGAAGGAGCAGGACAGAGAATTGTATCAGTTAAAGCAAAAGGAAGCTGGGAAGGCAGTCAGAACAGCAAAGACCCAAACTGAGGAAAAGATAGCCAACTCAGTTAAGAAGAGGGATAAAACCTTTTTTAGGTACATCAGGGAGTGAAGGAAGACTAAGTGAGGGATAATGAGGCTTAATAAAGGGGAGGAGGGTGGGCAGAGGGTGACTGTGAAAAGGCAGAGATACTAAACAAATATTTTTGCTCAGTATTTACAAATGAAGAGGGGGAGGTACCTAAAACAAACAATAGAAACACTCTGGATACGGAAGTTGATACCAGCCCATTTACAGAAGAAAGGGTTCTGAAAGAACTCTTAAAACTGAAGGTGAACAAAGCAATGGGGCCTGATGGGATTCATACCAGAATTCTAAAAGAACTAAGGTAGAACTAGTGACACCACTGACTACCTCTTTAACAAATCATGGGAGGATGGGGTGGTACCTGAGGACTGGAGGAGGCAGATGTGATTCCCCTTCACAAAAGTGGGAGAAAGGCAGAAGCAGAAACTACAGACCGCTAGTTTAATGTCAGTGATAGGAAAATGATGGAATCACTTCTGAAGGAAAGAATTGTCCAGAGTACCTAGAGGCCAGAGGTGCACAGGACCCAAGACAGCATGGATTCACAGCAGGAAGGTCATGCCAGACAAATCTAATAGATTTCTTTGACTGGGTGACCAAAATAGCAGATCAGGGAGGGGCTGTGGACATGGCCTACCTAGACTTTAGCAAGGCATTTGACTCAGTCCCACAGAAAAGATTAATATACAAGTTAGCCAGCCTGGGAGTGGGTCCCAAGATGATAGCCTGGGTAAAGAATTGGCTGGAGAATAGGACACAGAGGGTAATAGTAAATGAGTTCAATTTGAAGAAAGGGGGTTACTAGTAGGGCAGCAGGGTTCAGTATTAGACTGGTCCTTCAATGTCTTTGTAAATGACATTGCAGAGGACTGGAAGGAAAAGTATGTCTCTTTGCAGATGACACAAAGATCTGCAACAGAGTTGATCACAAGATGGGTGGAAAGGATGAGAAGGGACTTGGCAATGTTAGAGGAATGGTCAAATGTATGGCGCTTAGATTTAATGCTAAGAAGTGCAAGGTAATGGACATGGGAAACAAAACCCAGGGAAGAGTACACAATGGGGGTGAGATACTAACAACAACAAAATGGAAAGGGACCTGGGTAGTCATATCAGATGACTTAAAGGTGGGCAAGCAATGTGAGAGGGCAGTAAGGAGGGCTGGGGATACTGGATGCATAGGGAGAGGCATCACCAGTAGAGCAAAAGTTGTTATCCCTCTGTACAGACAGTTGGTGAGACCCCATCTGAGTACTGTGTGCAGTTCTGGAGATCCAATCTCTGCAAGGACATAGACAAGATGGAAGCTGTCCAGAGGGGCAACTAAAATGGTCGTTGAGGTCTGCACGGAAGACATATGAAGAAGACTAAAGGAGATTAATATGTATAGCCTCGGGGAAGGGGGGCATGATAGAAATGTTCAAGTACCTCAGGAATCAACAAAGTCCAAGAGGTAACATCTTTCAAAAAAGGGTGTGCAAGAACAAGGGGCACAATTTGAAGATGGGGGGGCAGCTCAGAAGTAATGTAAGGAAGTATTTTTCACAGAGAGGGTTGTGGATGCATAGAACAGCCCTCCAGAGGAGGTTGTGGAGTCAAAAACAGTGGTTGAATTCAAGCATGCATGGGACAGCTATAAGGCAATTCTAGGGGGTGGGGGTAGAAAGAAGTAGGCTGCTGCTTAACTAGGATCTGCATCTTATCCATTAGGTAGGGAAATGGGCAGACTGGGTGGGCCAAGCAGTCCTTATCTGCCGTCAAATTCTATGTTTCTATGTTCTATGTTTCTAATCCCAGAAACTCATTTTTCAGATCTTATGCATTCTTTATTTACTATGATTTCTTATATGCTAGATGGTAATAATTTTCAAATTATTATAATTCACAATATTTTATTCATTTCAATATCCAATACTATGTCTTTATAGTTCAATCCACCAGTGTTTCCAAAGCCAACTTAATTGCCTTGCTACCTAGCCTCTTCTGTCTCTCAAGAGATTGCTAACAGTGTTTACAACTCTCATTGTCCTGGGTTTGAATCCTAACAAGCCCATAGTCAAAAAAGAGAACTTTTTTTTTACAGCTGAAATGAGTCACTAAATTAAATTAATGCATATTCATCCCTACTAAATACATGTTTTTAAATAAGTTTTAAATAACATCTAAATAAAAATATAATCTTCACCTAAATATGAGACAACTGGTTTCCTAAGTCTTGTCTGGCAAAACATTTTTCTTTAAAAGTTTTGGTGTATGAAGCATCATAGGATGAAGGTTTTGGGCTGAAGGTACCACCTGTAGTGGGAGAACATCTGTGGTTACCAACATACTGTCTAGTTTTCTTCTTCATTCATTCCACTTGTATAAATCCAAAATGTCTACCTAGTTTCAAATGTTTTATCCCAATCTCCTCCTTGCTGTGGTTCTAATACTTGTTCAATGGCCCACAATTTTAAACTAGCTGCTGAATGGCCTGCTATTTGAAAATGTTTCACCACTAAGGGAGTGTTTTACTTGTTTTTCTGATTGTACTCTTTCTGTTCACTAATTCTCATTATGAAATGGGTAGAAAGAATGCAGGCTCTGCTGGACCATTATGCCAGCACAACGGCCCAGCTGAAAGTAGCTCAACAAAAATATGTTTAAAAAATGCATCCAGTTGTACTACCCTAATCTCTGTTTCACCTGTTATGTGCTTTGTTACTGTTTGTTGTTGTATTCCTTGATACTAAATCGTTTGAAAATAGGCTCTGCCTAAATGGTTTTATGTGAAATAAAACTGAAAATGAATTAAATGTAAGCACCCATTTCATAAATGCAATGAGGCACTTGAATCATACTTCAACCACCCGGTGGGTCATTATCTGACCATAACACATCCCATGTCATGTCTTATTGCTTAAGTTTCATAGGTCTTGTAGTTTTTCCAACATACTGTAAAACCTACAGCAAGGACATGTTAATACATATATTACATGATCTGAGTCACAGGTTCAATGTGTTTTAATCAGGAATGATCTGTCTCCATTTGGATGTGTTATCTCTTTCTTTCTTGAAGTCTTATTACAATGGGCACATCTACCACATGGTGTCATACCCAGTGTTAATGGTCCCAATAAAATATGGGCTTCTATTGGTTCTGTACTAAACTCACTGTATAACAATTTTTGCAGAATAGTCCTCACTCTTTTAGATGACGTTGTCAGTTTATTTTTAAATTCCTGTATATTCTGAGAAGATGCTGTTCCCCAATGTTTATACATGATCTTACGAATATCTTCATATGATCTGAGTACTCCAAAGAGCAGACCATTCTGTTTAATGGTCCTTTTTCTTCTCTTTCCTGTATTATTCTCTATCCTTCTCTTGGTTAACTACTATCAACACCACTTCACTGAACACTGTTTTAGAATATCCCCTTCTTAAGAACCTTCCTGCTGTGTTATCTAATTCCTGTTTTAGTTTTTTCATAGTTCTGACATTTCATTTAATTCTCAACATTCAGTTTTTTTTCTTTTTTTTTAAGTGGTAGCTCTTAGTATGCAATAAAGCATTTCCAAAAGTCTCTTTTCAATGTAATCTGGTTTACAATCTGCCTTCCTTCTTAAAGATCATCAAGTCAAGAAAAATAATCTCAGTAGAAAAGCACAATAAACACACAAAAGGTAAGTAGAAATGCTTTCTTTACCTGTTAAATGAGCAGCCCTCCCTCCCAACCAGTCTACAAAATTCCTGCTGAAATCAGATCCTCCTGTGGCGATAAAACAAAGTTGCTTACCTTGCCCTCCCCATCCTAAAATTAGTCACCAGTCCTCAGTGACATCACTTCTGCAAGAAATAAATAAAGCCTAGAATCTTCTTTCTGATTATTAGTCATTGTAACACACCATTTTGTTCCCTTAAGGGACTCCTGTCCTATTACCTCTCATTGCCTTTGAGATCACAGACAATGAGTTGATAATTCCCCATCAATTCTCACCATAAGCAGAGCACACTATATATATATATATATATATATATATATATATATATATATATATATATATATATATATGTGAGTTTGGGGAAGGGAAAAGGATGAGGATAGCCTCTATGTAAATTAAAGCATATTGGTGGTAGAGGATGGGCCCATTAGGGTAGGGAATAGGAAAACAAAATTGAGACTTGGAAAGGAAAAAGATGAAGGAGAGCCCTGTATGTCAATTAAGGCATATTGGTGATAGAGGGAGAGAATGGGGAAACAGAATTACTGTGGGTACAGCTCATGACAGCATCAGGTAAAGACACATCTTGCAATGAGCTGATACCAGCTCATTTTGACTTTCCTGGTAAAACTTTTGAAATAAATGAATAAATAAATTACACATGGGGGTTGTCTATAGACCCCCTGAACAGGGGACAAACGTAACAGGGAACTAGGGTCCAAAATAGAGACAGGAACTGCAAAGTAGAAGGTAGGAGAGATGGGAATCGTAACCTGCCAGATATAGACTGGGACATTCCAACAGTTCAGCACACCAGAATCAGGCCTTGTTAGATATGTTGAAAGAATGCCAGATGGTATAGCTAATTAGGGAATCTACAAGGCAGGCTTCTGTCCTCGATGTGGTGTCATCAACATGGAAATGGTAGGCTGAGTGCAGGTAGGGGAACCACTGGGGTCCAATGACTGTAACACCACATAGTTTGAATTGTCCCAGGTACCAGTGTACCCTCATCAAAGGTTGAGATTCTGGATTTTAAAAGAGCACACTTTGGCTAGAAGAGGGAAATATTCCATGATAAGTTTGTTGGTGTGCACAAAATCAGGAGGGAGGCAGAACAGTGGGAAATAATTAAAGGGGTTATTTCTTGAGAATAGTTACCAAGAGTAACAGGCACAAGTGACCAATGTGGTTATCTAGTGATGGCCAAAAAAAGGGTCTTCATCAGATACAAAGAAAAGCAGGGGAACAAGAAATGGAGAAAATATCAAGTAAAGATGAAGGAGGCCAAGAAGATAGTCAGGGACTCAAAAGCAAACACAGAGTGGCATTTTGCAGATGGGGTCAAGAGAGGGGAAAATCAGTGTTTCAGATACATAAAGGAAAAAATATGAGAGGGGGGATTGTAAGACTGAGAGACCCGCAGGGTATTACAGAAGGACACGCAGAAGGCAACTGTTCTTAATGACTACTTCTGCTCAGCATTCACAGTGTTGGGCAGTGGCTTTTGCTGGAAAGTGGCTTAAAGGCTGCTGCAGGGGGCAATAAATGGGGAGGTGGTATTTACAGTAGAAAGGGTCAGAAAAGGGCTTGTAGCCTTGAAAACAGATAAAGCTGTAGGGCAAGATGGGATGAGCCAAAGGGTGCTCAGGGAACTAACATGGAATCATCTGAACCCCTGGCAGGGCTGTTCAATAGCTCAATACGGTCAGCTCAGTACAGCTCGATACAGTCAGGGGTAGTTCCAAAAGACTGGAGGTAGTGGACATTTTCACCATACAAAATGCAGTGTGTGGAGTAAATAATATCACATCTTCAGATGACATTACATTTACTTTTGAAGAAATAAAAAAACAAATTAGAACACATGAGTTAATTCTTCACCAGGACCTGATGGGTAACAGGAAACATGATAGCTATCTTAAAAAATCATGCTGTACTTCCTCTTAAATTACTCTTTGATAATAGTATGAAGTTTGGGCACACTCCAGGTGATTAGAAAAAGACAAATATGACCTTGCTGTTTAAAAAAGGCAATAAAAACAACAAGGATAACTACAGGCCAATAAGTCTCACCCCTATGTTAGACAAAATTATGGTGAGCATAATCAAAGACAGGATATTGTCTGAAATAAACATAGAAACATAGAAACATAGAAGTTGACGGCAGATAAGGACCGCAAGGCCCATCCAGTCTGCCCATTTCTTTTTCTACCTTATAAATGTACCATCGGCCTTTGCTCTGTCAGTGACCTATCTATTCATAGTCATTTGTATTGCTCCCTTATGCCTATCCCATGCCTGTTTGAGCCCTGCACTGTATTCATAGCCACACTTCTTTGGTAAGCCATTCCATGCATCTACCACCTTTCTGTGAAAAAATTTTCCTCACATTCCCCTTAATCGGCCTCCCTCTAATCTCATGCTGTGTCCTCTTGTCCTGCTATTTTCTTATATTTAAACATGTTAGACTCTTTTCACTTGTTTATGCCCTTAAGGTGTTTAAATGTCTCGATCATATCACTCTCTCCCTCCTTTGCTCAAGGGTATACATATTGAGCTCCGTTAATCTGTCCTTATATGTCTTCTGATGCAGTCCCTGCACCATTTTGGCTGCCCTCTCTGGACTCGCCCAATTTGGTTAATGTCCTGTGAAGGTGTGGCCTCCAATACTGCAATGAGTAATTCAGATGGGGCCTAACTAATGTCTTGTACAGAGGGATTATTACCTCCCTCTTACGACTTGTGATACCCTACTAATACACCCTAACACCCCCCTAGCCTTACCTACTGCTTTAGAGGTCTGCTTGGATGATTTTAGGTCATCAGTGATGATGATGCCCAAGTCTCTTTCTTCCTTTGTGACTGCTAGCAACTCCCCTCCCAGCCTATAAGTGGCTTCAGGGTTTCTCTTCCCTATGTGCATGATTTTGCACTTCTTTGCATTAAATCCCAGTTGCCACTCTTCTGACCATTCTGCTAGTTTATAGCACTAATAGGAGTGCTTGATATGAATCAACATGGATTCGCCAAGGGATGATCTATTGTTGCAAATTTGCTGTGCTTTAAGGAATCAGTTAGTCTTAGTTTAGGCAGTGGTGTACCTTGTGATGTAGTGCTTTTAGATTTTAGGAAGGCCTTTGATTCGGTGCCTCATTGGGCTCTGGTAGAAAAATTCAATAGCTTGAATGTTCATCGTAAATTAATCGCTTGGATTTCTAATTGGTTGACTGACAGTATTCAATGAGTAGCAATAGAAAGTCACCACTCTGATTGGTGGCCTGCATCCAGTGGAGTTCCTTAAGGCTCTGTACTTGCCCCAGCTATTTTTCAGGTATTTATTGCTGACTTGTCCATAATCTGGATAGCTGGGTAATAAAAGATGTGGATGATTGTAAAATAGGAGGACACTGTAATAGCCTTCTGGAAAGCTTCCCGATTCGGTGGGACCATTACAAGCTTTCCCAGTTGGGTAGATAAATGGAGGATGCATGCAATTTAATATTGATAAGTGCAGTGTTATGCACTTTGGTTTGCATAACCCGAAACAAGATCACTTCCTTTATGGCAGATTATTAAACAAATGATAACTTGACAAAGACCATGGGGAGATAATTTCTGATGATTTTGCCTTCAATAAACAGACAAACAGAACTTATCAACAAAACCAATAAAATCTGGTGGGCAATTAGACAGAATATAAAATCCAGAGACAAGTCAGTATTGCTACCATTATACTGAGCATACATTAGCCCCCTTCTTGACTTTTCATCCCTGTTCTGGTGCCCTTATAAATTCAATTCAATTCAATTTTATTTATAAAGTGCCTTTCAAAACCAAGGCGCTGTACAACATTAAAATTTATAAAATCCAAAATTTAAAATCAACCAGAGCTAAAAACACATGAAAAAACATTAAATCTATATTAAGCAAGATGTTACTATCACTTATAAAATGTTAATTCAATTTATAAATGCTAACTCAAAAAATAATGTTTTAAGGTGACCTTAAACTTATTGATGGTTAAGATTCTTCTTAACTAATGAGGTAGAGACCCACAGGCTATGCTACAAAAAGCAAAGGCACGAAATCCTGATGACTTCAGACCAACCCTGGGAATCTCCAGCAATCCCTCATTGGCAGAACGGAGAGGACGGAGGGGCAGTAAGGAACCAGGAGATCTTTTAGGTAACCGGGTCCCTGATCACGTAGAGCTTTAAAGGTTAGTAAACCAACCTTAAGGTGATCCGCCACCAAACAGGCAGCCAGTGCAGCTCACGGAGCACAGGCGTAATATGACTAGTTCTAGAAGTCCCAGTCAAAGCCTGGCTGCCACGTTCTACACTAGCTGAAGGCAGCAGATATCAACCCCAGATAACCCTAGGTAGAGGAATTGCAGTAGTCCAGATGAGTAATGATAAAGCGTGGACCAATGTTGGAAAGGAGTCACCAGGGAATCAAGATATTTCACCTGGGCGATATTCCTCAGATGGTAAAAAAGAGATTTGACAACAGCTGACACCTGAGATTTCAGAGTCAGGCCGTCATCAAAATAACGCCGGTTTGCACCCGCTCAGAGGTAGGGAGCGCACACCACCAACAATAAACCTGATGGTTGACCAGCTCCCACACCCAACCCCGGATGACCTGGATCCACCACAATACCTCAGTCTTGTCCGGATTGAATCTCAACCAGCTCAAACTCATCCAAAGTCTGATCTCATCAAGGCAGTTGTTAAGCACAGAGAGTGCATCACCCTGACTGGGGAGAAAGGACAGATACAGCTGGGTATCATCTGCATAACAGTGAAAACCCAAGCTGTATCGCCTGATGATTTCTCCTAATGGCAGCATATACACTGCAAACAACATGGGAGCTAAAATGGAGCCCTTTGGTACCCCACAGGACAGGGAGTGAGCTCCAGAGGAATATATTCCAGTGGCAACTCTCTGAAACCTGCCTGTGAGGTAAGATCGAAATCATTCGAGGACTGTAACAGACAGTCCATAAAAAACCCGAAAGGCACTCCAATAGCACTCCATGGTCTACAGTATCAAATGCAGCAGATAGATCGAGAAGGACCAGAATGGTACACGCCTTTCAATCTCTGGCCATAAGGAGGTCGCTCAATACCCGGACAAGGGCAGTCTCTGTACTATGCCTTTTCCTGAAACCAGACTGGAGAGTATCGTAGACATTGTGAGATATAAGATGATCATCCAATTGTAATGCAACTGCCTTTTCAATAACCTTACCAACAAATGGCAGGTTAGAGATAGGCTGGTAGTTAGCTAGACAATCTGGATCCAAGGAGGATTTTTTAAGGAGTGGTCGAACTACCGCCTTCTTAAGGGGGTCAGGAAAAACTCTCCTCTCCAAGGATTTCCAGACAATGTCTGCAAGGATTGGGTAGATGGCTTCTACACAACCTACTAAAAGCGGTGTAGGACCCGGATCCAAACTACAACTAGTTGGTCGCATTGTTTGGATGATCTTCACAATGTCCCCGAATTCTGGCTGGTGAAAGTCTAACCAGATGAGACCAAGGACAAGCCACTTCTAGTCGACCACCGCAATCCCCAATAGGAACGGTTGGACCGATACCGGACCTGATGTCGGCAACCTTATCCGCAAAGAACTGAGCAAACTCCTTGCATCTTAGCTGAGAAAAAGCTTCTCTGGGCTGAAGACAGACTGGATTGCACAGTCTGTCCACAGTCCGGAAAAGCTGATCCGTTGATTCTGTGCTGCAGAAATCTCTGACAGGAATTCTGCCTTCTTACAAGTGATTTCTGATTGATAGCTATCATAATGTGCCATCAATCTAAGCCTGTCGGCATCAAGGCTCGATTTCCGCTAAACTCTCTCCAACCTTCGGCCAACTCACCTTAACTCCTTCAAGGAGCCATCAAACCATGGGCTTCTTGGACGGAGGGTGAGAGGCCAAACATGAACAGGAGCAATTTTGTCCAGAGCATCTCCTACAGCCTTATTATAGGCTAATACCAGATCATCTGGACTCATGCATTCAGCCGAAAAGCTCGATAGATCCAGGACCACCATTAGGTCGTTCGGATTGACACCCCTTAAAGGGCAGTACTGAACCATCTCCGTAGGGGCAGACATATTAGAGGGGGCCCTGAAGCTGAACCTTATAGTGTAATGGTCAGACCAACTGACAGGTTCCACCCCCAAATCAGTGATCTCCATACCCATGAGAAAAAACAAATCCAATGAATGACCCCCTATATGGGTAGAGGAGGTAACAACCTGTGTCAGGCACAGCATATTCATTAGCTGGAGGAGATTTTGACCAAAAGAAGAGAGTTCATCATCAACCCAGGCATTGAGGTCACCCAGAAGTATCAGTCTGGGAAACCTCAGCACCAGGTCGACGATGAAGTCTGCTATCTCCTCAAGAATACCCACCATCACCTGGTGGACGGTAGATGAGGAGAATCCCGTAGCCTGCACCCTCTCCCAGGATATATTCAAAGGAATTGTTTTTTCCCAATGGCACATCCACATCCATAAAAATGGAGATATTGCTTGTATTGAGAAAGTTCAGAGAAAAATGACTAAACATGCACAAGGTATCAAAACCATGAGTTATGAAGATTGATTGAAGGAGGTACTGTAGGCTTAATGTCTCTCAAAATGAGAAGGCTACATGGTGACCTAATGCTAACACAGGATATAATAAGTGGGGCTGGGAGGACTATTCTTCCCGAGATCCAAACCCCTGGATTGAACCCTTAAACCATGGACTGGGATAAATACGAACTTCACCATAGAAGTCCAGTTCCAGGTCTATGATTATGTGCAGAGTGCCTCTGAGTGTACTGTTGCCATGGGGATGCTGTCAGCATGCCTGCCTATGTACAAGTAGCCAATGGCTTGCAATCAGGCAACACTGCAGGGGACAGTCATGTGATGCACTCACAGCACATAACTATGGTGAGTGATCAATGCAGCCCAGACTTGTGGTTAGTGAAGATGGAGGAGGATTAGAGCGCTTGCATTTAGAGCACAGACTAATTGAAGACACATGTATTTTTTTGAGCTGAGCAGAGATGGAGGGAAGGATTTTTTTGTAGCATATTTTGGGTGGCTGGACTGCATAACTAGTGGCATGAAAAAGAAAAAAGAGAGGAGAGACTTACTAGAGTGGGGAGAGCAAGTCATCATCATTGGGGAGAGAGAGAGGGGAGGAATCAGAAGGAGGCATAGAGAGTGGGTGGGGGGCTGAGGAAAGTAAAGACAAAAGGCAAATAAAAAAAGATATATACTTGGCCTCAAAGTGGCTGTGTGTAGTGTACAGGGCAAGGGTAGCCTGGCAAAATAAATCTTTGACTTGTGCCATCCAGATCTCGGGGGGAGAGAGAGAGACAGACTACTGGGGGTTCAAGAGAAAGTTTAGTTACAGCCACAGAAATCCCAGATTAAAGTTTATTCTTTTCTTGGCCTAAGTGTAGTTGTGTATACAGGACAAGGGCAGGCTGGCAAAATAAATCTTTGACTTGTGCCATCCAGATCCAGAGGTGAGAGAGAATATGGGGGTTGGGGAGTGGTGCAAGGGAACTTTTACAGTCAGAGAAAATACAAATAAAAGTTTATTTTCTTTTCCCTGCCTCAGTGTAGTTGTGTGTACAGGGCAAGGGCAGGCTGGCAAACTAAATCTTTGACTTGTGCCATCCAGAGGGGGGGGGGGAGAGAGAGAGAGAGAGAGAGAGACTATGGGGTGGGGGGAGCACAAGAAATGTTACAATCACAAAATTCCCAAATAAAGGTTTCTTTTCTTTTCCTGGCCTCAGTGTAGCTGTGCGTACAAGGCAACGGCAAGGTGGCAAAATAAATCTTTGACTTGTGCCATCCAGTCATGATCATTTGTTAATGTTCATTCATGATTTCATGTATTTAAAAAAAAGTTCTGACAAACAACAGACAAGTTGTTGCACCTGTAATACTGGTTCTGGGGGGAGGCACAGGATATTCTGAATTTGTGACTCATAGCAGTCTGTTTACACTACAACACAAGTAATGTACACAGAAGTGTCATCATCATCATCACTCGGTCCATCAATTATTCCTCCTCCTTATCATTTTTTGTTTTATCGTATATTGTTATGCATAAGCATTAACCAACTGCAACGTGGGACTGTGCATGTGGCCATGTACCAGATGTATCTGCATCACCAAATTAAATTCTGAGGCACACTGAGAACTGAGTATCAGTTGCTGAATACTGTTGGCCACTGAACAGTAACTGTAGGAGTCATTCAGCTAAGCTTGGAAGGAAGTGGTGGTGGACTGCTGTGTTGTCAGTGTGCTGAGTACAGTCACAGCTGTAAATTTGTCCCTGGCCTCTGGGTGTGGCTGGGAGTCATCAGAGGACATTAGGTAGGGGAATCTTTTACAGGTTAGAATAAGAAATAAGAAAAAAATGGATCAAAGTAATGATAAGGCACATTCTCAGGTAGGCACTGGCAGTGGCACTGCAAAAGACAGCAGTCAGCCTGCAAAGGGAAAACAAAATCAAACCCCAAAAAGTTATTTTTTTCACATCTTTAGTTTTTATACTAGGTTCTCATACTAGGTATTTGGAACAGTAGAAGACTCAAAGTCCATATAAACTGTCCCACACATCAGTGGGAGCACTTTACTGTACTTTCTATTATATACTCATCAATTTTTCTTTTAAACTGTGACAATGTTTGACTTTTTACTATATCAACTGGCAATTTATTCCATAATCTTCCAGTTCTATTTATAAAAGAATAGTATGCACTATTTTTTAACCATTCTCAACTTAATCTGATTTATACATCTTCTTAATCCATCTGTTTTTTCTTGTAACTCTAAATTCAACTCACTTTTCAATTCTTCATCATTTATTATCTTAAATAACATAATTAAATCTCCTCTTCCAAGTGAATGCTTGACCAAAAGTTGCATATGTTGAATCAGTCCCAAGTAGCGATGCAGCGAAGTTTTACTACTAATGCGAAGTTCAGACAAAGTTAGCAACTTCGAATCCACAGATAAGTATGCAAAGTTTTTAATAAGAGGTCGACATTCACCTGTAATTAACTTCATCTTGTTAACTTCGCCTTAACTTCAGGTTGCATTTCAGGAAGACAAAGTTTGTGAAAAATAGGACACAGACTACATGTCTGACAGTCTGCAGGTGACATGGTGCAGGCAGGAAGTTAATCAGGCTAGACAGTGAGCTAGTGTGCCAAATGGCTCTGCTCTGCGAACTGCCATGGGTGGGGTGCTTTTGACATGTGATGGGGGTGCACAGGTGACAAGCTAACAAATAAGGTTATTTTGCCTGTTTTAAGCACAGGAATTGATGTACTAGAATTACTACATGAACCATCACTGCTGCTGTGACCACTGCTTGACAATTCAAAATCCTCCTCATGCCTGTAGTAATCCTCCTGTGCTATTTCACCACTTCTACAGACATGGCTAGTTTGGCTACTAACAGTCAAGGAAGGAGATACCATGCATACTAAGGTGGATGAGGGTGAATGCCCCACTACGGCATTAGATCCCTTCTGATGCCGAGTCCACAGTGCCATGTACCTGCTCTTCAGATGTGTATGCTGGCCCCCAGTGCCAAGATAGCTACCCTTGTTACCACGCCTCACACACACTTGGCAAAGCTGGCAGATTGCCACTGTTTCATCACTTTCATCTTGTATGAAAAAATCCCAAACTAGGAATTTTGATACCCTACTGTTCACATGTCACTGATGCTGAATTTTTAACTCCTGTTTTTGTGACACTGAAATGGGTGGTGTACTGCATGATTTATATTGTTGGGCACACTTGGACTCTGCCTGAACATCACAATCTATGACTATTACTGGGTCATCATCATCATCATCAGACACAGCTACATCAGAACTTTGGGGAAGGGGTGATTTAATAACAGACTGTTTTCACACAGCCACCTTCATGTTTCTTTTTTTCCGGTTCCCAACTGGGGTCACTAGCATCATCATCATAATCATAATCATCATCCACATCCACAAATTCAGTTTGGATGCTATCCTGTGGTGAACATGTTACAACCACAGATGCAGTATTGTCATCCACAACTATTTTGTCAACATTTGAATATTTGGATGGCCCGCAACATAGCTAGAAACATGAGATTGTGAGTCATCGTTATGATCAGAATCATGTTCAACTAATGTGGGGATGAGGATTGTGACATCAGCTACACTCTGAATCACGTCTTCAGAATCCACAACATTTTGGCACCCAGATAAGTTTGCACAGGTTGAACTTGGAGCAATACTAATGCCAGGCCTGTCACTAACTTTACTACCACCACCACCACCAGCAGGGACAACAGCATCTCCAACCATCATTGAAGTGACTGATTGCGCTGTGAAAAACATAGTCGGAAAAATCCCTCTACTTGCATCAACTATTCCCTTCTGCTGTGTACTACCATGCCCATGACCACTCTTGGCACTGGCAGCAGTGCCATATCAGAAACATCTTTGCATGCATGTCTCTTCATGGCATTTTTGGGGATTACAAAGACAATTAGTAACAAATTTAAATTTAGGCACTTTTGGGAAGATGGAAAGCCAAAAGACAAGAAATGTGACTTTCAGGTGGAGATTGGGCTCTAAAGAGATGCAGCCACACAGGCACAACAACACCTTAACCAGTGGTTAGCAATCCAAGCCTGGAAATGTAATACTTTCTTTTGCAGGTGGGGGGAGGTACAGCAGTGCTTAGATAGAAGCAGTAAAAAATAACACAGATGGGCTAAGAAATTAAAAGTACTGCAATCACAGTGCCACAATAAAATGCATTTGACATGATGGCATGCACACACACACACACACTAAAGGTATGGGCAGAAAATTTAACAATTCAGTACACTACAGCCCAATCTTTTAAACAGACTGAAAAATGCAAAGCACCACAGTAAACAGCAACAAATGATCAAAACTTACTAGAAGTATTACTGTGTACATGAACACACAAATACTAAAACAGTACCCAACAACAGCTGGAAAGACTGCCTTTCTCACTGTGAATCTCCCTTCACCACAGATCCACCCCTCCCCGAAGCACACATTTACAGTGACAGATTGAATGTACTAAATTAATATTCAATATTCACACAAAATCAATAAATGCTCAATAATATACAGTAAACACACAAGGGTTTTCTACAATCGATGTACTAAATTTTGACACAAAATATTGTCACAAAAATGCTTTTAAAGGTTTTTCGATGGTTTTGATTCTCAGAGCTCTGAGAGCAAACTGTCTCCAACTTTCCACTACACACTACGCTGAACTGAGGCTGGGCAAGACAGTCTAGAGCCCATGTGACCTGCCATCCCATGAATCACTATAAAATTCACCTTATACAGCAATAAAAAGGTGAATTTAATACGAAATCCATTGAAATCGATGGAACTTCACATTAAAATTAAAGGTGAAATTATCGCTTTGCATTGCATTTGCAAAATTAGGTTTATACATGAAATACTCTGTACACTAGTCCCAAGTAAAAAAAGATATGTGGTTAAACCAAAGGGTGGTGGGTACCACCCACAGAGCACCCAAGATATGGAACAATTGCATACTATGCTACTGCCAGTCCCTCACAGTCATCTGATTCTTTTGAGGTTGAACCCAATGAGGTTAATAATAAAGATGAAGGGAATAATCAGGCAACACAAGGTTTACTGGAGGGATGAAAATTGCAGATGAGGAGGAAACAGTCAGAAATGTTTTGGTTGAGGGAGGCAGTTGGAATAAACCACAAGAGGAACAGATCCAAGAAAAATTTGGAGGAGGGACCCTGAAAAGGTGACTGAGGTGCAGTGCCTTCCTGGGAAAAAACTAAAAAAATATCATCTTTTGTTTGATCATACTTCTCCATTAGTGCTTCTAATGAGTTGGTGGCAACATGCGCTATTTGTAAACAGCCAAACAGCAGGGGCAAAAGAAAGGAGCATTAGGAATGTCAGCACTGAAAGGCACCTAGACAGATGTTACAACATTACTGAGAGCTCCAGTTGACAGTCTCAAAGAGAAAGTGACAGTGATAACTCACTACACTCAGGGGTAACTCCGATTGATGAAAGCAGTGGCAGCCCCTCAGCACCAAAGAAACACCTCCACCACCACTTCCTCCCATTCAAAGGATTCCTACTGTTAATGAAAGTGACCATATGTTCAAATGCCCTTCTCATTCAAGGAGACAGCTTATCATAACAAAAACATGAGCGTAAAGCCAAATATGACTTGACTCATCCTGTTGCTGTTACAATAACCAAGAACATTCCAGAAATTATAGCTGTTGATTTGCTACCATAAATCATGATTGAACATGTAAGATTCAGATGGTTTCTTGAGTAGTGGTGGGTGAAGTGGCCAAAATTCACTACACAAAGCCATTTGCGAATTAGGAGGAATCCACAAAGTAATCTGCAATGCGAAGCGGAGTACTTCGCATCATAATGAGGAACGCGAAGTCCATTGGAGACAATGACTTTGTGTTACTCCACTTTCCCCAACCACTTCTGCACCAATTTTAATGTGAAGTACATTGAAATCAATGTACCTCGCATCACTTTGCCTTGTTGGTAAGCTCCAAATCAAATTTAGATGTGATTCATGGGATTGCAGGTCACATGGGCTTTAGATTGTTCTGCACAGCCTCAGTTCTGTGTAGTATGTGTGTAGTGGAAGCTGAAGACAGTTTGCTCTCTAAGCTCTGAGATTCAAACCCTCTAAAAGCCATTCAAAAAGCCTTTTTGAGCCATTCTTTATGCTCAAAATTTAGTACACTGACTGTGGAAAACCCTCCCGTGTTCATATCATCAAGTGTTTATTGTTTGTGCATGGATTTTGAATGTTGATTTAGAACATTGAGGGCTAGATATTCAAAACTGTGCTCCAGGGATAAATTAGTACTGCCTGGCAGGCTAACCTAGCCCAGAGCAAAAAGCAAGCTATATTCTAAAGGAATAGCCCTCAGCAAAACCAGCTGAATATAGCAAGCAAAGTAAGTTGGGCAAACAGAGCAAGAAGTGCAGGGCAAAAACAGCCCAGGAATAAGACAGCACTGAATATAGCAAATAAGACAGCACTGAATATAACACCCAGGCAGGCAGTGCAAACACAATGGAACACAGTGTACAGGTGATACAGCCTGACCCTGGGACACATGCAATGAAACACTGCCCAGAATGAGGTCCCAGGTTCTGACCGCAGTGCAGAACCCAGTATATGACACACATGCATGTGAATGGCAAGCAACAACCAAGACCCATGTGGGAGAATCAAGGAACAGTACATACCAAGTGAAACCCCAGCACCAAAGAATGACATAGGACACAATATACTGCAGAAACTGGAATGTATTAGGAAATAAATGAATGGCAAAGCAACAGGAACAGTACAGTGATGCAAACAGTACACACAACAATCGAAAGCAAAATAATACAAAATCAAAACCAAAACTTAAATGTGAACTACAAACACTACAACTACCGTTGGATGAACCACCACCAAAACAAAGAAAGCCAACTGTACAAACAATACAAACAGAAATACTAAGAACCCCCAAACCACAACACAGAACACTATCACTATGTGAATGACAACAAGGATGAAAACAAAACTACCTATACTGTGGCATACAAAACATATGTACAAGTATACAATATGTACAGGATGGCAATGGATATGGGGAAAGGAAGAGGACCCAAACAGGGAGAGATGAACAGAGGCCAGATACAAACACCAGTCCAGAAAGGGGATAGCCAACAGAAAAGGGGTGAGGTCTACGGCTGGAGGTGGGATGGTTCCGGCAGATGTGCCTCCAGGACAGCAGCCACCCTCCTGGTCTCTGAGATTAGGACAGCCTACTGCTCAATGATCATCCTCTGCTGCTGGACAAGGCATCACAGGAGGTCATCCAAGCCCTTCACTTCCTCGAGTCTGGTTGCCCACAAAGGCGATTGGTGAGGACCTACAAGAGGAAGGGTAGCCCATGAGTATGGGAAACCAGCCAGGAGGCATACTGCAGCCACAGGTGGCCATACAGGGATGGACAGCATGTCCCAACAGCCACGCCCATGTGGTGCTGAGGAGCGAATGGTAAGCACAACTGACAGGTGCACACAGGGCTGGCCTGGGAGACACAGACACCATCCCAATAGCCAATAGACATAGATCGTCAGACCCGACAACACCATGACACAGATGACACCACCACCCCAGTACTGCACAGAGTGAGACAGTGCAGAACACAGGTGGTCCCTGGATGGTGGTGGGTGTGGGCAATACAACAACACGTACATGGGAGACCACACATTGGGATAGGCTGCCCATAGTCAGATAGCAATGTACCTGAAAGCATAGCACAACAACAACAACAACCCAAAGGAGTGCCAGGGCAGCACAATGCAGTCACGATGGCCAGCCAATGACCGACCCATGCCAGGGCCAAACAGACACACAGCATAAGCAGGCACACAGGGTGCAGATGGTGGCATGGGTGGGCAGACACATGCCACCAAACATGGCCCACAGAAGGCACAGTGTGTGGTGTCCAGCAGCTACAATATGCACACGATCTGTGAACAGCCGACCATGGCCAGCGAAGCCTGTGGACAGCAAGACACTGCCAGCCATGCACAGGTGTAGGAACCGTGGGGGGCGGGAGGGCTGGAGCACACCCCCCTGCAGCTGTGAGCATGTCAAATGACAGTGTGTGTGCCCTACTGATCCTCTGCCACCACAGCCACTACCACCATCTGGCACCCTCACAGCCATGCATGCTGACACTGGCCCACAGTGCCCCCCCGCCACAGGGCACAGCGGCCTGACAGCTAGACTCCAGCAGCAGTGGGCAACACTGATGCACAACCCAGCACTGTGCCGCAATACCACTGGCCTGATGCCCATGGCTGCCATGCCACCAGCACAGTCAATGGCAAGCCACAGAAGGAACCACACATCACAGAGAGTCACCGCAAAGTAATAAGACATGTACTCATGCAACAGGCCCCTGGCCTCAAGGCTGCTCTCCTGTGCCCTCTGCAGCATGGTCAGCACCCCTGCACTGCTCCTCTGGCTGTCCTGGGACACCCCTTGGCCCTCTCCTGACATTCTGGGCTGCACGATCTGCTCTATGGTGGACAGAGGAAACAGCAGCATTAGCGCAACACACAGCATGAACCACGAGCAGCACAGCAAATGCACATCCAACCCCACAACACTGCACACACAGGAAGCCCAGGGACAGTGGCTGAACACAGGGACACCACACAGAGGGCATCAAGGCCCATGAAGCATCGCCAGGTACACAGGACATGTAGGCATGGTGGTGCAGTGGTGCAACAGTGCCAGACACAGGTGCACATGGCTGTGTGGGCTATCAGGGGCCAGGGACATCACCCCTGCACCACAGTGTGGTAGGCTGCAGGACAGTGTTGTATCAGGTCCCACCAACAGCAATGTCCTGATCTGCCACCACACCAGTGTCACCCCATTGATACAGCATGCACCACGCTACCACGTGTGTGCCACCCACACCCCATGCCGGAATGCCCCCTAGGTGGCCAACATGTGTGGCCTGACCTGTACCACATGCACCCCAACACCATGCTCAGTATTACACCTGTGCACACACACACATACACACACACACACGGTCACACGCACACACTTGCAGTCTGAGAGGCACATGACAGTGGTGAACAATGTGCAACTCCACCTACCTGGTACCAGCACAGTGCCGTCATGCACCATGCGCTTGAAGCATTCCAGCTGCTGCTGCTGCTGATGGTGCATGTCTGTGTAATGATGCTGACACTTCTCTGTATCATTGGCAATGCCTGTGTGGTCACTGAGCTTCTGGGCAATGGATGCCCACACCTGCTGGCATGGGAGGTCACCCTCTCTGACCTCCTCAAAGAGCCATCTGTGCCTCTGCTGCACTAGCTGCACCAGGTTGGCAGTCTCCACCTTCCCCCAGCAGCTATCTCTGTGCACCACAGCATGTTGCCTTCTTCTCCCTGGCATTGCCCAAGCACCACTCCTACCCTGCCACCTGTTTTACTGCACAGCCTGGTTCACACCTTGGTCCCTCAACAATCAGTGTAGTAGCATCACGCTATCACATGATAGCCGCACTACCCGGAAGTGGGCATGCTGCGCATGTGTGACCCAATCACAACCCTGGAGCCACAACACCACACATACGGAGTGCTGCACTGTGTGGGCTAGCGTGGTGCTATGCTGCACTAAACCGGGGTGCTAGTGCAGCACAGGGGACACAACTGCTTGTGTGGTGGTCACGCTTATGCCACATAGTGCTGCACTACTGGGACAGCATGGCACTGGACACCCATAGCCCGGCGCTAATGTTTGCACAGTGCTAAGCAGATTGCCCAGCACTATTCAGGCCCATATTCAACTGGCACATGCAAATGAGGCACTTGTGCATGCATGGTGCAAAGACAGCGATTAGCATATCATTATCCAATGATTTGCATGTATAACAGGCTGGATTGCCCGGCTGGGCTATAAAGGGCAAGCAGTGCTCCACCAGTGTAGTGTTATGGGATTGCAGCACACGGCAGAAGCTGTAGATGAACAGACACAACAAATGAAGCCATGTCACAGGAGGCAGAGCAGCAAGAGGCAGGTCTGTATAGCAGCCAGAGGCCTGGTGGAAAGGCACTGGTGAATCACAGGGCTGGGGTATACACACCTGCAGACCAGCAGTCTGCAACTGTACATGCTGGGGACAGGGCTGCCGATTGCAGGCCCACAGGCCATCATGGTGCTGCATAATGGTGCACAATGCCATTGGGCCAGCTGATTGGTCCATGTGCTGGGCCCTGCACCTGTGTCCAGCCAGCACCATGCGGGCACCTCCTGCACACTGTAGGTGCCAGCCACGGGGTGGGAGCCCTCCATCGTGGCCTGCAGGTATGCCTTGCAACAGTGGCTCACTGACATGGGGTGGGTCCATGGACCCTCATTTGTCACCCTAGATGTGGGACATGGAAGGTCACAGACCCTCTTATGGTGGTACACAGCTACAGCCGAGGGGTCACAGGGTCAGGACTGTGTGGATCAAATTGTGACATTGACAGCACCGTGTGGTCTGTGCCTGGTAGCCAGCTATTGTATGCATACCATCCATAGTGTCCACACCCTGTGTGCAGTGCACATGTTCCCTAGGGGGCCGATGAGGGCATGGTACAGTGCCAGGTGGCGAGCGTTGAGATGTCCCTCATCCCGGGGAACACGACTGGTATGGGTGCTGGCTGTACCCATGTGGGTCCAGTGTGTGCAGTTTGTAGGTGGTGTACACTGTCAGCCATGCAGTGGCACAGTGCACACAGGGCTGGCCACAGTACACTGTGGCTGTGTGCACTGTACACACACATGCTGGCCTGTGCCATCACCATGCCACTACTGGATGGGCAGTGCAGCCGTTGGGGGGTGGTTGCACATACTGTTCTGTGTGTGCCATGCACAACAGGCCCGCCACAGCTGGTTACACAAATCCCTCTACATCTCACCCATAGGTACTGCAGAAGGACCTGAACGCATATGGGCACATCACTTTTCACAGGATGAGCTGAGGATGATGGTGCATGGTGTGAAGGAGAGGGAGCAGGTGCTGCAGCTGCACAAGGTGACAGACGCGGTGGTGCGCCAGGCATGGGATGAGGTGATGGCAGGAGAGCGAATGCCATTGGCGGCTGTGGCAGGATGACAGATGCAGTGCAAGTGCGGGAGTGACCTGCTGTGCTGGGCAAAGGGAGGAGGAGGAGGCACAGTGGCTTCATGATAGACTGTAGACCGGAGGTGGCCCGCAATCCACACAACAATGGCAGGAGGACCCACTCATGGCTGTGGTGGCATCCACACTTCACCTGGTAGCCATTGCCAGTGTGCCAGGTGGAGGGTGTGAGATGCCTCTCACACCACCTAGTACAGGTCTGTATCTGCGTGTATGCACCCTGCATGGTGTCACTGCACAGGTGCTGGGTGTTGGTGTTGGTGTCCTGCCTGGGGTGCACTGTCGGGGTGCTCTGTTGTGCACACTGTACACATGGGATGGGTTTGCCTGTGAACAGTGCTAGGCAAGGCCTAGCCACCACAGCTGACAGGCCGGGACATGTGCACTGTGGTGTGGGTGTGTGCATGTGGCCATGGTCTATGACTGTGGGGATGCTGTGTGAGGTGTGCATGCCTGTGGTGGGTGGCACATTTCCTAGGGTGTGCATGTACTGGTGGTGGTGAGGCACACTGTGCACATACCGGTCAGTGACCCCATCCCTTCTTCTTCCACAGCAGTGTGTGCAGGGCCTGCAGTGCACCAGGACCAAGCTGGGATGGCAACCATGGGACTGGAAGCAGAGGTGGAGGAGAACCTACCGTCGACCTCTGGACTAGGTGCCGGTCATGGACCCTTGGCCACGCACCATGTATGGCACTCACTTGGACATGGGGTATACCAGCTGGGGGGGGCCCCAATGGTGGCGGGGACCTGGACTTCAGTGTAGCCCTGGAGGATGCCCAGGTGGAGGATCTCAGTGGTAGGCAAGGAATCCTTCTGACAGTAACCAGCTACATGGAGTCGGATGTGTCAGAGGGGGTTACATCCTGCCTGTGGAGGGAGGCACAGGGGTGGGGCAGGGAGCAGTCCACAACATGGGTGCCAGGGGGGTGGATTGCCATGCCAGCATGGGTGTACCCATGCAGCCGGCGGTTGGTCTTGTGGGGGCCATGTGTACCCCGCTGGACATGCGGTGCCCTTCACGGGTAGGCGTGCAGGTCCTGCATGGGTCACAGCTCACCACCAGTGGCCTGCAACAGCAGAACATTCCACCGGTGTGACAGCATCCCCACCTTGGTGAGCTGCAGGCACCAGCGCCAATGCCACTGAGGGTGCCACTGCAGTGGAGCCAGATGCCCCGGGTGCCCGCCCTCTGCTCCAGGCCACACTCACATCCCAGCCAGGAGGCCCAGCTGGATCTTCATGGCCTGTGGTGGGAGCTCAGCATGACCTCTCACAGATGCAGGAGTCGCTGTCCCTGGGTTTTGCAGGCGAAATAGTGGGCTGAGAACAGGTTGGGCCACATGGTTGCCACACTGGACCATGGTTTGCTGGACTCATGGCCATGGTCGTCAGCCTCACCACAATGCAGCACAGAGTGCATGGTGGGCAGCAGTCTGTGCAAGGCGTCTGTGCTCCCATGGCACAGGGGCCCACAGGCCGGCCACTCGCGGCCATAGGACTGACACTGGCATGAGCACCACTGCATCATGCACATTGGCAAGCACCCAACACCGACATGGGTGTCTGCCCACCCTGTCCGGCTCCGCTGGTCAGCGGGGGCACAGGCGGTCTGCCCTCCCAGCCTCACCGTGGTCTTCCCCTACTGTGTCCTCAGCTCAGAGCACCCCTGGCTCTGTGTCCTGCATGTGTGGCATATGCTGTGTGTGTAGTGGTAGTTGCCAGAGATAGGCACAGCCGCCATGCACATGTGCACAGTTGACACTCACATGTGCACACTACCACTCCCACACACCTGCACACACTTGCACTCACACTGTCACACACACACACACACACACCTTCACTTGCACAGTCTCACATGCACAGCCATAGTGTCCCTTCCCACACTGCCGCCACACATCAGGCATTTCCCACATCACTGTACCATGGCTGTGTGTCCTCATCACATGTGTGTCCTGCACAACCCACCCATCACACTGCCCTCACTCATGCATTCAGTACCACTGTGTTGTGCACATGCTTTGTTTGTTTGTCAGCACTGTTGTGGTTGTCTGTACATATTAAACTGTTTATCATTGTACTGTGTCTTGTTGCCGTGCTGTCTGTTCTCACCCTCTGGCCTGTGACAGTGCCCTGATTATGGCGGCCCTGTGCTCCAGGGCCCTGTGGGTCATGGGAGGAACCCTCGTCTCCAGTTACTCCACTATCCCCCTGACCGCTGGCTCTGGGTCACAATCGGCCTGTCTCTCAGGGTCAGATGCCTGTATCCCATGGTTCATTGCCATGCTGTGCAGCACACAACAGGCTAGAAAGATACGGCATACCTTCTGAGGCCTATACTGTAGGGCACCACCTCACGTGTCTAGGCATCGGACGCACATCTTCAGTATGCCAAACACCCTCTCTGTGATGTTTCTGGTGGTGGAATGTGCCTCATTGTACATCTCTTTGGCCACTGTGGCTCACTGGGGTACTGGAGTCAGCAGCCAGGGTTGCAGGGATGGCGCTGTCCCTTGTTGTGAGATGTGCACCTGTTAGTGATGTTCTGCTGTCTGCCCATTGCTGTCTTGCACCACCTGTGTTGCTCTCCCAAGCCCCTTCCTTGACTTCCCTGCCTCCCCCACCCCTGTTCTGGTGTGTGTGTGTGTGTGTGTGTGTGTGTGTGTGTGCCTTGTGCTGCTCACTCACTGACCAGGTGCCCACTGGGTATTCTGCCCTCCTCGAATGCCTGGCACAGCTGGGACTGGTGCCAGATGAAGCATCATAGGCACTGCCAGAGTACTGGGCATAGACATTGCTGATGCACCCAGTTGCATTGCACACCACCTTGCAATTGATGGAGTGGTACCCTTCCTGTTGACATACACCTCACTGCCATCGCCAGATGGTGCATGGATGGGGACATGGGTGCAGTCAATGGCACCAAGTACCTCTGGTAGGTGTGCAACTCGATGGAATTGCTGCATGGTTTCTCTGTGTTCTTCTGCCATACTGGGGAGTACTATGAACTCCCCAGCATGTGGCAGGAAAGCTTCAAGGAACTGGGTCAGGAGGTGTGAGGTGGTAGACTGCAATACCCCGATGGTGATCCCCACTGGCTGTTGGAACGTCCCTGTGGCTAGGAATCACATCACTGCTGTCACCCTCTCCTTTACTGTCATGGCATGGCTGCATCTGATGTTGGGGTACAGCTGCTCATGCAGGAGTTCAAATAGCTGCCTCAACAAACTCCTGTTCATTCAGTACCAGCCAGTGATGCACTCATCTGGCAGGGTCTTGAAGGAGACCCTGGGCTGGTACTACCTCTTTGCAGCATACCGTCTCCTTGGCCTGTGTTGCGGCATTTATTGGGCCTGCTCCCTCTCCTCCTCCTCCGCTTCTGCTGCCATCAGTGGCAGCATCACTGCTATCAGCACTGCAGCCATTTCCACTTCCTGGTGTGGTCACTCCCCCTCAGTGGTTTGCCCTGGGTTAAAATCATCCTTTTATTGGCGGTAGCTAGCGCCACACTACATGTCACGCTATGTGTCCTAGCATGGTGCTATGGCTTTGAATATCCCGTAGCGCATGTATGCATGCCACCCCTCTCACTTTTCCCTTTGGATACATTATCATTTTGCTCCATGTTATTGTGGTTAGCATGTGCTAACTGGTCCCATGAATATCACAGCTCCATGCTAGTCCTGCGCTATTGCCATGCTATTGGTTTGCACACTGCACTACATTTTGAATATCTGGCCCTCAGTCTGTGTAGTGACAAACACTTGAAGTGTGCTTGGGGGAGGGGTGTATCTGTGGTGGAGGAAGGAAGATAAATTGGGAGAAAGGCAGTCTTTCTGTTTCGGTTATATTTTTCTTGTATAACTGTGTTAATGTACACACAGTAATATTTTCATTAATTGACATTTTTTTGCTGATTGTTGTGGTGCAACAGTGCATAATTTCAGTTTGTTTAAAATATTTGGTTATATTACTGAAGTTTTCTATTTGTTGCACATCACCTCACCTGTAGTGTGTGTGTGTGTGTGTGTGTGTGTGTGTGTGATGCATGCCATCAAATCAGACACATTTTACTGTGCCACACAGTAATTGCAGCACTGTGAACCTGCTATCTGTCTGTGTTATTTTGTACTGCTTTGTGGTATCTTGGTAGTGGACTGTTACTGCAGTGCACTGCCCCCCCAACCAGCAAAAAGTATTATTTTCCAGATTTGGATTTGTGACTTTTGAGCAGTGGTTAAGGTGTTGTTGTGCCTTTGCGTCTGCATCTCTTGAGTGCGCAGCTCAAACTTAATCTGTCTGTGTGTTTGCACCTCTTTAGGGCCCAGTCTCCATCTGTAACATAAGTCACAGTTGTTTGTTTGGCTTTTCTTCAGAGTATTGGTGTGGTGCATATCTCGGTGTGAACATTGTGCTCATTAATGTGCGTTTTTAAGTCAGGGCGATCATCACGAGTCACTCACGATGCAAGTCATGTTCTTCATCTTCACAGTCACGATTCACAAATTACAAAACTTTAAGTTTTTGAGTTGTAAGTTGCATGTAAGCCTGTTTTGTAATATCTTGGCTTGATCATTGTAGTCATTGATATGAGTTTTCAAGTCAGGGAGTTTGGGGTGGTACATGTCGGGAAGTACAGCCGTGGTATATCTGAGTACAGTTAATTAGTCATATCACACCAGTCACTCATCAGAGACAAATCATGTTCTTCATGAATCACAACAGTTACATTTTTTAAGTTCTAATGATACGCAGAAGACTTGTACAGATGACCAAAACTTTAATGAATCTTTTTAATTTTTTAAATAATGCCCCCCAATTTTTTTACCTTCACTGGCTTGACAGTGTTCCAACACCAAAAGTCCTCATCAAGCCAAGAAATGCTCACCCCAAGTTCAACTGTATGGCCTGTGATACAAAAAAATGCAATGACTACATGTATATATAGACAACAACTATATATCTATATCTATATATATATATATATATATATATATATATTAGAGGCAAAAACTCTGTTTAATGCATTAGTTAGGGTTGTTCCACAGCTTATTAAAGTGAGGAATTCGCTGTTAGGTTGAAACCCTAACTCAATTCACCCCCCAGCACCACACACACACAGACACACACACATTCAAGTATGGGGAGGACCAAGTCAACACAACCAATGACAGACATCCAGCAGCAGGTGACAGAAATAACAAACAATTGTCTAAATGTACTCTGAGACATCCCACCCACCTGACCAGGTACTGCATGCTCAGTGGAGATCAACAGCAAAACTGAGGCCATGTACACCAAATGTACACATCCTGATTGCAGCTGCACACGTACTCACACTTAGTAGCTGCATGGCCTTACCTACGATGTCCCACACCAGACCACACCACATGTGGTGGCCACCTGAGCAACAGAGTTCAGCAAAACCAAGGAGTTGTACAGGTATAATATCTCTGATTATAACAAGGGTTTGAGAAATGCAGCTTTCTAATTGACTGTAAACATTGTAACAAGCTTATATGTTTAGTTTTATTAACATACATGTAGAGCCTAACCATATGATGAACATGCTTTAATGTTGTTTAAAAACAGTTTTATTATGATAGCAATAAGCCACTCCCAGGTATTATGTTAATGGTCAGTTTATCACTGTCTAGAGACATGTGGCACGGCTATGCCACATTCAACATTAAACCCCTACAGGGTGATTAACAGACCATTTAACATAACTGTTGGTCATGCCTTATTGCTTAATTGTCTTATGAGTAGATACTCTCCTCTGCTAGCACCGCAGCAGCTTGGCAACACAGTGTCCAACCCAGTTACATCATACACTGTCTAGTTACTGGAGAATGGCTGTGAATATGAACTCATGAAGATGAACAGTGTAACTTGATCATTACAGTCATCGAAACCTTAGTGTGATTATAACTGACAGAGTCAGTGATAGAGAATAACCCTGCTGTCCTAGTACACTTACCCCATTGTGAGTTAAATCAGTACTAAAAGACATTCTGTTTATATCTACCCATACCTACTTGATTCCTGTTGTACCACAATTAACATAGTTATCACTTTGATAGCATCAGTGACAGAAGTGTGGCAAACCCAAACACTAGGCATACAGCCTGCGTATAAAACAACTGTTAAAAAAAATTACACTGTGTCCATAAGTGGCATAGATCACTCATTGCAACAATAGTAAATGTATTACTATTTGAATAAGTTAGTCATCACAGATGCAATGAGATTTTCTTTATCAGGTACAACATAGTAAGTGCCTACAGGAAAATCTATCCTATATACATCTCTGATACAGGTACGTCATTGTTGGCTCAGTAGTGCTATGATATTTAGAAGTTGCTTGGCCTGATCCATGCAATTACACTGTTTCTACAAAGAATACTTACTGCATCTTTAGTATTGAAACACTGAAGGGCTATGTATGTACATCAGCAGTACACCTTCATCAGTAAGAATGCATCTGATACTGGCAGTCTGAATTTCTGGCGTTGAACAGGCAATGCTTTCCATACGTTTACATCAGCCTCTCTATCTTGAGTAAACGTTGCAGTAAATGTACTACTATGTAAATCACATACTAAATGTAACACTGTTTTATCTTGAGCATGCTAGTGTCTTGTAGTTAATTTATGTACTTCTCTTAATTAATGTATACTCACTAGTGTTAAAACCTTTCTACAACTGTCATCATGCAACTTCAGCATTTATATTGACTAATGGCACAGTACCAGTTGTGGTGTGGTGGGGCATCGGTAGGTAAGGCCATGCAACTACTAAGTGTGGTACATTGTGTGCAGCTGCAATCAGGGATGTGTACGTTTGGTGTACATGGCCTCAGTTTTGCTGTTGATCTCCACTGAGCATGCAGTACCTCGTCAGGTGGATGGGGATGTCTCGTAGTACATTTAGACAATTGTTTGTTATTTCTGTCACCTGCTGCTGGATATCTGTCATTGGTTGTGTTGACTTGGTCCTCCCCCATACTTGAATGTGTGTGTGTGTCTGTGTGTGTGTGGTGCTGGGGGGGTGAATTTGGAGTTAGGGTTTTCAACCCTAACAGCGAATTTCCTCACTTTTGTCGCTGTGGAACAACCCTAACCAATGCATTAAACGGAGTTTTTTGCCTCTAATTTCCCTTCTTTTTGAGAATGATATTGAGAAATAGTGAATGTAATGGGGTGGCAGGAGCGCGGGGCCCAAAGTGTCTTGTGGCATAGTAACAGGAGCAGCAAAGCAAACAGAAATGCTAACAGTGGCACACATGGCAACACAAGCGCGAATGAGAACAGAAAGGGTAACGCACACGGTGGCGTAGACAGGAATGGTGTGCCACGTGATGTCTGGTCACATAGTAACATGGTGCCTGTAAATGAAAATGTCAATGGGCATGGTGACGCAAAGTGAAACAGAAAGAGAAACAGTGCGGTACACACAAATGGCAAAAAAGTAACAGAAACACAAGTGCAAATGAAAACAGCAAAGGATGACGCAAGTGGTAGCATGGGGTGCGCGTTGGATCATCAGCCTAACTCTCACCCCATGACCTGTGTAAAGCAGCAGAAGTATGGAGAACGAGGTGAGAGTTAGGACTCATGATCCCAATGCACACCCCAATGACGGTTGGGGGTGGGTGGGGGTGCAAGGGTTTTCAACCCTAACAGCGAATTTCCTCACTTTTGTCGCTGTGGAACAGCTCTAACTAATGCATTAAACTGAGTTTTTTGCCTCTAATTTCCCTTCTTTTTGAGAATGATAACAAGAAATAGTGAATGTAATGCAGCAGCGGGAGCGTGGTGCCCTCTGGGCCCCGCGTCCCCGCCATATGATGTCTTGTGGCATACTAACAGGGACAGCAACGCAAACAGAAATGCTAACAGTGGCGCACATGGTAACACAAGCACGAATGAGAACAGAAAGGGTAATGCACATGGTGGCGTAGACGGGAATGGTCTCCCACGTGATGTGTTGTCACATAGTAACATGGTGCCTGCAAACAGAAATGTCAATGGGCATGGTGATGTAAAGTGAAACAGAAAGATAAACAGTACTGTAGACAGAAATGGCAAAAATAACAGAAGCATAGCGCAAATGAAAACACAAAGGATAACGCATGGTGGCGCAGACGCCAACTGTAAGTGAAACGGTATGGATCTGCAAGCGGAAAGGGCAACAGTAACAGTAATGTAAGCGCACAGGCTGGTTTTCCCCAAAACCTGCATTGAGAAAGACAGTGAGTACAAATAATGTATGCAAAATAATGAGTATCGGCGCAGAAAATGAGATCTTGGAATACTAAATACATTATATCTCAGGAACCGTACGACGTAGGAAAAAAAATTTAAA